>RJWH01002721.1:0-207123 GCA_004363575.1 Solenodon paradoxus
CCTCTCTGTCTTCCTCCCTCCCTCTCTCTCTCCCCTCTCAATCTCTCTCTCTCCCTCCCTCTCCCTCTCTCTCTCTGTCTCCCCACCCGCCTCAGAAAGGTGCAGGCAGGAATGAAGGGGAGGATGTAGGCAGGCAGGAGAGAGAAAGGAAGAAAAAGCGTTCCATCGTGCAGCTTATGGCATCTTCATTCAGCTAGTCACTGGGTGAGTTTTACTTAGGCTTCTACACCCCAGGTCATGTCAGTCTTAGCACCTACAGGAAGCAGCCTCAGCAGCAGTTCTTCTGGTATAAGTAACTTAGCAGAGCAGCCGAACCATTCCTCGTATATGAGAATTGACCACACCCATGTCCATTCTTGACCGTCTATGAACCAGTTCTGGACAGTCGCACCCGGGGCCCAAGCAGAGGGTCAGAAAATGTACACTCCATCTCCCCCTAGTCACTCCTAGTCATTTGTGTCCCCGGCCTCTCCGGCACCAGCCCCACTCCTCGACCTGCTGCTTCCCCAGGAGTGTGTGTCTCGCCACCAGCGGGGCTGCTGGCAGAGTGAGGCAGAGAAACCATACTCAGGGTGGCGCTTGCAGGTCAGTAGCCCAAATGGACTCCTGACACCCTCACCCACCCCTCCTGAGTGCCTGGTCTTTAGGGGACCATTGCTTATTTTTGTGAGCAACCATCAGGGCGTCAAGGAGGCCTCTCCTTACATTCTAGTCCTGCTAGAGTGGTACCAGGAGTTAACTCGAAAGGAGGTTTATTACAGGAAAGTTCATGCATGTGCTCCCGATCAAGCTCAGCTCTGAAGGATGGATAATACTTGAGAGACATCTCTCAGGGAAAAGGAAAAGCAACAGAAGTAAAGTTGAAGAAAGCAGAACATGTCCAGGAGACAAAAGGAAAACCAGGCTACTAGAATGGAATTTTGTTAGAATGGTTTGTATTTGGAGAGGTAGGAGAGGCCACTGGAAAGGAATGAGTGATTCTTTAAGGAGAAGCCTTTGAGGCTAGGCGGGGCGCTTTAGTGCAGCCTAGTACAGAATAAAAGAACTGATAAGATTTTTTTTTTTTTTTTTTTAGGAAAAGTGCAGACAGGAATGAAGGCAAGCAGAGGCAGGCAGGCAGGAAGAGAGGAGGAAGGCTCATGTTATTTAGTTGTTCATCGTGGTTGTTCCCACTGACCCCAAATCTTGAACGTGGGCTGTAGACGTGAACTGTGCTCTCAGGCACAGGCAGCTAACCAAACAGCTACTGCACCAGGACATACCAAGATTGTTTTTCAACAGATAAATAATGTAGCAAAAGGGATGTTTTACCAAGATGCATTCACCAACATTATACATGCTCAGTTAGACTCAGGAGAAAGTACAGGCAAGGAATTAATTAAGGGGTGATGAGAGTCATCCAGATAAGTGGCAGAAAGGGAAAGAAACATTCTAAAGAACAAATAAGATTATCTCACCGAATATGCTGGATATTCAGTATGTTGGTCCTTTCAGGATGCTCTAACAAAATATCACAGACTGGGTAGCTTATAAAGAAATAAATAACAGACATGTATTTCTCACAGTTTTGCTGAAGGCTGGGGCATCTAAGATCAAGGCATCAGTATGGTCGATTTTCAAGCAGAGCCTTCTGCCTGTTTTCTGCTCTGTCCTCAAAAGGTGGAGGTGGGGCGGGGTTGGTCTGTGTGGCCTCTTTTATAAGAGGATTAATCCCATTACAAGGGCTCTACTCTACTGACCTGATCACCTCCCAAAGGCCGGGTCTCCTACTATAGACAGTCACATTGGACATTAGAATTTCAGCATACAAATTAGGGGGAGGGGCCAAAACCATTCAGTCTAGAGGACCAACTAATTGATAGAGGGATAAAGGAGAAGAAATGATCAAAGGGGACCCATATTCTCTACTAAAGGGCCAAAAACAGAAACAGAACTTAACGTAAGGAGCATCTAGATTTTGAGAAAAGTTGAATTCTCAGACAATAGAACTGACTGCCATGGAAAACAATGAAGATCTATGTAACTGTAACCGGAGGTCCTCAAGTTCAAAACCATTTGTTGGGAAAGTTAGACTATACATCTGATCCCAGGGGAGAGAAAGGATTCCAGGAACTCTGAAAACCTTTGGTATTCTATGAAACTAGGTCTGTGGAAAGTTTGTGAAGTGCCTAGACTCAGGTCCTACATCTAGTTAGAGACCTAGGTGGGACTAGAATTAGGGCTGTTGTTAAAGTTTGTTTCCATGTTCTCACCACTATACTATTTTAACTTTGCAGCTTGACTAATCTCAAAATAGGGATTTAAACTGTACTCTGGGGGCTGGCCAGAAGCACCTATATAAAAATAAAATCAGGAAGGATTGGCATTGAGGTGAAATAAAGCTGCATGTGATTCTTGCAATGGAGAGAGTAGAGATCTGGAAGTCAGATTGGCCTGGCTCTGTCACTCGTGACTGTGTAGCTTTGGGCAGCTTTCCACACTGGGACATTGTTTCCTCATTTGTAAAATTGGGGTAAAAATTCCTAAGGACTCTAAAGGATGCTACTACATGAATAAAGAAGTGTTTTCAGTTAGAGGGATTGATACACATACACACACATACACATACACACGAGCGTGCATGTACTGTTTAGTTCAGTGTCAACAACATAGTAGAACATAAGGGTGGTCTTCCATCTATTAATGATCTGGTGGGCACAGCACTGAGCACTCAGAGCCGATACTGGTCCACATGTCAAGCCAATGTCCACAAAGTGACTGCCAAAAAACAGGAAAGCACTGTACAGGGAGAAACAACTTAACTTTAGAGCCAGACCTACATCATTTTCAATTGTGGTTTGTCACTTAATAAATCAGTGACCTTGACCTCTTCAAGCCTCAGTTTCCTCTTCTGTAAAATGGGGATATAGACATGGAATGTTAATATTATGTATAAATTTTTGTGTAAAGTACAATGGGCATGGCACACAGGAAACACTTTTTTAAATAAGTATGTTTTTTGTTTTGTTTTGTTTTTTAAAGGAAGGCAGGCAGCAGGCAGGAAGGAAGAGAGAGGAGGAAGAAGCATTTTATTCATTTAATTGTTCGTTTTAGTTGTTCCTCTCACCAGCCCTGGGCGGCAAACCCAGGTCCTTGGACTGCATGTGAACTTACTCCTGATGCAGACTTAATACCTAAGACAACAGAGCGTACCAATAGTTAGAATTCTTAGCTAAGTAATTAACACTGTAGACAATTTAACAATTCATTATATCACATTGAATATATAAAATACATATTTCTCATTCAGTATCGGGAAACGTTTTAAGTTACGGATAGGTTGATAGAGATGTACACAGAGAGAAATATATCCGAAATAATTTTAAGTTTTACTTTTGAAAATATTTGACTATAAGTAATTTGCAATTGACACTATTCCTTCTGCCATCATGGCACCTGGGAATTCCTGTAACATGAGAAAACCTAACCTAAGATTTTTTTTTCCCCAATATAATAAGCTTCTAATGCATGCCAAATTTCAAAACAAGTGAAATTCAAATTTTTTGTTACTGTGATAGAAGGTAAGTAAATATTTAAAATTTGATTTTGCAGTTGACCTTTCTGTATTGGGGCCAACATATTCTTTTTCCATGTTCAAATACTATAGCCCCTGAAAGCATCCCAGACTAGTTGCTGAGCTTCTAGTGCTTGATGGATAAAACAGTCCTGAGACTGGAAGTGGAAGTACATGTGATGAATGACTAGGAACAAAACATAAGAGCCCCTTTCCCAGGCCTCTCTGGATGGGGCTGGCCAGCTGCAGGGTCAGCCTCTTCTTGAGGGAAGGCATATTTGAAACTTAATTGGATTCAGAGCTTGTAAAGTCTGTGGTCAATCATCTTGGTCAGCATGAAATGTTTATTCCAGCCCTGGCTGCTGTGGCCATCCCCACCCTCTCACACCAAATCCCAGAGGCTTGGGTCTGCAACTGTTAATGAATTACTGGTAATTCTTCCAAGCCAAATGGGAGCGCCTCGGATGAGGGCCCAAGAAATGACTTCTTGGATAAATATATGTATATGTATATGTATATATATATATATATATATATATATATTTGTTCCTGGGGGCCCAAGTCAACTTCTTGCTGCATAAAAGTCTCCTGGGTTCAAAAATCAGTGTTCTATTAGCTTTACAGAGAGGAATGTATTAAGGGACCCCACCATGGGACGGGTGAGCTCTGGTGGTAAATCAGGCTCCACTTTGGAGGCAGAGGGGCAAACATCTCCAGAGTTTCCCATCTGGCAGATCCTAGGGACTGCACTGATTTTTGCCACTTTGAGGAGCATTTTATCTTAAAAGGCAGTGAAAGTCCCAGAAGTCCCAGAGGCAGAGATGCGAGGTAGGGACCCAAAATACCAACATGGATCTGAGAAGCTGTAGCCAGATCAAGTTTCTCAACTTTAATCAATTGCTTTCTCCTTTGACAATTAAGAAAATGTTGTTTACTGCCATTATTATTATTTACTAAATATACATGTACTCAGCTATTTCAAATGATTCTGTGAAAGGACACTGCTCAACACTGTATTTCAAAGAATACCAGTGTCATTTAATAAACAGAAAAAAAAACATCAAAATCAACCAATTTTTTTTAGAGGAAAGAGTCAGGTGGTTATGAAGGTGAGCAGAGGCAGGCAGGCAGGAAGAGAGAAGCGGAAGCAGCAGTTTATTCATTTAGTTGCTCATGCTGGTTGTTCCCTCCAACCCTGGGATGTGAACCTGGGTCCTTGAGATGTATGTGGACTGTGCCCAACCCCTAGACCACTAGGGTGCACCTAAATCAACCAATTAAAAAATTTTTATCCAAATATTGTTTTCATCGCAAGGCTCTGCTTGATATCTATTGTCGCTCTTGAAAAAGGAAGAGAAACAAAGAATTTACCTTACTGCTCTAAAAAGAGACTTTCTCCTAAATGTTATCAAAAGGACTGGAGGAGAATCATTGAAGGTTATTTTCAAGTACAACCCAAAATCACAGAGACCTGCTCCCTAAGTTGTGTCTCTATGGGAAACTCTTTCCTCTTCCTTTTTCAGCCTGGCACTAGACCAAAGGGATGGGTTGAAAGGTGAGAAGCTCCTGGCCCTAACTCTGCCACTCACTTGATGGCCTTGGGAAAGGCACTTGCTCTTTCAGGAACTTCCACTCCTTTATCTGTAAAAGAGCAAGTTAAATGAGTTGATCTCTAAGGTCTCTTTCAGTTGTGACTGTTATTTCAAGACTTTCTCCAAGAGGGTAAAATGGCAGCCATGGAAAGAACCCAGCTCACCACACTGCTTTGCCAGCTGGAGCAACAATTTCCATGTCTGGGAGGGACTGTTTTTCTAGCTTCAGTGAGAAACTGGGCCACAGAACAGAGAAGAATCAGCCTCGCTCCACAACCTTAATATTGACTCTTTCAGGAATGTCTCAGCTAGCCTGGGAGAGAGGAGTATGGACCTTTGCCCTGTTTTTCTTCCAATATTAGTTTCCATTTTCTTAGAGTTTTGAAGAATAAATATGGGAATATAGAAATAATCGGGGCTTTGGAAACCAAGAGGTCTTGGTTAAAACTCTGCATCTGACCCTCTAGCTGTATAATAATGGGCAACTTATATATATATATATATATATATATACACATATATACACACACACACACACACACACCTATGTATAGATATAGATATAGGTATAGGTATATATAGTTGTTTTTTAAGGAAAGGTGCGGTTAGGAATGAAAGCAAACAGGCAAGCAGGCTGGAAGAGAGAGGAAGAAGAAGCACTTTATTTTATTTGGTTGTTCCCCTGGTCCCAGGATGCAAATTGGGTCCTTGAAATGTACATGGACTACACCTGCCAAAGGCGGCTGATCAAACCACTACTCCACTTCACCAGGATGCACCATGTATAAACTTTATCAAGTGTCATACTCACTTCATAAAGTTATTATGAGGGATAAACTATATAAGAATTTATTGGGGGCATTTAAAAAAAAAAAGGACTTATTTTCTGCTGGGACTGAATTTGAAAATGCCTGTGTTGTTCTTAAAAGAAGATGCAGGAACCCTGCAATATCCCCACTCAGGATATGCAATCCCTAGAATGGCCAGTAGGGCTCCCCTGCCCCCCTTCCCCGCCACCCACCCCGTCACACCCCCACCACCACCCCACCTATCACCCACCCACACCTCTGCCTCTGTTCCACTGTCCTTTAGGAGAGATGTCACCAGCCAGAACAGGAGTCTGCCCCCTGCTCCTGCTCCTGCTTCTGGGACTGTGGGTGGCTGAGGTCCCCGTCAATGCCAAGCCCAAACACATGACCTCAGCTCAGTGGTTTGAAACCCAGCACGTGCAGCCCAGCCCTGAAAAATGCAGCACCGCCATGGAGCACATTAACAAGTACACAAAACACTGCAAGAACCTCAACACCTTCCTGCATGAGTCTTTCTCCAGTGTGGCCACTGCCTGTGAGACCCCCAACATCACCTGCAAGAATGGCAATAGAAATTGCCACCAGAGTCCAGGGCCTGTGTCCTTGACTAACTGTGAGCTCACCTCAGGGAAATACCCAAACTGCAACTACAAAGAGAAGAAAATGAATGCATTCTTTATCATGGCCTGTGACCCTCCACAAGCGAAGGATGACCAAGGGTACCAGCTGGTTCCTGTGCATTTGGATAAAGTTGTCTAAGGCCAATGCTCCCCACCCCTTCTACCCCAACTCTAAGCTCTGCAGACTCCTCCTTTGACTTGTTTTTGTTAACTAATCCTTACCATCTTTGCAAATGTCACTGCCCTCCCACACACCCAAGTTCACACATTCTTAATTCTTTAGGGGTTTTATAGATGCTCCAAATGATGAGGGAAGAGGGCTCATTCTCATTAGACCTTCACTACTGCTGGTATTCTTTCTGAGTGTGACACAGTGTGGGCCTTTGAGCTCTAAGGAGAGAGGAAAGAGTCGATGCAGGTTTTATGGGGCCTATGTTCGTATATAATTTGGGGAGACCCTCTTAAGGACAATAAATAAAAAGTTACGAATGCAAGTCAAGGTCAGAGCCTTCGAAAGGCTGTGGTTGGAGAGTTCAGTGGGATCTCAGGCAGGGGAGATTACCTAAGGAAGGAGGACAGGAGATTGTGCTGGGATCCTTGTGTTGGGCAAAGCAATGTATCTGATTTTGCTGCAATAAAATCTTCTCTGCTGTCTGACTTGTGTATTACTGTCTGGGGAAAGTATGGAGGCTTGGAAATACCCTCTCATCTCTATGAGGCATCAGTTTCCCTTGCCATGCAGGCAGAAAGGGTGGGCAGCACCCTGAGCAGTCTCGTGGGTGGAGCCATCACCTGAACTTCCAGCCCCTTGAGAACTGCCTGGAGGTCCCACCTCACACGAAGGGGAGCACACTGCACCCCAGGATGCCAGTCAGATGTAAGACCTTACCCCCTTGTTTGAGAGGACTCAGTGTAAGACAAGTGAACTGAGTTTCCCTCCCTTGGAAATTTCACAGCAAATAAGATCTTCCACGAATCTTGATTTGCCCTAATTAGTGTTTAACTAATTGTGGTAAAGGAGCAGTTTTGTATGCAATCTACCACAGACCAATACTTTCTTTTTCCTTTTTCCCTAAAGAAAAGATGCAGACAGGAATGAAGCAAATTGACATGCAGGCAGGAAGAGAGAGGATGAAGAAGCATTTTTACTTATTTTATTTAGTTGTTCATCCTGGTGCTCCCTGCGGCCCCAGGATGTGAACTGTGGTCCTTGAGATGTATGTGGACTGCACTTGGCCTGTGGTGGTGGACCCAAACGCTATTCCACCAGGGTGTGCCAGACCAATACTTTCACAGAATGAAATGAATAATTAGAAAAATAAAACAGAACATACAGACACAGAGAACCAAGACCAAATTTATATTAGATTTAATAATATAAAATCACTGTATCCGATTATCATAAGTGTTCCAAGCTTTCCCTTAATTTCTGTAATTATCTTGATAGATAGACAGAGAACAGCACACACATACTATACATGTATGCATACAGAATACCAACATAAGACACACGTACACAGAGACAGGAGTTCACATCTGTACACGTGCATAGCACACATAGACACACAGGCAGGCAATCAACAGAAGGGAAGCCCTCGCCCCATACTGACTGCTTTCTCACACCACCTCTCCCAAACAAAGAGGTTTTCGCACATCAACTAGGGCTCTGAACAAGGAGAGGACGTTTGGTGAAACTTGAAGTGACCGAGAAAGCAGAGCATCCAGAAATCTAGCTTCCAGCCCCCTTCCCTGCCTTCTAGAAAAATCATAGGAAGAACTCCCTGTACCTCCCACCTCCACATTATCCTATCCTAGATACACCTTCCTCCACAGAACACAGGCAGCCCTGCCTTTCCATGCTCTGTCCATCTCTCACACTATTTTGCCTGCCCCTGTGCTTAGAACCAACGAAGATATGCTGGAAAGAAGAGAAAAACAGCTTTGCTCCACGCATCTGGCTTCTCCCCAGTGTCATGGACAGTTTCTGCTTCCTGTCTGCACCTTAAATGCTGTGTTTCTCAGGATCCTATTCTTAGCTGTCCTCTCACACTGCATCCTCTTGAGTGAAGTGATACACTTCTATGGTTTCAACTGTCATTTAAGTGCTACCAAAAGTTTATCTCCAGTCTCAATCTCCCAAGTTCCAGGCACATATATCTATGTACCTACTGTGCCCTCTCTGTGTCCTGCAGACAGCTTAACCCAAAACACTCAGAACCGAGCTCAAGATCTGCCTGGTTTCCAAACTTGCCCCTCCTCCTGCAATCTCAGTCTTGGTTAGTGGAAACATTATACCCAATCATTCAGGGGCCTAATCTAAGAGACGCCTTTGTCAACGCGTTTATTTTCGTTTGTTTGCTTCTCCAGTAATTCCCTGTCTATCCCATGCACTGCCCTAAATGGGCACAGAGGTCTTAGGTTTTCTTTTTCCAAATATCATTGGGTTGTTAACATTTTCCTAATACACAATATAGCTTTGGAGGAGGCTATGTTTTAGAGCTAGACAAACACAACTAAGTTGCTACAATCAAGGATTCACTATTTCACTTAGGAGGGAAAAAAATAATGCCTTTGATATGCAAAGGGCAAACTCTGGTGGCCTAGTGGATAAGGCCACTGGACATTCTACATATCCCAAGGACCTGGGGATGCGGGGAACAACCAAGATGAACAACTAAAATTAAATAAAATGCTTCTTCCTCTTCTCTCTTCCTGCCTACCTACTCACCTTCATTCCTGCTTGTACCTTTCCTTAAAAAAAGAAAGAAATGCTGTATGTTATAACAGAAAAATATAGCGAATAGTGAATATAATGGATTCCATAACATTTTTCTCCCACCTCCCCTAGGATTTCATTCATCCTAATTTGAAGTTTGTTATCTGTTAAATGTTAATCTTCCTGTTACCTGTCTCTGGCATAATACTAGGTCTATAATCAGAGGTAGGCAAACCAGGAGAAATTCAACCATTAAATATCTGAAGAATTGTGGCCTGAGAAGCTAGAAAGAGTGTGGAAAGAATTCAGAGTAGAATGAATCTTTAAATAGATTCATTGCATCCAAACAAGTGGTCCAGTCACCAAGGTAGGAGTTTCTGACTTCCGTGTGTAGGCTGAAGAATTGCATGAAGCGTAACTTGAATCTAGGGACCGTGGGCTATGAAACTGGCTCATTCAGAGAACAGGGCTCAGTGGGGATGCGAGGAACCTGAGAAGAGCTGTCCACAAGCAGCAAGATAAAGTCTCTGCTGGTTATGTTCTCTAGACCACCAAGGACATGTTTCAAAAAACCTCCTGAGAGCAGCCTCCCCAGCCATTTAGGATGACATAATTATTCCTTCTGGGTAAGTTTGTTTTAACATCCAGAAAATGTTTAATTAAGGAGAGAAATATTAAGAAGAATAAAATAGCATTAATAGGTTTGCTTTAAGGAATCTGTGTGTATTTGATATTTTAGGTATTTACAGTGTTTAAGAGCGTTTAGTAATAAATTGGCCTTGTAGTTCTAATTTTAAATGTGTAATTGGTTTAGATATGCAATTTGAAATAGAACTTTCCTTTAAACTTTCTTTTGTGACACTTAAGAAAACTTAATAATTAAACTCATTTATGAATTGTTAGATTTCTAAAAAAGTATTTTTTAATTCAAGAATGTCTTGTTGGTTAGCTTGGATGATCAAATTGCTTCATAAGAACATGGAATATGTTAAATTTATAAAATATTTTAAATATTTTATTTATTAATATTAGCTGTGTGAACAAATGGTACTAAATATCAGCCCTTTAAAGTGATTATAAAATTCATTTGTGGATTAAACATAAAAGCTTACGTAAGAATTGGGCCTCCGGCATCATTAATATAAGGAACATAAATCTTACAAAACTAAAGTGACCCTCTGAATATTCTTTTTAAGCACAAAAAGGGCATTGACACTGCAAGACCAGTCCATTCATTTTCTGCACTGTTTTCATCTACACAATGTATAGTGAGCTTTGGTGGTTATAATTCCTGATGTCCCCACACCGGGAAGTTTTACTCAGCCTTCAGAGGAAGGATGGCCACTCATGACGTAATAGTTAAGGCTCAAGACACACAGTTGGCAGTGGTAGCACTGGAATCAAACCCAGCATTCTATCTCTCCTTAGCGTTCTGCCTCTGCTCTGTGCGGCTTCCAAGTGGGTCATTCTGTGACTTGGTTAGGGTCTCCCTTTATATTCTGAAGGAACTAAGAAAGGAAAGCAAGGTTTCTTTGAGGCCAATGTGGTGGGGCAGAATTCAGCAAAAGAGACCGCAAGAGCAACTCAACCTCAGAAACTATGGTGGAGCATCCATCCTCAATAGGGCCAAACTGGGAGTTCTGAGACTACATCTTACCAAATATGTTGGCTTTAACGACAACAACAAAAGCAAAAACACACAGAATATGAAACCATTAATTCCTTCACTGAGTCAGGCTGCTTGCCTGGAAGTGCATCTGTAAACACATGTGTTCATGGTAGGAAGGTGAAGTTATGTTAATGGAATTAGGAGTGCTGTATTTCACTACTTAACAATTCCTTGGCGACCCAAAGTCCTCATGTGCGGTACAAGTACCTTTTGACCAAAAAAAAAAAAAAAAAAAAGAAGAAAGAAAGAAAACGTAGCAATTACTTGGAATCAACCACTTTGGTACAGGGTTTGATTTGGGAGCATTTGGAGGGGAAGCAAACAGAAAGTTTGGGTTACACATGTTACGTGGAATGTGGGCAGAGACCTAGACGTAGACAATGAGCACAGAAAAGGAGATGTCAAGGAACTGGAGATGAATCTGTACCCACCTGCTTAGCAGTTCTGAAGACTGGGCCTTAGGGGAGGGGGAGGTATGACTTCATCGTGTTGTAATTCCCAGATGGCCTGCTCCCGGGGGAGACTGCTGGGAGTCTGCCAATGAGGGCGTGGGCAGCCACCAGATATACCTGGCACATGCTAGATCTTAATAAATGTTTGTTTAACAAAATCTGTTTCCAGAGTCAAGGAATAGGGGTTAGGAAAACACACAGATCACCAATCTGGGAAGTTTATAAAATGATTTCTTTCACAACTCTCATTATGCTTCAGTGTTCCAGAAAGGAGGAATGTACTATCTTTGAAGACAGCCTGTGCCATTTTCAGGCAGCTCTAAGTATTAACAGTTCCCCTGCACAGCATGAAATCTGTTTCTCTGTAATGCAGCGATGCACTGACACCTCACCACTTCGAGCCATTTGGATAAAAATCCATTTCTTCATCCTGTTCAACCTTTTTAATACTTTAAGAGAGTTTCACGACTCTTGCCCTCCAAATATTGCCTCGTCTGCCAATAACAAGAGCTACAAAATGGCTTCCACTGTTTGACCCAACAACTTCACTTGGTAAAATAGGCTAAATGCAAATAACTCAAAGCGAAAAGGAGTAAATTTGTGCAAATCTGTTTATACTTTACTTTGTATAACAAAGAAAAGTTAGAATACAAATCCTCCAAATTGAGAATGACTAAGCAAACGATGGGCGACTACTTGGTGCTTTAAAGTTACTATTTTAACTAAAGACAAATGCACAACAATTATACAGATACATGGAAATGTGTATGGGCAATGCTACAGGAAGAAAACAGAACTTAAAACTGTACTTTCAATGGGTTGCAACTATATAAAAAAAGTCTCTGGGTTTATACATCAATAAATGCCATACACGAATTCTGAAGTCTTTCTAGAACTCCCTCTCCAAACCAGGCTTCCAATAGACTCTCCTAGTTCAGTAAACCTACATCTGATCCAGAAGACATTTTGCATTTGCTTTTAATTCTGTCCTGTCTATATCTTCTACATGCTACTACCAACCAACAGGCAAAGAAGAAATTGTGAAGGCTAAGTCTAGGAAGATAAAAAAAACTAAGCATTGGATCCCAAACCTTGACCTCCCCTCTCCCTAGTGGTTTTCCCCTCCTACTTGGTCCCACCAAGTTTTGTAGGATTTTACCTCTGTTATGAGAGACATGAAATAAATACATATTCACATACAGATAAGTGCTATGAAGAAAACACATCAGAATAACATGACTGGGATGAACAATGGGTAAGAGACCAGTTTAGACTAAGAAGTTGGGAGGGAAGACATTTGAGAATACAATAGTTTAGGACCTGATGGATGAGAGTCAGTCATTAGAATTGTGAAAAGGGGATTCATGGAAAAGGAAAGGAGAGCAAAAAGGCCCCAAATTATGAATAAGCAAACCATATTTGAAGACTTTAAAGAAGGCCCCTATCACTAAGGGTCACAAGTGGTTTCCCACATCAAGGGACTGGTAAGAGATGAGGCTGGAGACATAAAAATGAAAGAACTCGTGGTGCAAAAAGGAAGCCACTGGAAGAGATTAGTGTGATCTGATTGGGGTTTTTAGAAGATCTCTCTGGTGGAGCAGGGGTTTGGTCAGCCATCTTCTGCCAAGACAGTTCACACGCATCCCAGGGATCAGGGTTCACCCAGCCCAGGAGAACAACAAAGATAAACTAAACAAAATAAAGTGATTCTTCCTCCTCTCTCTTTCTTGCCTGCCTGCAACTTTCTTAAAACAATCACCACCCTAGTGGAGGAGGTGATTAGTCAAAGGATTAATCCTTTGGCCAAGAGAACAGGCCACACATTCCAAGCCCCAGGTTCTAGTCTTGGGACCAAGATGAAAACCAAGATGAATAACTAAATATAATGCTTCCTTTTCCTCTCTCTTCCTCCTGCCTGTCTCTTCTCTCCTGTATTCCATTCAGCACCTTTCCTTTCAAAGGAGGTGGAGGAGAAGGAGGAGGCGGAAGAAGCTCTCTCTAGCTAGGGTGAAAAGAATCCCTTAAGGCAGTGGAGGTGAGGGGGGTCACAATGGAGCATAAAGACCAGAATGAAAACTAGTACACTAGTAGATTCAAGAGGTTGGGTGTATGGACTTTGGTGATCCCTAGTTCAGAGAAGACAAGTTATAGGTTTTTAGTTTTTATTTTTATGTTTTTTTTTTCCCCAGTGGAGAAAAAGAATCAGGCTTTAATATACTTACAGATTTTAAAGGAATATTCTCAATAAAATTAAACCAATATTAAGGGTAAATGAAACAAAAAGTAGAATATATGTGTGTATATTGATGTATATTGTATATATAAGTAATGGAGATCTATTTTTTTTTTAAATTTTCAAGAGGAAGGAAAAAGGGAAGTAAGGCAGAGGAGGAAGAAGCATTTAAAGAAGGAGGTAAGAAACATCTTCATTTCTTGAGTTGTTCATTCTGTTTTTTCACCCTGGCTCTAAGTCCCAGACGTGGTCCTTGGGTTGCATGTGTCTGCACACCAGCATCTCAGCTGCCTGAGTTGCAAGGACTTCCCTGTAATGGAAATGTCTTACCTTAAAATAATTAAGGTTTGGTTCCCAGTTTTCTTGGAAGGAACAGTCCATAAGAACATTTTCGCTTAAGTCTGTCCCTTACTGTCCCTAAAGTTCCCCCTTGTGGTCCTTCATTAATTCCCACCTACCTTAAGGCATAGGACTGAAGCAGAGCCCCAGTCACAGCGACTCTCCAGGTGGAAACAGTGAGCAGCCTGAAGCCCCAACCCCGTGTCAAGTGGCAGCAACAGCTCTGGGTACACAAAAGTCATTAATACATATTATGGATTCAGCTGTTTCTCTAAAGTAGGCACTTCCCCATAAGAACCATATTGGAAATTTCTGGGGGATTCATTTACTATTACCTATTCTACAATAAGTTTAGGTGGGGATATGGTTGATACTCTGACCCACAAGGACACATCTGTCACTCAGTTCTGGCTACTGTGCAAGCAAACAGTCTAGAGCATGATGGTTAGGTGGTAGAAAGGTGAAGTAATGTTCACGGCGCTTCTCAGGTCATTTGGCAGTGTCGATGATGTCCTATCACTTAATGCTGAGAGTGAAGGTGCCGGGGCTTTAGGGAGCCTGGATTCCAATTCTGGCTTCTCCACTTACTGTATAGCTTGGAGCAAGTTATTTCACTTTAGTAAGCCAAAATTTCATCTGTAAAATAGGAATTTTATAAGGCCTGAAAAATCTGAAATTGGTGAAATAAAATAAGAAGTGTTTGTGAATGCAGGAGAGGGCTTCCACACCTGGTATATTCCCAGCCCTTAATTCCTGTGCTATAATCTTTGCCTTCCACATCTCTCCCAACATAGGCATCCAGACATATACTCCACAGCAACACTCACGCACAAACATACCCATCCTGTGAAGTAAAAGTCTGCATTCTTGGAGAACGTTATTTGCCCACTATAATCATAAATGTCACCTTATTTAATAAAATAAACCTTTTTAATTTAGCACAGATTGAATCATCTCCCGGAAAAGAGTAGCTAGATCCCAGCCCCTGCGTCCAAATTCCCTCATCCTACAAGCTCAAAATCTTTCAACAATTCCCCTTTTTCCATGGAAAAAAATAACCCACTCCTTTTTTCCAGTTCATGGATTCCCATAACCAGCTTAATTTATACTCTACTTTCCAATTGTGGAAATCTTCCAAACTACCCATAGTAGCCCAAACAATTTGCTTGAGTACAAGGGATGTAAGACTCTGTAGGGAAGGTTCAGACTCTTTAACTCTGGGAATGGGCATGCTAGACTTGAAACAAGTGAGTAAGATTGATAAAATATCCTCTAAGAAAGTTTCCTAAAGTCCGATCTCTGTAACCAGATACTAGGCACCGTTTACAAAGTGGACACCAGGGGGTAGCAAAATCTCACTCTCCCAGCTCCTGGACACGGATTATAAGGAAGCTGGAGAGTCTTTCTTGAAGACCCCATACCCCTTTGATGGAAAAAGAGCTCCAGCTCCCTACCTCTCACTCTGCTGGGAAGACAGTCACCGGGGTGGCTGCCCTCCATTATTTTTTTTTTTGACTCCGTGAAGCAGAGAGATCTTCTTGCCTCCAAAAAGGATGAACAGTTTCGCTCTCCTCTTTTCCAGATCTAAAGGGCGTTGAAAGGGAGGAGTCTAGCGTTTTGAGGAGGTGAGAGCCCAACACACAGAGGACACCCTCTCCGGTCCTATCCCAACTGTTCCAACCCCCGCGCCGAGGCAGGAGCTGCATCCACTCGCTGGATGTTTTAAAACGTCACCCGCTAGCTGCAGTGGCGCCTATCTTCACAGTCCTCTCTGGGGACTATTTGGCTTTCTGATCTCTCAAAAGTCCACCCGTTGGAAGTGCCTCCCTAGAGAAGGGACAAGTCGTCTCCTTGCTATTATGTTCAAGCCTTTCCCGGAACTCCTAGGACACTGTCACCCGACCTTATTTCTCATCCAAGGCACGGCGGTAGAGAGACGTGCATAGAACTTTCTCAACTCACCTCCCCCCTCCCTTTGTCTACTGCGTCGGGTAACTCTTCACCGCCACGGCACTGCCCATCCTTGCCGACTATCGCCACCCCACAAAGAAAGTCTGGCATCCAGAATCCATACATGGGGTCTGACTGGGGATCTGGTACCTTCCCTCCACTAGTGGAAAAGGGAGCGATAAGGGATGCGGAGGGGAAGGGACAACTAAGAAAACATCTGCCGAAGTGTAGCCTCTAAAAAAAATCCAGATCCCAGGACCCTGGCCCGCTTCAGCTACAAAGTCCACTCCCGTACCCAAGCCTTCTATGCTCCCTAATTCCCCCCCCCCCGCCGCCCCCGCCCTCCCAGGCCACAGAGGGCCCCATTGTCCTAGCTTAAAGGCTAGAGGCTGGAGGAGATAGGAGGGGAAAGGGGGGCAGGGTGGGGGTGGGGGGCGCTGGGTGCAGGCAAGCCCGCGGAGGTTGGGCGGCATCCTCAGATTTTCCTACCCTCTGGTCCACCTGACGCGGTCAAGGGCCTGGGGCTCTCTTCTGGTCTCCAGGTTCTGCCTAAATTTGGCAAGCGAGGGGACTTGAGATTCCTATGCGAATTGGAGACGGGAGACTTCTGGCCACCAAGTGACCCCAGTCCTAGGCACGCCCCAGTCTGTGGTGTGTCCTTTGCAGAGAGTAAACTGACCCCACTGGGGGCCAGACTGTGGAGGGATAGAGGGGCATCCTCCGCAGGGCGGGTCTCAGAGGGGCAGGCTCGTGGCTACCCCTGGAGGCGGGGCGGAGGGAGGAGAGCCGCGGGAGAGCGGGGCAGATTGGCTAGCGGAGCGGCCGAGAGGCTCGGCGCGGGAGAGGGAGTCCTGGCAGGGGGTCCGGCGCGGAGGCGGAGGCGGGCAATGAAGGGCGGGGCGGGGAGGGGCGGCCGTCTCGGCACTCCCTGGCTGGGCCCCGCGGCCTGGGAGCCGGAGCGGGCCGAGCCGCCACAGCGGCCGGAGCTGTCCCTTAGCCAGACCCTGCGAGACTCGAGCGGCGGGAGGGAGGCGGCGACGCGCCGGGCCCCGCCCGCTCGTCCGAGTGTCGGACGCGGCCGGGAGCCGAACCATGGTGAGTCCCGCGTCGCAGCCGGAGTCCCCTCCGCCTTCGTGCAACCAGCCTCGGGCCCCCAGCCCACAGCCTAGTGCCTCCAGTGTCCACTTTGAATCGTAGAGCGCTCCCGGGACCCTCCTGCCTCCCGACCCCCTTCTTTTCTTTGGTCTGTCTGCCCGTCCCACTGTCTGGCGCTGTCCCCACGGGTACTGCCCCCATCCTTTCTTTCTTCCTCTTCTTCTCCGCCCCTCCCCCATCCTCCCTTCAGTCTCTCCTCTAATCCACACCCCTCTCTCCTGTCCTGACCTGTGCCTTCCTTTCCTGGCTCTTCCCTCCCGCTCCTGGCCCCAGATCCCTACCCGCGGGAGACCCCTGCGGGTTGGTCCTGCAGCCGCCCTAGACGGGGCCTGGCTTCGGGTCATGAGAACTGACCTGCCTGGAACCACCATTTTCCATCCAGTCCCCTGCCCGGTGAGCCGGGCCCACCCATCCGGCCCTGGGGGACCGGCCACAGCTGTGGCTGGGCTGGGGCCAGGGACAAGGCCAAAGAGGGAAATCCCCGTGGTGAAAGAGGGAGTGCTTCAGGACAGTGGATGAGTGGGGAGAGGGGAATCACAGTGCCAAGGGGCGTGACTCTGCCAGAGCAGACCCAGGATGTGGATCCGGGGAGAGGGAGGGTACCCCCGAACACCCGTTGCTGGGAACTGAAGCACTACCTGGGAGCACTCCCACTGCGGAGGGAGCTTGGGGCGGGGAGCTCTCTGCAGCGGGTAGGGGCCCTGGCAGCAGCAACTCTGGGCACGGAAAGCGAAAGGGAATTATTCTGGGGAAGCCCCTACCAACAGGAGTGGACACTATCCTGGGAACTTTTACTCAGAAGTACTCTCTGAAGAATTACTGCAGGAGTAGACACTGCCTGGGAGGGCGCACGCTGCAGGGGGCCGGGGGGAGTCTGCCAAGGGGGCGCTCACTGCAGAGGAGGAGGGGGAGAGGCCCTGCTAAGGGAGCTCACTATAGGGAGTGAAGGAGGGGGAGGAATACCACCAGGGCTGCCCCTCCACCGAGAGTAGGACACCCCCTGGCAGGGAGGCTGTAGCTAAAAGAAAGAGGAACTGGGCCAAGGAGAGCTGACTCAGTTTCTGGTCTCCTTTTTGGTCCCGTCGGCTAGAGGCCGGGTCTCTAAGCTCGCTCCTGCCGCCTCCCACCCAGACCCCTCCTCCCCTCCTGCCGCTGCCGTTTCCTGTGGCTGAGACGCTCTCTCTCTGCCATGAGCTCACCGCCCCTAATGGGTTGCAGCTGCCTTGCTGCTCCAGCTCTAGCTCCCCGCTCCAGGCCTCCAAGCGGCCTGCCCACTCGGCCTCACCCCCTCCCTTTTCCACCTCCCCCTACCCACGCTCACTGCGCTGGCAGGGTCCCCGGAACACTAGGGGGTCTGTCTACTCGCCCACACAGCTTGGGGCCAGGTCTCTGTGCTGACGCACTCAATATCGGTCTCTGGAGTGGCTGCCTCAATTCTCAGTGTGGAGGCAGGCGGGTAACTCTGGCTGGAGGGACTCAAAGTAAAATATGCAGTTTTGTCTTCAAGGGCAAAGGCGGGGAGGGGGCGGGCAGGATCTAGGTGGAGAACTAGATCAGCACTGCAGTAAGCATCCCACTGCCCTTTTACTGCAAAGAAATTTGATAAAAAGGAACCCATCTAGAAAGAGAAAGAAGGTTTGCAAAGGAATAGCCTGAGGGTATAGGATGGAGAAAGATAAAGATCATTGATTCTTTTAGGGTGCTCAACCTGGAGGGAGCCAGGCTGCCAGGTCTTTTGAGACCGAGGCTCCAGGTGGAGTTTGACCGAGAGACCCTACTGGAATCAGAAAGTGTATACCATCAAGACTCTCTCCCACATGTGCCTTTTGTGACTTTTTCCTCTTTCAACTGTCCTCAACCAGTCCTTTGTAACCCCCTCCCACATGCTCTGGGACTGAGTGATTGCTTCAGAGTTGCTCTAAGAGAAGGGAGAGTTGTGCTAGAAACTCTTAGACAGATAATCTTTCAGTCCTTCTTCCCCCCCACAACCACCATCTCTAGTATATGATTGCCCATGGGTGGTGGCACATCCACTTATGACAGGGGTCTTCACATGGGAGGCCCTTGAGAGCTGGGATTTGTAGGATGACTGTAGGAAAGCCCCCCACCCTCCAGAGTCCTCAGACCTCGGAAAGTCCCCGATGACCTAGAAGTCTGGCTCTACTTTCCTGCCTGTGCAATCGTCCCAATTCACAAGAACTAAGAACAGCCTTGGTCAGAGACAGTCACCACAAATTCCCCGTGACTCTCCAAGGCCAGGGTTTCAGAGTATAGTATGGAGTGTATTGCTAGGCCTGTGCACCCTACCTGGCCCAACCCTGCTGGGGCCCATTCTAGGCTCATTTAGCCAGCATTTCCTGAGTGCCTTCTGTGCACACCCTGGCCCCTGGGGGACACGGTCAGCTCCATATCAGTACAGCCCCCAAGGAGCCATAGGAGCCATGCTTGGGTGATCGCTAGGGATCTGCAGCCTGGTTTTATTCTCCAGGAGCCTGAGCCGGTGGAGGACTGTGTGCAGAGCACGCTCGCTGCTCTATACCCACCCTTTGAGGCAACAGCTCCCACACTGTTGGGCCAGGTGTTCCAGGTGGTGGAGAGGACTTACCGGGAGGACGCACTGAGGTATACGTTGGACTTTCTGGTGCCTGCCAAACACCTGCTTGCCAAGGTCCAACAGGAAGCCTGTGTGAGTGCCCAAGATATGATCCCTGCTTTATTTCCCCTAAAATCCACTGCCTCGCTCCAGAAACTAGCCAGACTGACTAATCCCCACCCGCCAGACTCACCTTTCCCGATACTGCTCTCTGTGATAACTAACAGACATCCAGATGCTCATCTTCCCTAATTATTGACCATTAAGAAACATCAACTCCCAGAGACCCTGGCCCTCCATATCCATTTCCAGACATTTCCTCCTCTCATATCAAGTTCTCAAGAGACTAACTCCCCCAGACACGGCTTAACAGAGGTCATTCTACAGATATAAAGACCTCCTAAGAGTCTCTGGACTTCTGCAAGACAATGGCATCTGCTGACCATGTCATGGCAATGACTCAGTTCTTAGTCTCCCACACATGGAACTAGCTTCGAAAAACTGACCACTTCAAATCCCTTTCTCTGCCACATGAACACTCCGAGATAATCCCTCCTGCATCCCGGGGACGCTAACTCACAAGGCATAAGGCCAGTGATGACTAGGGTGGGTCCATATCCCCTGGCCCCTCCTGCTGGTTTCATCAGCAGTGACCTGAGCACAGCCTCCTCTGCCCCCAGGCCCAGTACAGCGGCTTCCTCTTCTTCCACGAGGGCTGGCCTCTCTGCCTGCATGAGCAGGTTGTAGTGCAGCTGGCGGCGCTACCCTGGCAGCTGCTGCGCCCAGGAGACTTCTACCTGCAAGTGGTGCCCTCAGCGGCCCAAACACCTCGCCTGGCACTCAAATGCCTGGCCCCAGGGGGTGGGCGGGTGCAGGAGCTGCCTGTGCCCAATGAAGCCTGTGCCTACCTGTTCACTCCTGAGTGGCTCCAGGGCATCAATAAGGACCGCCCAACAGGCCGCCTCAGTACCTGCCTACTGTCTGCGCCTTCTGGGATTCAGCGGCTATCCTGGGCCGAGCTCATCTGTCCCCGATTTGTGCACAAAGGAGGCCTCATGGTTGGACATCGGCCAAGCACACTGCCACCAGAACTGCCCTCTGGACCCTCAGGGCTCCCCAGCCCGCCACTCCCTGAGGAGGCCCTGGGCACCCGGAGTCCTGGGGATGGGCACAATGCCCCTGTTGAAGGACCCGAGGGCGAGTACGTGGAACTGCTGGAGGTGACACTGCCCACGAGGGGGAGCCCCACAGACCCTGAGGGCTCTTCGGACCTCTCTAGGACTCGGACGGTACCCACCCGCAAGAGCGCTGGAGGGAAAGGTCGGCACCGGAGACACCGGGCCTGGATGCACCAGAAGGGTCTGGGGCCTCGAGACCAGGACGGGACGCGCCCGCCAGGTGAGGGGAGCAGCACTGGAGCCTCCCCCAGGTCTCCCCTGGCAGTTGAAGTTCTCCCAGAGGCAGCAGCCCCAGAGGTCTCTGAGCCCCCAGCAGAGGGTCAGGGGGAAGCCACTGAATCCTGCCCCCTGAGGCCCATAGAGGGAGTGGGAGGGGCAAGCCAGGGGGCTGAAGGACCACCTGGCACCCCTCGGAGGACAGGCAAAGGGAACAGGAGGAAGAAACGAGCTGCGGGCAAAGGGGCTCTTAGCCGAGGAGGAGACAGTACCCCGCTGAGCCCTGGGGACAAGGAGGAGACCAGCCACCAGGAAGCTCTTGTCAGTCTGCCCTCACCAAATGAGCACAAGCTTCCTGGATGCAGCCTGGCTGAGCAAGAGCTTGGGGACTCCAGGAAGCCTGAGTTGGAGCCAAAGGAGGAACTCAAACCGGCAGGTGAAAAAGAGCCTCAGGCCTCTGAAGACTGTGCATCCGTAGAAGATGGGACCAGAGAGAGCGCGCAGGAGGGGCCCAACCTAGTGTGCGTGGCAGGTGAGATGACACAGAGGACAGTGGACAATGGCCAGCCTTGGTGGGTCTTGGGAAGGGGATTGGAAGAAGAGAGACTGGGAGCAGCCAGCCCATCCTCATGTCAGGCCCATAGCTCTGCCTGTGTCTGTGTAGGGCCCACAGGTCCAGAAAAGCTCCCGTCTCATCTCCCAACACCTCCCCCAGATACTGCGCAGGAAGTGAAAGAGGACAACATCTCAGAAGAGGTCCCTTCCGTCTGCGTCTCTGAGGACCCTGATGTAGCTTGGGATTTGATGTCCTCTGGATTCCTCGTTCTGACTGGTCAGTGGGCATCTGTGGTTGAAGGGAAAGGAGGACAAGACAGAGGAGCAGTAGGGGTGGGCCGCAGAGGGAGGCAGGGCGAATGGGAGGAGGAAAGGCTTGCCCCCAGCGAGGACCACCTGGCTACTTTGTGTCCTCAGGAGGGGTGGACCAGAGTGGGCGAGCTCTGCTGACCATTACCCCACCGTGCCCTCCTGAGGAGCCCACACCCTCGCAAGATATGCTGAGTACTGCTCTCCATTACCTCCACTCACTGCTCAGGTAACCAAGGCCAGCACTGACATACTGGACATAACCTCCTGAGTCACGGAGACCCTGACCTCCTCTCTTCTGGCCTCCCAATCTCTAGGACACCTCCTTCAACCCTCAGATTTTCAAGTCATTGACCTCTAAGTTTACTGGCCCCTGACCTTCAGGGTATCTTCATTATCTTCATCAGTCATCAGAATTAACACTGCTACGTTCAATGTCCTAAGATACTACTCAGGTTATCGAGACATTGATTCACTCATCAACTACATATTGAGCACCAAGCACCTGTGAGGCACCATGCTTTATGCTACCATTGAATTCGGACTCTTCCAGAGCGTAGAATGCATGCCTTTCCACACCCAGATCCGTTGACCCAGAAGCCTGGGGGGTATAGACTTCTGATTACTAGGTCTCAGCTCCTTGGACACACATTCCAGATTTGGTCCTTTGCCCATTGCCTCCCAAACATACCAGGAACTAACTTCTGAGGATAGTTAACACTCATAGCAGACCCAGCACACACACTCTGCCTCCTTGACTCTTCCTGCCCCCACAGGCCTGATCTGCAGATACTGGGGCTATGTGTCCTGCTGGACCTTCGAAAGGCACCACCATTGCCTCCAGCACTCATCCCTGTCCTGAGTCAACTTCAGGTAACCAACCCGCAAAGACAGGTACTTGTCCTGACCCGGTCTCTTCCCTAGAGGCCATCCGTGACCAATCAATTGCTCATAGTTTAGAGCGATTCTCCTTTGCTTTTAGAACTTGGGAGACCCTCCTCTCATTCAGCGGCTGCTGTTTCTCATTCATGATGACTCTCCAAGTGAACTCCACGAATTTCAGGTTTGAGCCTCTCACTGCAACCCAGTCCCCCTCAGTAGTGGAGAGAGGAGAAGAGATGAGTGGAGCCCCCACCAGACACTCCCTGTCTTCACCTGTTACAGGGTGCTGAATTGCTGACAGAGAATGATCTGAAAAGAGTGGCCGAGCCAGATGAGCCGCAGTGGGACTTGGGAGGCCACAAGGAACCTTCTCCCAGTCACTGGGTAGAGACACACCAGGTAAGAAGCATCTCCTCCTCACCATGGATACTGGCTGGGAGCCAAGAATGACCTCGCTATGGACATTCTAAGAGAGGGCAGATCTGAGACACAACCACGTGTTTCCCTTCTAGTCATTCCAGCAAGTATTTCTGGCTCACAAACCATAGACAGAATATTATGCATGTGTCATGCGTTATTGGGGAGCTGAGAAAAACATGTTAAATACATTCTTAGTATGACAGTAAGCAGCATATGATTTTTGGTGGAAGCTATGTCAGAAACAATTGGAGAAGAGTGTAAGACAGTGTCACTGTGTTCTGGAAAGAGCCAAGAGTCGGAAAGGATGCTCCTGATTCCATGTTACCTTGGGCAAGTTACTGCTCCCCTTTTCTGAAGAAGGCACCTTTCTCCAGCTGCTCCCCTGCACCAATATCCCACCCTCAGGATCCTCTCCCAGAGTACAGAAATGGTGAAGGAACTCTGATTCTATGAATCTCAGTGTTGTAGGTATTCAAGAAAAGAGGTGTTAAAATGATCTGAGCCAAGCATTAAAGGGTGTCTGCGACATGGTCTCTAAGCCCTGTATCCAAGAGGAAGTGGATCTGAACAGAGAGGAAGATTTTATAGGATAAAGACCCAGTGCAGACAGAGGGAAAGGACATACGTTCACTTCACCGCAGAAGGTGCTAGGCCCATGCTTGGTATTTACCCTAGTATCTTCTCTTCAAACCTCCCCAAACCCTGTGTCTTATCCTGACTCTGCAGCTAAAGAAACTGAGGTTCAGGTTGGTTTCTAGATCGGCCCAAAGTTATACAATTAGTAATCAACAAAGTCAGGAAATGAACCCAGCACGGCCTGCACAAAAGTGTCTGGGGCTGCCCCACCTCTGCCCTGGACCTTCAGCTCCTAGTCTTAAAACCCGGTCCCTGGATTCCATTCCCATGTGTGCATGTTTCAGGAAGTGGCAAGACTGTGCCGCCTGTGCAGAGGTGTGCTGGGCTCTGTGCGGCAAGCCATCGAGGAGCTGGAGCGGGCAGCAGAAGCAGAGGGAGAGGTAGGATATGAGACTGGGCAAGAGGGCCTGGGGAGGGTATGGACTGGACAGGGAACTCTCTGGTAGTACCCAGCTGTCAATGCTCCCTGCCCTCAGGAGGTGGTAGGAATGCCTGAGCCCCTCCAGAAGGTGCTGGCGGACCCCCGACTGACAGAGCTACAGAGGGATGGGGGGGCCATCCTGATGAGGCTGCGCTCCACCCACAGCAGCAAGTATGAGGGACGAGGGATGGGTGTGTGGGGTAGGTGGATGTGGGAGGTGGAGACACAGCAGAGGGCTGCCAGTAAAATAAACCTTAGCTACCAGTGTGCCCTGGTGGCTCACCGGTTAAGCCCACATCTGGGGCACAGTCCATATACAGCCCAAGAACCTGGGAGTAGGGGGTAGAATGGCCAACTAAAATGAACAACTAAGTAAATTAAATGCTTCTTCCTCCTCTCTCTTCCTTTCTGCCTGCTGCCTGCCTATATGCCTTTTAAAAAACAAAACAAAACAAAAACCTTAATTACCAAATAATCCTTACTGAGCACGTATCAAAACAAGAGGGACTGTTTCACTTACAATCTTTATAACCCTCCCAATCTCCCTAGGTGCTCATTACAAATAGAAATTTGAGGGATCAGAAATGTTACATGGCTTGGCCAAGGTTAGTCAGTACATGAAAGAGTCAGGATTCAAATTCAGACCCACTGTCAGCTCTCATGTTGGGATACATGGATGGAATAGGGGTGGGAGGACTTGACACAGGGGCAGTGGCTCATTCTGCTCCCTTCTTCCCCAGGCTAGAGGGCCCCGGCCCAGCTACACTGTATCAGGAAGTGGATGAAGCCATCCACCAGCTTGTGCGCCTCTCCAACCTGCACGTGCAACAAAAAGAGCAGCGGCAACGCCTGCGCCGACTCCAGCAGGTGAGCCGGGGCCCTGTGCCCCTTGTACCGGGCCCAGGAGCCTGTTCTGCACTCCTTTTCCCCTGATATATACAGTGGACAGAGTTCTAACCTGGCTAATGTCCCTCTCTCTCTCCTCACCTCCCCCAAAGGTTGGTAGTAGCCAGCCTGTGATTCAACAGGAGGGATAGAGCGTCTCTGGCTCCAATAAGAAGGAGAAGCCACATCTGCCTCCCCCACTCTTTATGTTTGATCAAGTTTCCTTACAGATTGTGAGAGATGCTCTGAGTGACTTATGGGATCTGAGTTGAGCTGATTGACTTAGGAGTCCTTACCCAATACATTAAAAATAGTAGGTATCTGTTGACGCACCCTAGTGACTTAGGGGATAAACCACCACCTCTGGCTGGCACAGTCCACATTCATCCCAAGGACCCGAGTTCACAACCCAGGGCCAGGAGGAACAACAAAGATAAGCAACTAAATACAATAAATGCTTCTACCTCCTCTCTCTTCCTGCCTGCCTGCCTTCTCACCTTTATTCCTGCCTGCACCTTCCCTTTAAAAAAAAAAAATAATAAATAATAATAATAATAATAATAATAATAATAATAATAATAATGTGTCTTGATACCAACTCTAGCTATACTGCCACCCATGCTCCCTCCCCTCTTTATCGAATGTCATCCCCTAAACTGAGGCTGCAAAGGTCCCATGCCCTTCACCTTGGAAGGAAATAGCAATAGAAACCACTAAGTTTTGGGAACCAATGCCTCTTTTGTGAGGAAAACTCAGGATCTGACCGGCTTCGCTGAACCTTGATTCTTCTTTCCTGGAGCTAGAGCTCCTTAGGGGTTTGCTGTCCACTTACTTATAGCAAAAGGGGATTCTGAAATCTGATTGTTTCTCCCAGCCCCAAACACCTCATGGACCTACATGCGGGCATCAGGGGAAGAGTCATCTTGGGGTCAGTATCAAAGGTGACACCAAGGTTTTCTCTTTCCTCAGATTTCTGCCTATTAGTTTCCACCATCCCAGGATCCAAGGGGCTGTATCTCCTGCTTTTCTTGCTTGCTGGTTTATTAGCTACCCCATTTAAAATTTGTTAGCAAATGGGATTTGGAGTCTAGTGTGCTCAACTTGAGTTCTGGCTTTCTAGGCATGAGATATAGACAAGTCTGGAAGCGTCCCTGAGTTCCCAAATCCTTGTCTGTAGACTGGGCTGATAGTAACACCTCACAAGGGTCAAATGATCAAATGAGTTCAGCAAAGGACTAGAGAAGTGTTTATTGTTGACCCTGGATGTCAGGTACATTCTCTGACTTCTCATGCTAAGTCTGCTCACTCCAGCTTCCAGCCTTTCTTTAAAGGAAAAAATTATAATCCCTTTTTGGTCAAATATCCTAGAATCAGCTCGCCCTGGTGGCCTAATGGGTAAGACCATGGGATGAAGTCCACATGTATCCCAATGACCCCAGTTTGTGACCTAGGGTGAGAAGAACAACCAAAATGAACAACTAAATAAATGTTCCCTTCTCCTCTGTCTTCCTGCCTCCTTGCCTTCATCCTGCCTATACTTTCCTTTAAAAAAATAAAATAAAATCCTAGAACCAGCTTCAGAATTTGAAGAGTCTCAAAATTGGCATCTAGAGCTGGCAGCACGCACATGCATGCACACACACACACACATACACCCTTACCTTCTAGGTCTCTCCAAGTCTGGTCCCCAGAACCTCTGTCCACCAGTCCTTGGGCTCAATGAATGGGAACTTTTTCTTGGCTTCTATTATCCAAACAAGCCACATCCTGTCTCGGGCTCACACAAGTTTTGTCTATTTCAGCTCCAGGCAACACCCGGGTCCCAAGCCACCTCCTCAACTTCTGGCCAGACCCACTGTCCCTTCATCTGGTGCTTTACAAAAGAGCTCTCACTTTCTCACTTGAACTTGTGCAAACTGCCATCATTCTCTGTTGTCATTGCCTCTTTACCGATCGGATAAATTGACTGGCCCAGTGGTCTGTGGATCAGATCGGAACTGCGCGGTTGGAGTGGAACCGGCTTTCCTTTTCCTTTACACTGCATGGCCTCCTGCTCACAACCCCGCTGTCCCACCCACTCTGCTCAGGTGCTGCAGTGGCTCTCGGGCCCAGGGGAGGAGCAGCTGGTGAGCTTCACTGCACCTGGGGACTCCCTGTCTGCCCTGCAGGAGACAGAGCTACGATTCCGGGCTTTTAGCACGGAGGTTCAGGTGAGAAATGGGAGAGGGGCAGGGGCAAGAGAGAGGAGCCACGCAGGGAGAGCGAGACTGACTGGGACTGAGGACCAGGTCTAAGTGTAGCTTCTCTTGTCCAGGAGCGCCTAGCGCAGGCACAGGAGGCCCTGGCCCTGGAGGAAGACACTGCCTCCCAGAAGGTTCTGGATATCTTTGAACAGCGGCTGGAGCAGGCTGAGAGTGGTCTCCACAGGGCCCTGCGACTACAGCGCTTCTTCCAACAGGTGTGTACCAAGCCTCTTCCTTCTGTGCTCACCACAGCCCTCCCTCTGCCTGGAGAGCCTGGCTCATCGGGTAGTTGTTAAAAGCAGGGACCTGGGAGGCCAGCTCCTTAAATTTGACTCTCGGCTCTGCCAGCTGAAACAAGGAGCTAAACTTGAACATGACTCAGTAGCACCTTCCTCTTAAGGCTACTGTGAGGATTGTACAGGCAACATATGAGAAGCCCATGGTCCAGAGCCTGGCACTTATAAGCTCTTTATAACTATTCTTTCATCTGTTTCCATACCCACTCAGAGCGACCTGGTCAGACGGTGATGCTAGGGAAGTGAGGGGAGGAGTTCTGAGAGCACTGGGAGCTGATGGGCATCAGGAAGTCATCGACCAAAGAAGACAAGAGCTGTCCTGGGCAGTGCTGGGAGAGGCACAGACCCTCACTCCTTCCTCTCCCTGTTCCCAACCCCTCTGACCCTACAGGCACATGAATGGGTGGATGAAGGTTCTGCCCGGCTGGCAGGAGCCGGGCCTGGTCGAGAGGCAGTGCTGGCAGCCCTGGCCCTGCGGCGAGCCCCCGAGCCCAGTGCTGGCACCTTCCAGGAGATGCGGGCCCTGGCCCTGGAATTGTGCAACCCAGCAGCCCTGCGAGAATGGGGCCGCTGCCGGGCCCGCTGCCAAGAGCTGGAGAGGAGGATTCAGCAACAGCTGGGAGAGGAGGCGAGTCCACGGGGCCACCGGCGACGACGGGCAGACAGTGCCAGCAGTGGAGGAGCCCAGCGGAGCCCCCACAGCCCCTCACCCAGCCTCAGTTCCCTGCTGCTCCCCAGCAGCCCTGGGCCACGGGCAGCCCCATCCCATTGCTCCCTAGCCCCCTGTGGAGAGGACTATGAAGAGGAGTGCCCTGATCTGGCTCCAGAAGCTGAGGGCAGGCCACCGAGGACAGTGCTGATCCGAGGCCTGGAGGTCACCAGTACTGAGGTGGTAGACAGGACATGCTCACCCCGGGAACACGTGCTGCTGGGCCGGGCTGGGGGACCAGAGGGACCCTGGGGAGTAGGCACCCCTCGGATGGAGCGCAAGCGAAGTATCAGGTGAGAGCCCAACCCAATTGGTGCCCAGCTGCTCAGCAGGAAAAGAGTACATTATGGTTGGGGCTGGTGTCTCCCTCCCACGCCCAGCTTCCTGTCACTCCTTGTAACTACAGTGCACAGCAGCGTCTGGTATCCGAGCTGATTGCCTGTGAGCAGGAGTATGTGGCCGCCTTGAGTGAGCCTGTGCCAGCCCCTGAACCTGAGCTGGCCCCTGAGCTGCGACAAGCCTGGGCCGCCACTCTGAGTGCCCGGGAGAGGCTTCGCAGCTTCCACCGCACACACTTTCTGCGGGAACTCCAGGGCTGCGCCTCTCACCCGCTGCGCATTGGGGCCTGCTTCCTCCGCCACGTGAGTGAGCCTTTGAAACGTCTCCAGGCCCTCTGCCTTCTTGGAGTTCAGCCCCAACCCCTGTCCTCTGGCTCCCTATCCATCCACCAGGACCATGAAATGTGCGGTCGTAGACTCGGGCCCAGTGCTGTTCTCTGGGACCCTCTGGCTCTCTTCAGCCTCCGTGTTCCTGTCCACAAGTACTGCCTGCCTCCACACTCTCCTCAGGAGCCCCTCATTCCCTAATCAGGAGTACTGTGTTCTGTGCCTCCTTTGGGTGCAGTGAGGATGGGGAGGCGGAAAGGGAGAGGCTTGTCTGTGAGGCCTCATCAGGGACGGCTTCCCTCTTCTCTTCTGGCACAGGGGGACCAGTTCAACCTTTATGCACAGTATGTGAAGCACCGGCATAAACTGGAGAATGGTCTGGCTGCCCTCAGTCCCCTGACCAAGGTAACCTTATCTCCCAACCTTATAAGAAGGGTAGGGGCCAGGAAGACCTAAAATCCAACCAGCCTCAGATTCTCCAGGAGGTTGGGGGGCGGGGGTGGGGGGTGCTTTCCTGGTGTGCCCGGGAATGTCACCTACCAATAATCTGAATTGCTGAGGATGGGACAAGCATTGCACTGGGAACCAAAAGAGCCTGGGTTCTTATTCAGTCCACCTGAGGGGCCTTGGGCAAGACTCCTAAGTCCTCTGTCTACATATAGTAAAGAAGAGCAAGTTTCCACCGTCTCTAACTCACCAAGTGCTCTGAGAATCAAAAGATCTCACCATCAGACATGTGAAAGTGACTTCAAAGGTTAAAAGCCAGAAAATATAAGGGATTATTTGTATTTCTCTCCATTCCCTTTCAAGAGAATGATTAATTCTGCAGGCCCCCTACCTGCTTTCTTTCCAGGGGACAGTTTTTCACCTGATTTTGGAAGTTTCTGGGCTTTATCTACCCCCAAGAACCTGAAGGATTACTCACCTTCCCTCAAAGCTCATCCCTCACCTGCTGCAGCCTCTCCCCTCACTCTGGTTTGTCTCTTCCCAACCTAGAACTCCATGGAGACTGGCTCTCACCTGCCCCGGGCCCTGCAGCAGCCGCTGGAGCAGCTGGCTCGGTATGGGCGGCTCCTGGAGGAGCTCCTAAGAGAAGCAGGGCCTGAGCTGAGCTCCGAGCGCCAGGCTCTTGGGGCTGCTGTGCAGCTGCTCCGGGAGCAGGAGACCCGTGGCAGAGACCTTCTGGCTGTAGAAGCCGTGCGTGGCTGTGAGGTGAGGCCCGGTTCCCAGTCACTCCAATTCAAACTGCCTAGCCCTACAGCCTCAGAAGCAGTGTGGGCTGGTGATAAGAGAACTAAACTCAAGGTCAGAGGGCCCCAGGCTCCAATTTCTAACCAGCCAGATGGCCTTGGTCAAATCATAGGACTTCCCTGGGCCTCAGTTTCTCATCTATAAAGACGTTATGCCTGACATCCCATGAGCCTCCATCTGCCTATGCTTTCTCATTCCTCTGCTAATTCTTAACTTTCCCAATCTACCCTACACTTCCTCCTGCACCTTGTAACCTATCATGGACCTTATTCTTCTCTTCTTAGTCTCTTTCCAGCTGAGGTTTCAGAATAGATGGGAAAGAAAACTTTACCTCTTCTGGGACAGACCTCTTTCCCCTTTGTTTCTTTGCTGAGTCTCTTCCTTTGGTTTCTAATATGCAAAGCCTTCCCCATGGGAGGCTCTAAACCCTACTATATATGCAGCTTCCCATGACTGAGGTGGGGCTGCGCTGCCAGGCCAGATGTGCTATGCTTGTAGTAGATTCTAGGCTGAGAGCTTCCCTGACTTCCTGAGTCTGTCTTGAGTTCATGCCCTTTAAATCCTATTTTCACACCCCATAAAATATGCACAAATTGCTCCAGGGCCAATGACTTCCTTTCCTTTTTCCCTTCCCCAGACAGATCTGAAGGAGCAGGGACAACTCCTCCATCGGGACCCCTTCACTGTCATCTGTGGCCGAAAGAAGTGCCTTCGCCATGTCTTTCTCTTTGAGCATCTCCTCCTGTTCAGCAAGCTCAAGGGCGCTGAGGGGGGGTCAGAGACTTTTGTTTACAAGCAGGCCTTTAAGGTACAGTGCCTGCAGTGGTGATGAGGTTGAGAAAGGGGGAGGGGGGGACAGGAAACCATGTTTTCTTGAGAACATATTCTGGAAATTTAACCCCAACCTAAATTCAGAACCTGAATCATCTAGAAATAGACTTGGGCCTGTCATCCACCATCTGGTTAGGGTATCAGGGTGATTGCAGTCCCTTTCATTGGTCTACCCCATGCAGTTTTTTTTTATTGTTCCCGCAGGAGACTCATAAGGCATAGCAAGCCAGGAGGGAGGGGGAACAGTCCCACTAAGAATGCAAGAATGCGCGTGTCTTTTCAGTTGGGGCAGACCTTGGGGGATGAGAAAAAGAAAAACTAAAATGGGAAAAAAAAAATATATCATATGCTGAAAAACCCAAGGAGAGGTCTTTAGGAAAACAACCCTGGTATCCAGATAAGTATCCCTAACAACCTATGGTCCTTGATCAGGCAGTAATGTATGATTCTAAGGGTTTCTGGGCTTTGCCCTCCTAAACTAGTTCCAGTTCTTCAGGGAGAAGACAGCATAACATAGACATGGGTTTGAACTCTTTCTCTAATAAGAAATGAAAAGCCCTTGGGCAAGTTGCTGCATGTCTCCGGGCATCCCCCTTCCGTATATTATGGTTGGTATGAAAGCTAAATGTAGAGGACTTGGCACATGGTAAGTGTTGAGCAAACATTTACTAAACATCTACCAGATGCCAGGCTAAATGTAGTTCTCTTCCATGTGGTACCATCTAGCCAGGGCTCACTCTGACTTCACCTCTCGGCTTTGCTCTTTCTCAGACTGCTGACATGGGGCTGACAGAGAACATAGGGGACAGCGGGCTCTGCTTTGAGTTGTGGTTTCGGCGGCGGCGCACACGAGAGGCGTACACTCTGCAGGCAGCCTCCGCGGAGATTAAACTGAAGTGGACAAGTTCTATCGCCCAGCTGTTGTGGAGACAGGCAGCCCACAATAAGGGTACTGGGCAGAGCCAGGGTGTGCTTGGGGTCAGGCTTATGGGAGGAGGTTAGCTGGAGAGTAGGGAGGCCACCTGGGAAGAGGGAACAGAATAAAGAAAAAAAAGAAGAGCTTATGGGGAGATTCAAGATCTGACATGTGAGAGATGGCTGAGATAGAAATTTGTCTGAAGTGTACCAAAGGGAAAGAGAGAACAAGTCAGGGAGGTAAGAGGAAATGGCTGCGCTAAAGAGACTGAGAGCACACTCGCTGGATTTGGGTTAAAGAACTTACTTGCTGTGCAGCCTAGATGCATTTTTTTGTTGTCCTTTTTGTTTTGGTGCTTACTATTTTTCATTTCATTTGAAATTATTGGAACCTCACTCCACTCATCTGAAAAATGAAAAGTAACACCTCCATTTTGCGTGTGATAGGATGAATTAAAAAAGGTGATTAAATGAATACACTTGATAAACTGTAAGGGTATGCACTGTTGAAGATAAAGGGAAGGTGAGAATTAGAAGAGAAATTGGGCCGCTGGAATGCCAATGCGTGGAATGCAACATAAAAAAGAGGCAGGTCTGAGGGTAGAAGTCGAGGGCTACTATCAGTTCTATGTCATGATAATCAGCAGGAAGAGTAACAAGAGACACAGGAGGAATGAGTTGGACAGGTGCAAAAGGAAGAGCCAACCACTGCCAGGGCTAGTGCGGAGTCAGTGAAAGGAGGATGGTAACAGGGTCTCTGTCCCCTAGAGCTCCGAGTACAGCAGATGGTCTCTATGGGCATTGGGAATAAACCTTTCCTGGACATCAAAGCCCTTGGGGAGCGGACGCTGAGTGCCCTGCTCACTGGAAGAGGTGAGGGCCAAAGTGCTGGGGGGGTGGCCCCCAGAAATCAAGAGGGTACAATAGAGTGGTGTGGTGGAAAGTGAGGAAGGGTAATGAATGAGTAGATAAGCCTTCCCAGAAACTGTGGGCCTGGGAAATCCTCCATGAGACTGAGGGTCACTTCAGGGATCCAGGAGGGCTTTCCCACACCAGCACCCCACCCTACCACACCCCCCCCCCCCACTCTCTGCAGCTGCCCGAACCCGGGCCTCCGTGGCCGTGTCATCCTTTGAGCATACCGGCCCCTCCCTTCCCGGTCTCTCGCTGGGAGCCTGCTCCCTGCCTGCCCGCGTCGAGGAGGAGGCCTGGGATCTGGACGTCAAGCAAATTTCCCTGGGTGAGGCACCTCTCAAGGGGTGGCTCCCAACAGCTGGGGCACAGTGGTGATGTTCAAGCTGCTTGCTGCTGAGCAATTCCTTTTTCTAGCCAAGTAGCCCAGTTGCCATGACAACTATGTACAGCTTCCCCATTGCTAAAAGAGCCTTCCATCTGGTTGCTAGGGTGATGCTTACAGCAGCCTGTTGCTAAGAAGCACTTCCTCTGTATCTCTCTCTAGCTCTCCTTGGGTTTCTATGGAAACTGCCTCAGCTTCCTGTTGTATCCTGGTTCACCAGGACTGCCCTTACAGTTTCCTGTTGCTTCTTCCCTGGTTGCTCTAATGATGCTGTTGACAATTTCCTGCATCTTTGTAGGGGGGTTCTCTTGCAACTAGATTGCTATGGTCACTTACAGCTTCTTGTTGCTATGGAGCTTTTTCTTCCCTGATGGAGCAGCTTGATTGCTTAAGGTAATCCAGAAGGATTCTATACCCTACTCTCACCCTAGCTTCCCCTCCAGCCCCCGAAACACTTGACTCTTCTGGAGATGTGTCCCCCGGAACGAAAAACAGCCCCAGCCTGCAACCACCCCAGCCCGGAAACAACATTCCCACTCTGGCCAGTGGAGGGATTTTAGGGCTGTCCCGGCAGGTAAGTACCTGAAGTAGGGCTTGGAGTGTGGTGATCTCTTTGGCTACTTTCTAGGTGGCCTCTTCTTATTATTTAACCCATTGAGGAAAAGGAGAACCGGTGAGACTGTGCTCCCAACGAGGCTATAGGTTGGATATATTGTCCAGACCTGGCGGACAGCCTCAAGATCAGAAGTGAAACAGAGTCTTTAACAAGGAGCACAGTGCAAGAGTAGGTAGAAAGGAGAGACAACCAATAGCCTAATTTGGACTTGAATCATGAAGTCAACAAAACTCAGAAAGGAATTTCGGGGAGGAGAGAGAGTTGAACTGACAGGCCCAAGAGAGAGAAGGAATAGAGGGAAGAGGTCATTTCTGATCCTTTAAACTCACTGCAGTTGCTCTCCCCTCAGAGTCATGCTCGAGCCCTGAGTGACCCCACCACGCCTCTGTGACTTGGGTGAGTCAGTATCCGCTTTCTACCACATCCAACACTCTTTCTTATATGTACCATACCCTCCCAGATACTTGCAATTTAACTTTTTCCCCTTCCCATCTTTCTTCTCTCCTGGCTTCTAGGAAAAAATCCGGAACTTGGCTAAAGCCCCTCCTCTTAGCACATTCTGGGCTGAGATTGGCAGTGGGACACAGTGGAGGACTGGAAGAGCTTGAATTCCTTCCCTCACCTTCCTGGAGTGGTCAAAGGACCAGCGCGTTTCCCTGCTTACCACTATCTCTCATTCTCCCCAGCCATGTGCCTTCTCCTGCAGGAACCAGAGTGGCTGCTTGCTTAGATTCATGCCCAGGAGGTGGGGAACTTATCCCTCATCCAGTCCTTCCCCTCCAGGGCCACAGCACACTCCCAGGACAAGCTCCTTGTCAGCCCTACCCCGACAGCCTGTGTTCTCCTCTTCTTCCCACCCACCTCTCCCTGGGAACTCATCTTTGTCAGCCAACTGTAGTTCCTCATGACTGCATTCTGAGGTGTCGTAGGAAACAGTGCTATGCAAACCATTATAGGAGGGTGGGTTGGGGAACTGCAGGCTTTATATATGTAATTACTGTTATTATTACACTGTTGTTATATTAAATGTATTTACTCACTCTTTGTCTCAGAAGAGTTAGAATAGTTCTCTGGGTTGAGATAATAACTTAAGTACCTCCCCACACCAAACCATTAAGTAGAATATAGAAAACAAAACCAAGGTATATTATCCCTGACTTGACCAAAGCTGAGCCCAGGGGAATGTGGCCACAGAGGCTCCCAGAGATTCAAAAGCATCCTGAAACTTCCCCTCTCACGATGCTACCCACTGGTCACAAACAAGCCCAGTTCCACAGTCTCAAAATGAGGTCCTCAGATCACAGAACATGGGAATCCCCAAGGTTCTGTGTTAAGTGCTAATTCCTGGGCCTGGTAACCAAAGCTACTGAATCTGAACTCTGGAGGTAAAGCACAAGATTTCTTATCAAGCTCTTTGGGTCATAAACTAAGTACCTGAAGAGAAAGAACAAAATAGCCCAAGAGCAGGAATAGGCAAACAGACACAACACCCTGTGCCTCAAGACACCTGTTTTATTGGGGACACAACTCTGCGACAGGGATGACAGGAATCGTACCAAAAATAGCAACGTCTACAGGGCCCCTGAAGGGGCTAGAAGGGTACAGTGCCCCCCACCCCCACCCATTGTACAAAAATAAACTTTCACGCCTATGGACCAGCAAAGACTGGCAGAGCGCTCCTTAACAGACACAATCCTCTCTACCAGCCCTAGGACCCCGTTCTTTGATGCTCACCCCTGCCACTTCTAAGGCACTGTGACTCTCCCCTAGGCTGGATGGGTATCACCGGTCCACCCTCCTATGCCAACACCTCTGCCCCCAACACCTCTGGTCCTCCCAGGGCTGGGATACGGGTTCCACGCTGCCCCCTGCTGGCTGCTCTACCCAACTACCTCTAGCGCTCCCCCGCTCCGGCGGGGTAAGCTCACTAAGCTAACCGCCCCTAACAGGGCTCCCTACCGTTCTTGTCCCCCCAGCCCAGCCTCTCCCGATCTCGGAAACCCTGGGCCTTCCTCCCCTTCCTGCGGAGGACTGGGAGTGGTCTCTCCAGACGGAGCTCGGGCATAGGGCGGGGATGCGTCAGCCTGGGGTGGCCGGCGGCCCCGAGCCCTGCGGCTGTGGTGCACTTGCAGGTGCAAGGCCATGAGCTCCGGGGCTCCAGTGGCGAAGGGGCAGAAGAGGCATCGGTGGAGGGCACCCCCGGGCCCAGCCTCACCTCCTGGCCCCGCCCGCAGGGACAGGTCCAGGGGTTCGGCCTCACCGCCTCGCCCGTTGCGCAGGGTCCTCCCAGGGCTGGCAGGCTTTCGACGGGACCCTGGGGCGGTGCTGCTTGGAGGCCTTGTAGCACCCTCCACCCAGGTCGCAGACGGTGGGGTGGGCTTGGAAGAACCCCGCTGAGAAGGGGGTGGTGGCTCTGGGGGTGGCCCAGGGCCAGCCCCGCTCCTCTGCTCCCGGTGGTGGCGCTGCAGGTGATACTTAAGCGAGCCGGATTGAGTGCCTGCGTAGTCACAGTGTGGACACTTGTAGGGGCGCTCTCCTGGGGAGAAGGGGGTGGTGGGACAGGGTTACAGTGTCAAGATCACTGCACATGCCACCTGTTTTTCACTCTGGAAAAAACTGCTTCTCCCACCCGCTCTGATTTAACAAAGCTTCCCAAAGATTCCACCTGGTAACTTCAAGGTTGCCCTCTTAGCTTTCTTCCTGCCCGCCACCCCAATTCGGGTCCCTCCCCAGTTCGAGGCTGCCCTGCCCTCACCTGTGTGCACGCGAAGGTGCACTTTGAGGTGATGCGCAGAGCGGAAAGATTTCCCGCAAAAGGGACAATCCTTGCCGGTGGCCCCCCGGCCCCCTTCAGGCCTGGTCCCTCCAACCAGCAGCCCATTCTCTTCTGCAATACACGTGTTAACAGACGTCAGAGGAGCCCTTTGCCCTAACCTTATAGGGGTCATGTGCCCCGACACCCAGCCCGTAGGATTGCTCCCCCTCCAGAAGAAACAGTATACTTGGGTGTACCCGCGGAGTGGGATTCGGTAAGGTGGAATGCTCAGAAGTTAGTAAAGTCCCTGGTGCGGGGGTACTTTAGCAAGAAACGAGAGGCTGGTTCTTAAAAAGAGAGGACAGGATGGAGAGTCGTGTCAGAGTGGGCCCAAGACGTAGAAAACTGCCGAGGAGACCCCTTACGTACCCTGCGTAGTGGTGGGCCTTGCCTGAGCCCCCGCAGCAGATGCAGAGTGCCCAGATCCCTCGCCTGGACGAGGGTGCAGGGAAGCCAGAGGGCCCATAGCCCTGCTCCGGGCCCAGGTCTCCTCCTCTGCCTCCACTGCCTCCTCTTCCTCATCTGGTTCTTCGGTGCGATGCCTGCGAGCCCGAGCAGGGAGAGCTGAGGGCAGTGGGCGGAAGCCCCCGAAGCTTCGGCCGGCCCCATGCTCAGCGCCCTCACCATTTGGCCGGGACTCTCCAGCTCGCAGGCTCAGGTAGCCTAGGAGGCTCGGAGGCTCACGGCGCTCAGCAGGGGTGGGCGCTGGAGCCAAGAGGAGCGCTGGGCCCAGGGGCTCATATGCCAGCAGGCCCAGGTCAGGAGGCTGGGGGGCCCTGGCAGGCCCAGAACCGGGCCCCGGGGCACGCAGTGGGCCTAGCTTGCTGGCGTGCACCTTCATGTGATTCTTAAGGAACCAGGGCTCCTTGAAGCAGCGGCCACACACGGGACACGCATGATCGAAGGAGGCTTTGTGCTTCCGCATATGGCCCTTGAGAAACCAGGACTGTGTAAAGCTCTGGCCACACACTTGACAGCGGAACTCCGGAGGCGCAGGAGGCTCCTCAGGAGCAGTGGGGGTGGGGGTGGGGATGGGGGCGGGGGTGGGAGCTGCTTCACGTTCTGGCTCCGGATCTGGCTCCGGGACAGATCTGGGTTCAGGCTGGGGTGCTGGCTGAGCCTGGGGCGCGGACGAGGTGGCAGCCAGGGGGCGCTCAGGAGCTCCGTGGGCCGTCAGACTGTGGTGCAGCAGCTCCTCCTCCTGGCTGGCGCCAAAACTGCACAAGCCGCACTTCCAAGGCCTGTGCAGTATGTGCAGGTGGCGTTCACGCTCCGCCGCGGTGCGAAACTTGCCTTTGCAGAAAGGGCAAGGAAAGGCGGAAGACGGAGCCAGGGGCCGTGCCAGGCCCTCGGTGGCAGGGGCCTGCATGCCTCCTGAGCTTCGGGCTCTCCCCAGCCGGGCTTCGCGCAGCAGAGCTCGTTCCTCCAACTCCAGCAACAGGCGTGCCGCAGGGCTACGGGGGCGCTCCGGCTGGTGTGTACGCAGGTGAGAGCGCAGCAGGGCCCGCTGTGTAGCGCGGTGACCACAGTGCGGGCACTGGAAGGCCTGGGCGCCTGGGTGCGCCCGCAGGTGCAAAGCCAGTATGGAGTTGAAGCGGAAGCGCTTTCCACATACAGGGCAGGGGAAGCGCCGTTCGCCTGAACGACTCTCAGACCAGCTCACTGCTCCCATTCCTGGAGACCCGGCGCTCACGCCTGGCCCGTTGGAGTAGCTTTGTAGATCCAGCTCGCCGTCGAAGGCCGGTGGCGAAGGCGCTAAGTGGCCGCCTGGAGCGCGGGAACGTGAGCCCTGTGGAGAAAGATGTGAGTAGGCCAAAGGGTGGTAGAGAGAGCTGTGGGGTGAAATAAGGGCATGGGCATGGAGAACTTCAAAAGCACCCGAGAGCTGGTGGGTTAGGGTCAGAACCAGGAACACGGGGTTCCACATCCACTCACCCCCAGGAAGTTGGGGGATGAAGATGAATTGAGATTTCAGGCACTGAGTAGCGAGTAAAAAGTAATGTCTAACATTGAGAGGGGAGAGATGGAGGGAGAGAGATGGGGTGGGGGGAGACAGAGTGAGAGAGAATGTGGTAGGTACTTGCACATTTAGTCTAGAGCTTCACTCACCTCCATGGACCCCCTTCACATTCTTTGGTTCTGGGGAGTGCAGGGAAGAGGAGGAGGAAAAGCTGCTAGTGAAGGCAACAGGTGCTGAAAAGCTAAAGCAAGAGAGACAGATTTGGAGGAAAAGCTGAGCCCTGATTTTCAGCAAGAGTCACCCCCAATCCCAGACTCTTAGCACCCTGTACTCCTGAAACATATCCCTTTTCTCTTCTGGCATCCCGAGGTAGGAGTAGACTGTCATCTTCAAAACTTGTACTCCTTGCTTTGCCAAGCTCACTGATAACCCAGATGGTTTCCCTCAGACTGTTTTAGAGATCTGGTCCAACTACCACCACCCCCTGGTGGTGGGGAAGACCATCACAGTATAAGGCTGTCTCCTTTACGGTGGGTTGTACAGCCTGATAAGCACATGGGTTGAGCTTACCATACTCCCCAGTTATCCAAGTGGGACCAGTAGCTCTTAGACCCCCCAACTGACCAGCTAGTCAAACATCCATCCAGGTTCCACAATCCTTCCTTCAGCTCTTACACTGTCTTTCCCCCTCATCCTTTCTCCCTCCCCCTGGATTCCTGATCCATTCATTTCCATTCATTACAGAGACTCATTCATGCATGGGAGAGAAACACCTCCCAGCAGCGGAGTCTGGAGACAGACAGAGGGGGAGGGGCACAAAGCGGGAGAGAGCTAGAGGGAGAGGGGATGAAGAGAGTTGGGGGAGGAGTGGAAGTTAAGGGGCGCTGCTGGTCTGGGGAAGGGGTTAAAAACTGCAAATACCATATAGAAATCATCCCCATGTTTCAAACCTTGGAGCCTGCAGTTTGATGGGGCATCTCAGCCCCTTTGTCCAGGGCTATTCCGAAGCAGGCTTTCCTCCTCTCTGCAGGGGAGAGGCTCCCTCACACAAGAGGAGGATTACACTGGCTCTGAGCTCAAGAGGCTGGAGTGAGGGACGGGGGGCGGGGCTGGGCCATCTGCACAGATAGAGGCTCGGCACAGGCTCTGAGCGGGAAAGGGTTAAAATACTCCAGGCTAAAATTCCCTGGGCCTGGGATGTGCTGAGCTCTAGTTTGAGCAATGTGAGGAAGAAGATTTTAAGGAGTGGGGGGAGTAAGGGTCTCTAAATTCCAAGCTGCAAAGGTTAGCTTTCAGATTTAGAAGCAACCCCAGAATTAAGATCCATAGAGGCATGATCTGGAGTGAGTTAGGTCTATCCCCTCCGAAGGAGAGCAAGCCACATAACCTTGGCTTCAAGTGTGTGTGTTGAGGGGTGGGAGACACAACCAGTGTGAACAACTAAATGAAAATAAAGTACTTCCTCCTCTCTCTTCCTACCCACCTGCCTACTCTTCATTCCTGTCTGTACCTTTCCTTTAAAAAAAAAAAAAAATCATAGAACTAGAACTGGGAGAATGACATACAATCTACCTTCCTGCTTACACAGACAATTGTATCTGGTCAAGGAGAGATGAAATGTGGACCTAGGCTCTTTTTTTTTTTTTTTTTGCCTGAAATAGAAAGAATATTTGAGATATAAAGAACTTCCTTACAATAGGCATTGTGAAGTTGAAATGGTTTGCTGAGAAAGAAAAGGACTCAAGTATTACTTTGCTTAAGGATCTTTAATAGAAGAAACTGGGCCAGGAGTCAGCCCTGCTTATCAGCAAAGAAAAAAGGCTCTGAAGGTCTTTAATTTTTGACATTTAGTATATGTGAGAGGCCTCCATGAAGGGGCAGGTACCTATTACATGTGGAATCTGGGTTATGGGAATTTTATTAACAGAAGGTTAATTAACACAGTGTCCTCATCCAGGGTTACTAAACGACTTTCACCACTACTTTAAATATTTGAATTTCTGTGGCTTCAAATTAAGGCATCCATCCTCCTCTTGGGGCTCTTCCAAATAAACCCCTTTCCTAGGGCTAAGAGCCTAGCCAGGCTCCTTGAGTAGTATCATGAAAAGTGAATTCTGAGTAGGACAAAGGGTTAAGGTTATTGTAGGCCCACCCAGTTTGACTATTAATAGCCCTGCACCCTTCAGTAAATCACTTAACTTCCCAGTCAACTCATTTGTAAAATAAGGAGGCGGGACTAATTTATACTAATGGTCCCTCCCAGCTTGAAAGTTTTGTGGTTCTGAGTCAAAGTACTCTTCTGGACCCTAGAGAGATGTTACAACAAATGGTCATCCCTTCAGTACCTTGGAGAGTGCAGTGGGCTACCAGAGAAGCCACTTTGGCCACCTTGGTATCATAGATTAGAGTCATGAAGTGCTAGATGGGCTACCTCTAGCCATTTGCCATTTTAGCACCACAGATAAGGCGCTGAGAAAAGCTAAAGAATTTTCAAAAATTCCTATCAGGAAGCCACAGGAAAAACAAACAAACTGGTACCGCAGGGATTATTTTGGCCTTTTGGATAGCACTGAAAATAGATAGATATAATAGAAAATAGATGTGACTGAAAGCATTTTAATTCGCTAAAGGAGTATCCTGACAGTTACAGTTTGTACATCCTGGAATGAGTTACTGAGACATCGTATTTGGGTCCATCACATTCTGTTGCTCTCCTGGGGATTCCCGGAACATCCTGGTGTACAGCCAATCTGGTATATTCAGAGGAAGCAGATGGTGGGGGAGGAGGGGGGAGGCTGGGAATACTGCATGGTCATAGCTGACTAACCTATGGGCACACACTCTGATTCTGAGCAGACTCTAGGGCTGCTAAAACTGCCTGTAGGATAGCAAGCAAAATACCTCATGGGAGGGTGACCTCATATCTGAGGCAAGTAGAGTAGGAATAGGGAGGGCAAAGCTTCCTGCCCCGACAAACAAAATTAAAACAAAAACACTGCTTTGCACATAGCCCTTTCCAGGATGGAAATACAGTGATATACAAGAAGGCCAAAAGTGAAGCTGAATCATCAAGCAGGGAAAGTTCCCCCAGAGGGCGACCTCAAATCAACAAGATCCACTGAGAGACCCTCCTAGATCTCCTGAATCAGCCCCATGCCAAACCAGGTTCCAGGTTCCTGATCCCAGGAATTTTCTCAATAGGAGAAAGTACTGACAGACTCAAGACTGTATGAACTGGCTTAGAACCCAGGTCATGCACCTATTGCTTGTGGGCAATGATCATAGTTTTCTACAGTCAGGCCCTAAAACCATCGCGACTTGGCCAGACAGTGGCACTGACCTACTTTCTACCCCCCACTGGGTTATCTTGCTTTTATTAAGGTTCTATAGGGATGCAGGGCCAGGGCCAGGAACAGAGATCAGAAATCTTTCCAAATCAACAGGCCAATTACTTATATGTGCCAGGAGAGCTGGTAGGGAAGAGAGTGTGGACCCTCACATCTTACTGAGTAGGGAAAGATGGAATGAGTGGTGAGAAGACTCTCAGCAACAGGGACAGGTACAAGGAAGCATCTGCTGACTGGAAGACCAAGAAGGTTGTCTCTCAAGCCTTGTAGTTCAAAAGTTTTTAGGGTTAAAACATAAGGTGCAATGGTTCAGCACTGCTAGGGTATAGTTGTAACTAGGCCTCTGTCATTGATCACCGCTAATACTTAATGTTGAGACTCCTACACCTCCCAAGTCTGCTAACAATTATCACTAACACTGCACTAGATGGGGTTAAAAGGAAAGAGGGCTTCTTAGGTGGTCTAGACCACCTTTATCAAGACCACCCAGAGACACCAGCAGTCACTTTTATGGTCTCCTCTGATGGCCCTCAGACCCTCACTGCTCAGGTAGCTCCTCCCAACTGACCCCACCACACAGCTTGCCCACCTTTTATACTGAGTTGAGGGTAAAGCCTCCTCCTCTTCATCCTCACTGTCCTGACTTAGGGGCATGGAATCTCAGTCATGGATTCCAAACAGGAGGCAAGAAAAAGGCATACCTGCTCACCTACTGCCACCCCACCATGGTGAATCTTATCCCAGAGACATGTCCCAACTTGACCCCTCTTCTGAAAGTTCTGGAAGACCTGGATTTGGGGGAGGGGGCATACAGCTAACCCTAACTTGGAACTGACCCTGGAGAGATGAGTCTTATCACCCATATGGAGCTTCGGTGCTCAGATTGGGGGTGGGGGGAGTGGAATGGGCAGGAGACTCTCTGTGAAAATCCGCCTCCCAGAAGTAGGTTGGCAAGTAGGGCAGGACCTGTGATTCTGCACAAGAGGTTCTTCCAGCAACACCCCAGACCCTTCTGGGGGAAGATAAGATAGAGGGATGATAGGGGGGCAGGGTTGGACGATTGGGAGGCCAGGGCTCAGCTACCCCAGTCGGGAGAACAAAAGCTGAGTTGCAGGCGCCTTTGCTGCTGCTGCCGCCGGCCGAGCTCTTTGTGACACTTTGTTTGGGACGCAGAGAGGGAAGCACCCCCCCATCCTTTCCCCTCCCCCACCCCCGCTCCCGGAGAGTTTGGGTCCCTTCCCCCTCCTCCATCAGCCCTACCTGGGCCGGGGGGCGCTCATCCACTCTGGCTCCCGGCTTGGCCGCCCCGCACCCCCAGGCCCCTCGAGCCCTGCCTTCGGGCCCCTACAAAGACGCCACCCCCGCTCACCCGCTGGCCTTTCCCCTTTGGTGTCCGCTTTCCCGGCTCCCCCACCTGACCCCCCCCTCCTCGAGGCCCCCCTAGCTCTTCAGGCTGGCGAGGCCGCCGCCCGCATCCCGCCCCCCCAGGAGCTCTGGGCGAAGTTTGCTTGGGGCCGAGCCGGCGCCCCTCCCCCGCCCCCGCCCCCTGCACCTGCTCCGAGCCCAGCGCGCGGAGCGGCCCCCCCCTCCGGGAGGGGGGGAGGGGGCCGGGGGCGGGGGCCGGGTGGCGGAGGGGGGGGCCGGGAGTGGGGGGAGCGGCTACTCACGAGCCCCGGGCGGGCGGCGGTGGAGCGGGCGGCGGCGGCGGCGGCGGCGGGCGGCGGGCCGGCGGCGCGGGCGTCAGCGTTACGTGGGGCCGGGGGAGATGCGCCGGGCCCCGGCCCCCCCGCCCCCGGCCCGGCCCCCGCCCCCTCCCCGGTCCCCCGCCCCCGGCCCTGGCCCGCATTGTGTGCGGCGGGAGGCGGCCCGGCCATTAGCATGCGGGGGGCGGCGCGGCGGGACTGGGAGCCGCGCGGGAGCGGGAGCGGCGCTCTGGCTTCGGGGACTGGGAGCTGGGGACCCCGGGAGCCGCGAGAGGCGACCGCCAGGGGCGGGGTACGGGTAGTTTGGAGACTGGGGGCGCTGTCGGAGGGAGGGAGGAGGGAAGGAGCGGGGGTGGGGCGCACAGACGATTCCAACAGGAGACTGGAAGAGATTTTGAAAGGTCATCTCGTCCTTCCCCCCCAGCCTCCAAGCAGGGCTGCCCCTCCCACCCTAAACCCGGACATACCAGGGAAGGAGTTGGCTCTGCCGCTCTTTCTGCCCCAACATGCACAGACTCGGGAAGTTCTTCCTGAGGTTTTATCTCAAAGCCTCTCCTTTACAATTTGTGTCTCTCTTTTTGGGGAGGAGGAGGGGCGATTATAGAGATAGTTAATGTCTGCCGTATAAGAAACAGTATTAAAGTTACTCCTTGGTCCTTTCTGTTCTTGATAAGCAATTCCTGCTCCTTCCTCTCAATTCTGTTTTCCATTCCTTAAGTCTTTAATGGCTCTTCAATACGACAAATATTTACTGAGTGCTTACTAAGTACCAGGGACTATGTTCTGCCCTGGGGGATGAATAGATGAAAAGGCTGTAAGCTAGACAGGGGCTACAAACTCCTAAGCAGTATCCTCAGATTTAATCAAGATTTACTGAATACCTGTTCATGTATTTAATAGTATATAAGCCTTTTGATAACACTCGGAAATATAGTTCTTCCCTTCTACAGGTAAGGAAAACCTGGCTCAAGGAGATTCTCTGTGCAAGCCCAACATCGCACATACTGTCAGGCCTTGACCACCAAATAAAATTAATTCATATGTTGATGAAGGAGGAAGTTGACACACAATGGTTCTCAGGATCCCTCTAAATGTGATTCCACCTTCCAGGAAACGGAAAGAGCGGACACTATGCACCAATGAGTGTTGGCCAAGCTCTAAACAGAGCAGAAGGCCACTTGCTTCCCAGGCCCTTGCCTCCTGGTACTAACTCCCAGGGGGCTTCTAACAGCACATAACCATTTATTGAGAACTTATATACCAGGTGCTGGGCTGAGCTGATTCATATGCATTTTCTCTTTTAATACTCAAGGCAAACCCTTGAGGTTGGTATTACTAACTTTCCTCTGTGGATAAGGAAACAGATTAAGTAACTTGACCAAGGTCACTCAGATCTAGGACTTGAACTTAGGTCTAGTTGCCTCCAGACCTCAGCCTCTATACCAAAATGGGCCTTTCCTATTTAATTTTGAGTATATATCTGGGCCCAGTTCTCCTTCTTACTATAGAAATAAATATCACTCACTAGCTTAGCTTCTGAATAAGCCCTTTAGTATATGGGCAATGGGTACATCAGCATGACTTCAACGGTACCACTAATGATTGTTAAGTACTCACCATGGGTCAACAACACTTTACAGTCATATTATTAGTCCCCCTTTTTTTTAATCACTCGGTTTGAACAAACAGGTTCAAATAGGTAGAACAATGTAGCCAAGGTTACACAGCTGGGAAAGCGGCAGCACTGAGATTCCAGTCTAGATCTGAGTAGCTGTAAGGCAACTTTTATCTCTCAAAAATATTAATTGTTGCAATGGTGTTCTTCTCAAGATTGACCATTTGGCACCATTAGGTATCTTCTATACATAACTTACTGCTGGTTATTACTGGACCAAAAACAATCCCCACTGGGTCCAATGGACAATGATGGTACACTATTGGAATTTGGTGGCAGGTGTGGTAAGTTAGCATATACATGATGAAAAGTGAACCTCTACATCTAAAATTTAAATTGTTTTATAAATACAAGTTACCTCAAAACAAAACAACAAAAAAAAAAATCCCCTCTATAAGTAGAGATCTCCATCCACTTAGCCAGTTTCTGATCCAAGAGTAAATCAAGAAAGAAAGGAGAGAGGAGAGACCGTCTAGAAAGTGGGAGACTGGAAACCAGGAGAGTTAAACTTTATCTGGTCTTAGGACAAAGTTGCAAGCAGGATTGACAGGGGATTCATCCAAACAGCAATATGAGGTTTCCCTAGGGAATAGCAAGTGCTTGAGGAGGAAGTTAAAAATGGGGATAAAGATGGAACTCCTCCGGAAAATAGGTGTGGTTGTGTCCATGGGGATGAGATGAGTGATCAGAAGAGGAATACAGGATTGGCAGAGATTGGGGAGGAGAGGAGGGGAGGGGAGGTACACAGTGAGACAAGGCTGGGTGTCTTGTGGAATAAACTGAGGCTAGTATCTACCCAAGGCCACTCCCTGGATCCTTAGGCCCTCTTAGGGACCTTTGCCCTACCACACCTCAGTCCTTATAGTCTGTCCCTGCCAGGACAAGTTTGTCCTCTGCTTTGAGCGACCAGGAGCTCCAAGCCCGGCTGGGTCCCATCCCTTTGGAGTAGCTGCCTCAGACTAGGTAGGTGTGAGGCCCTGAGCTTCAACTCCCTGGATATTGGAAGTGGGCAGAGGGTCAGCTGAAAGAGATGTTGCTGCATAGTCTTTCTCCTGATTGGTCCCATAATATATTTTTTCCAGCCTAGGAAACACCAAGTTCCAGGGGTCAAAGGAACCATGGAAGAGAGAGCTGGTCAGCGAGTACAGGAGAGACCCAGGCTTCGTCTGGAAAAGCTCCAGCACTGGGCAAGGCACAGGCAGCGTGGGCACCTCTTGGTGCTGGCGGTGAGGCCAGGCTTCCCCACCCCAACCTTTAGCATATCTACTTGTTCCCAAATTCAATTTCACTCATGTTCAGTGAGCACCTCCCATTGCCTGAAACTGCACTAGGCTCTGCGTGGGAGGAGGGTGGAGGAAACAGAATAAATAAGCAAGATCCTTAATCTCCAAGTGGCTTCCATCAGGTGGGGAAAACACATAGGTAAGTAGTTAAACTACCACATGAGGCAGAAAAATTTAAATTATATCCACTTTCTTCATTGGCCCATGGCTGACTACTTTACACCACCATGTATTCCTCCCAATTGCTTGTCTCTGGAAAAGGCAGGGGTGGGGAGGAGGAATGAGAATCCCTAACATTTCCCCTTCAGGTGATCCAAATATGCCTGGCAGTGACTGTGGTGCCCCTGGCTGTCTCAGTCGCCTGCCTGAAATCTGCTTGTCACATGACCACAGCACTACCACTTGGGCCTGGAGCCTTGGTAAGACTCAGCACAAGGGAGGGTAGAAGGAAGGTCCTGGGGGCTCCTCCCTAATGAAACCCGAGCTTAACACTTGTCCATCTCACCATTTAGGGTGTCCTAGCTGGGACTGTTACTCTTGAGCTTCGCAGAACACCCCGCCTCTGGAAGGTGAGAGGAAAAGAGAATGCAGTTCTATCCTCTCACCCCTTAACAAACAAACACCTCTACCTAGGAACTAAGTGATTCTCTAAACCTTGACTAATCCTGTTGTCTCTCTACCCCTGACCTAAAAGCCCACGAAGCAAGAAAGTTAGAGGCCTGATGGCCCTGTTTAGAGGTGGAGGAACAAAAACCCAGTTTTGTTTTTGGCTAGGCTGCAGGTAGGGCCTGGGGTTGCAATGAGTCCCCTGGGCTGGGCAGGCCTGAACTGGCTCACTGGCAGGTGCGGGCCATGATGATATTCAACACCTTCAGTCTGATCTTGGGCTTCATCGTGGTGGTGATCGAGGTGATGAAGACAGTCTTGGGGCTCTCTCCAACTGCCCCTTCCCAGGTATGGGTGAATAAAGGAGAAGGTGGGAGGAAGAGGAAGTAAGAGGAGATGGAGAGGGAAAGGGAGGAGGGGCAAAAAGGTGCTGGGTATCCTACAATATCTTCAGCCCTGTCTACCTGCAGGTGGCTGGCTCACTGGTGCTAGAGCTCAGCGCTGAAGCCTTTGCCCTAGGAGGAGTGCTGGTCTCAGCATACGCCCTCCTCCTGCTGAGCCAGAGGAAGCCAGGATGCTGCAGGAGTCAGAGTCTGCACTACCAGGAGCTGCAGGAGGTATTTATTGGAGGCAGAGAGGAAAGCATGGAGCAGCTGCTAGCAGCTCATGTTTTTTATTGGCTATGTTAGCCAGCAGCACTTAGGAAAAAACAATAGGGCAGGGGGAGAGAAACCTGTCCTAGACTGAAATTGATTGGTTTTCAGCCTTTGGACATTTCTCCCCTAGTTGTAGGTAAGAGGGAATTGGGTATCTAAATGGTTCAGGCTAGAAATTTGTAAGAGTGTTAGGAAGCTGTCTAAATATAGGAAGGACTATGTGAACACAAGGGAAAATGGGGACAGGGGACGAAGTTGCTTTTGTCTGCATTGCTCCTTTCTCACCCCTACTGTTTGTTCCCTTCACACCTTTGTTTTTCAGGCTGTCTCTGAGTTGGAGGAAGTTCCTGGTTTGGAGAATGGTCCCACAGTGGACAGCACAGCAAACGGAACACATGAGTGACTTGGCAAGGGGAAGCAGATGGGTGCTGCTTTCCTACCCTACAGGACCAGGTCTCGAAAACCTCCTGGCACTGTATCCCACCCAACTCAGAATCTAGATGGACTCCTTTGAGACCTACATGAAGTCCAATAGAGTACCTTCGATTTTTACTCAGGCCATGTTTTCTTCCCTTCTCTACGAGGGGAAGGTTATAGCCTGGATCAGAGCCCTCTTTGATCAGCCTGAAAAACTGCTCTCCTGCAGGACACCTTAAGCCAACTTTCAGCTATATCATCTTCCTCCCCTCCATTCTTCCCCTTCTTCTTCATTGCCTTCCCAGACAGCTTCACATCCGTCTCATCTCGCCATTTCTCTTCTTTCCACATTGCATAATCCCACACTCTCCAACCCCAGGTACCCAAACACGCCCATTCTGAAATCAGTTCATGGGTATTTTATCTCTCACTTCCATCCAGTTCCTGTCTTCGGTAGCATAGACTACAAGTCCCAAGATGCCCCGCAACCCGCGGCCTGCTGGGAAATAAAGAGCCTTCCCTCCGCGGTGGGGGCGCAGTGCATTTGCTGAGTGACGCCAGGCCCTGGAAGTCGGGGCCTAACCGAGAGTTTCCTCGGACGCGACCACTGGCCCCGCGTGCAGGGAGGAGCCGGGCGGGTTACCCTGCGCGGGGACGCCTCTACCCCACCCATGGGAATGGGAACTAACTGTGGGACCACATTACTTTCTCTGGCAACTTTGGGGAAGGGTAGTGGATGGGGGGGGCCACCCCTTGGTAGAGTTGGGGTTTTCCAGATGCTGACGCCGCGCCCCCTCGCTCGGTGCCCAGGTCCAAAGTCCTGAGACTTCGGAGCGCGCGCGAGAAAGAGGTTGGAGATGATGAGTCAGAATCCCAGGGCCCGACTTATCCCCCTCCCCCGGGGCTGGGCACCCGAGGACAAGCTCAGTGGGCTGCCGGGTGGACGGGGCAGGAAGAGGGAGGGACGCTGCGATCCGATCTAAGATTTTCCCGCCTCTAGTGAGCACGCTGGTGAAACGAGCTCGCTTTGCCGCCACCCTTTCTCTCCCAAGGCGGGAACGGAACTGCGCAGGCTCGGCCTCTCGGCAGTCCTTCCGACCTTTGCTCCCGGCTGCTGTCTGGTTGCTGAAGCTCTGATTGCACTCAACCCCCACCATTTAGGATCTTTGCCTGTGTGCAAAGATGACAAGCTCGGGTACACCTGAAAAAAAAAAAAAAAAAAAAAAAAAAACCCGGAAATCTGGGAGACCCAGTAACACCAGGCGAGCACCTTAACTCCCCGCTGGAGAAACTAGAAATAGACCAGAGCTGGAGTACTAAGAGAACTCACCCCACATTCACATAGTGCCCAGGATGGGTGTGCGACTCACACTCATTTTTGTCCCCACTTCAGAAGGCTTCTTTCCCTAGAGAGTGCTGCTTCTCCGGACAGAGCCAAACCCAGGCACCAGTGGGGAAAGAGCGCTGCCTGGCTGCCTTGCCTAAACATTGCAGCGGCGCTAGCAGCAACTTGTATTTGTGACATCTTGGGAGTGGTAATAGTCGCCCTATGACAAGGTTGTGAGTCCAAGTGGGTGGGGACATTTCTGAGGTTAAGCTCTGAAATGGAGAAAACCGAATGTGGGTGCCTCCCTTTCTTCAACCCCCAATCTAACTGCCAGCATAATGTACAGCTTATGTATGAGGGTTTCAAAATAATTTTCTTCCAAGTCAAAAGGTGATAGTAGATGAAGAATCTAGGGATGAAGAAAAGGCAATCAGCAATTCCCTCTGTCTTCCAGAGAAGAACAGCAGCTTTTAGTGATATGATCAGAGTCTAGGAATTTCATTCTAATTGGAGAAATTCAGTGACCATGCAGATTAACCTTGTATCAGATTTGGTTAGGTTATGCTGTGGTAGCAATGCCAAAATCTCAGTGGCTTAAAACCACAGGAGTTTCTCTCATACTGCATGTCTAGGGTAGTCTGGAAGGAGAGCTCTGCTCATTTTAAGTCAGGTATCCAAGCCAATTGAGATCCTACCATGTCACCAAGAGGCTTAGAGTCCCCTTAGCATCCCAGTGTGAAGTATGAAAAATGTTTATGAGCTCTTAAATGTTTATGCTTCAAAGGTACACATAACATTCCACTCACTTCATCGGCCAAAGCAAATCGCAGCCACACCCAACTTCAAGATGGCTAAAAGAGCAATCTTAAGCCTGTAAGGATGAGGGAAGCAGAAATACTTCATTAAAAGAAAAAGTTAATCATTTGTATTGACTCTTGAACAGCTTGGCAAATGGAACCCATCTGTTCCAGCAGTTATGCCCACATCTATTAAATGAAGTGTTTGTGTTTTTAATGAAGGAAAGGTGCAGGTAGAAATGAAGGCAAATAGGCAGCCAGTCAGGAAGAGAAAGGAGGAAGAAGCACTTTATTTTATTTCTTTGTACATCTTGGTGGTTCTTCCCAGCCCAGGATGTGAACCTGGGTCCTTGGAACGTATGTGGACTGTACTTTGGCTGGAGACAATTGACCAAACGACTATGCTACCACAATGTACCTTAAGTTCTTAATAAAAAACTTCCCCCCAAAATAATATTAGTAGTCGGGATCAGAAAATCTGTATTATGGTTTTGTTGTGTAAGTTTGGCAAGTCAAACCTCTCCAGATTATATTTTGCTTACGTGGATAATCTTTTTTTTTCTTTTTCTTTCCAAAGAGGAAGGAAGGAAGGGAGAGGAGGAAGATGGATTTAAGGAAAGAACGTCTTTATTCTTTTTTTTTTTTTTTCACCTGGATCTGGGTCTTGAATCTAAGTCCTTGGGCTTTACATGGTCCACACACCAGTGTCTCAGCCCCCTGAACCACAAGGGTACGACCGATAATCATGATTGTATCCTTTTTGCCTTACCGCAGTATCAGAACAAAAATACAATTACCTGTGGAAAAATATTTTAAAACTATAAAGAACTTCAGAGGTTGAAAATAGATGCCAATAGGAACAAGGAATAGAGTAAATGAGTGACATAGATTGGTATGAAGTAATAGGAAAGGGTGGCAAATGAGGCAAATTAGAGAGCACACATCATATTTAAAGACTTTACTCCTACTCAACTCTACCCAATCATTGCCCTGTGAGACTATGGACTTGCTATTACCATAGTTCCAATTGCTTATAGAAATCAGAAATTCTGACTTTTTAAATGTGAAAGCTTCTGATTCAAAAATGTTGATAACTAATTTTTAGAAACTTAAGAACCAGATTCTGGCTATAGCTCTTTAATTATAGCCTTTGAGTTAGACAAAAAATGACAGGCATTCAGGTTTGGAATGTACAATACCATTATTATACGCTTTTCAAGACCTCTTCTGAAATTCAAGAATCTTGGAGAAGCTAAGCAAAAAAAAAAAAAAAAGCTTTTTAAATCATATCATTCAAGGGCATTGGTTCTCAGAAGGGGGTATTCTCCCCACCCTTCCCTAGAAGTTCTTTGGCAATGTCTGGGGACATTTTTGGTACTACGACTAAGGAGTGAGATGGGGACATGTAATGGAAGGAGCATTAAATGAAAAGGCAGAAGATGGGAGATTTATCCCATTGCTACTAATACCCCTTTTCTGTGCTTTATCCTTTCAGAGCCACAAGTGAAGAATGAGGCTTATCTGGGGATCCTCCCCTGCCACCTGCCCCCTCACGCGCACACACACACACACACACACACACACACACACACACACACACACTCTGCCTACTCCTGCTCCATGAAAGCATTCTGCTGTGCTGCAGTGCTTCCCAGCTACCACTCTCTCTGCAATTTTCTTTATAAGTTTGGCAGCCTCTTTGGAAGTCACTCATGTTGTACTTGGACTGCTGCCCACTGGAACTTCACAGAAAGAAGTGATGGTGACAAGGTTCCTGCTGACGCCAGTTTTTAAAAGCCTTGACCCCTGTGCTGTGCTGTGCTTTAAGTATTGGAGAAATAGCAGATTCATGTGCGACTTCATAAGCAACTGAATTCTCTGGTGGTTGGGAAATTCTCCATGCTGATGAATTTTACCCACATTTCTTTTAAGTTCATTTGTTTATTCTGGCCTCGAATAGCTGATTATAGACAACCAATGCTACTTCCCAAATGAAGTATCTTGCTTTTGCAAATGGTTCAGGTTTTGTGCCCCAGGTTGTGTCCTCTGCTGCCATCTTGTGGCATCTCATCTTGGCGGCCCTGGTGGAAGTCTCACAAAGAGCCTTTTCTGAAAGGTAATGGTGTTGGGCTGTGGCTTCATGGGAGAAGGAATTTCTGCGTGCTGTGGGGCATTTCCCAAATCCCTCCTAACGTCCTCCGCAATGAATCTACCAGCAAGACAGCAGCACACACGGCCTGGCAGGAATCCCAGCAAAGTGAGAGTGGGAGGTGTGGGGCCCTTCCGGGTCATCTTCATCTGCACAGTCCTGTGTTTTGCAATCCTGGACCAGAGCCACAGATCAGTACACTCAACTACCCAGGAGTAATCAGAGCCGACCTCACCTGTTCAGCCAGATGAATGTCCCACAACCTCTTGCCACCTGGGGCCACGATGTTCTTAATCTCAGTGAGAAGAGATTTCCCCTTCAGGTGACTAGATTTCATTTTCTTGTCTAGGCTCATTTCGTTTTGCTCTGTGTCCTCCATTTTGGCTTCCCCAGCCAGTGCTGCCTGACTCAAGTTTAATATATGATATGTTGAGCAGGACAGTGGTTGTCGTTGTCACTGAGGACGTGTTTCTGTGTCCTGTGGTGATCAGAGGTCCATCTCCAGGGCCAGGAAATCTGGGAGGAGACTGCCCTGAGTGGGGCTACTGGCCAATGAACAGTGACTCAGTGCAGAAAGAAAAACAGGTGCTTATTGTTTTCATTATATGTGTGTGCGCACACACACAGAGTTTAAAACCTCCCATTTGCTAAAGTAAAGTTGTAGACTCTTCCCTCATGTGTTAGCCTCTCCTGTATATTTTCCATGTTGTTTTTTTTTTTTTCCCCAAAGGAACAGTTTAGACAGAAATGAAGGGGAGCAGTCAAGCAGACAGGAAGAGAGAGGAGGAAGAAGCATTCCATTTGTTTTTACATAATTATACATTCTGGTTCTTCTTCCCAGTCTGGAAGGGTAACCCAGGTCCTCAGGATATAGGTGGACTGTGCTTAGGCTGGAGGTGACTGACCAAACCACTACTCCACCAGGACACACATTCTTTTTTTTTTTTTTTCTTTTTTAATGGAGAGCCCTGACTCTACCACACTCTCATTACCACTAACCCCAGAAGAGGAGGAGGAAGAGAAATGAAAAAGGAGAGCAGATAGAGGAGGAGGGGGATGGAGGAGAGAGGAGGGGAAGAAACTGGTGTCTTCAGTGTTTGTTTTAATCTGCTTTCCACTGTACAAAAATTCAAGGTGAAGGACTGCCTTGTATAATTTCTTAGGCCAAGTATAACTATACCTGGAGATAAATTACTACTAAACTTAATATGTGTTGCTTCTCTTTAAAATTCAGATACCATTTACCTAATAGGGATCATCTTCTATTCCTTGCCTTTGTTGGGTTTTTTTTTTTTTTCTGCCTTATTTCATTTATATTTTATGTAGAATGTTATTCCAGATTCTATTTACTATCTGAATCTTTGGTTTTTATGTCTTATTAGAACATTACCTATGTTCTATTTAGAGAGAATGAGTTGTCTTTGTTGATTCTTGTCTGTTTTCCCTTGCCTTTGTAAAATTTTCTTGTTTAAAATATTTTCCCCCAAGACCAAGCTCCCAGTATATCATTTACTTTGTTTTGCTTCTTTATAATTATGTGCTCCCTTTATGTAAAAATAAAATGCTGTTGCCCACTCTTATGCTTTAGGTAAAGCAAGAGAACTCAAAGTCATGGCTTAAGAGAAACAGGATGTCTTTAAAAATCTCGAAGATAATTGTGATGAAGAGAAGGTGCTCTTTGTGAACCTAGGATGTGAAGCTGGGTTTTATGGTTGTTTGTTATAGAGCAGCTAATTTTAGACCAAAAAAACAAGAAATTGAACACTTTTCCAAAGATGAACTGCTTTAAAGTTGGGCTCTTAACCTCTGGGTTAGAGCTAGTTCGTTCAATGCAATTTCTCTTGCATTGGTAGGTTGTTGAAGAAACTATTCAAATATCAGCTAAATGGTTGGATTAGATGACTGTTAATTTTCCCTCCAGTGCCTGAAGGAAACACTTTTCTCAGCAGTGGTGATGTTTTTCATTTGATCCATTCATACTATGTAATCAGAATGACTGACCTGGGCAGAGTTGTAAAGCTGGCACATTGTAGAACGCTGGTAGCATCCCTGACCTCCCACTGCTATCTACCAGTGGTACCCCTCCCTCACTTGTGGCAACTGAAAATATCTCCAGACATTACAAAATGCTCCCTGGGGAGTGAAATAGCTCCCACCTGGAAAAGCAGTGCCCTTGAGTGATATGAGAAAATTTTCAAGAACGTAATGTTTAACTTCTCCAAGTTTCCTGAATTTAAAAAGAAGGGACCTGTAAGAACTGAATCATGTATCCAAACCTTGAATTTTTCCCCTCGTGTGGACCCCTATTCCCCCTTATGAATTTTCTGTTGTAACTAGTGTTACTACTTTCTCACAGAAACAGAGTGCTAAACTCTCCTTCGTTTTCTGTAGCCAAATGCTCACCTCACTCCTTATCTCCTGCTCTTGAATTAGTCCTCTTCTCCCCATCACCACCACTCCTGCCTCATTTCAGGCCTCCCCACCTCTCATCTAGACCACAGAAAAAGCTTCCGAAATTGTTTCTATGCCTCCGAGCTTGTCCTCAGACACATCTTCCACATGGCTACATAAATAGTACCACATAACTTCCAGCTGAAAAATCCCTCCATCATCCTCATCACCTGTAAGAGCAAGTCCAAACTTTTTAAATGGTTAAATGACCAATGTGATCTGGTCTCCAACTGCTTTTCCAGTATCATCTCCCACATCCCCTCCCTTGTCATTCACTCTTCAGTGAGGGAATTCCAAAAAGTGGAGTTGACGTGCAGCCTTAAACTATCTTTAAATAATTAGTATGTATGACAAACCTGCACCCCATCTTCGAGTCCCCCCCCTCCTTTTGATTAGCCCAGGGGTGATGATGATGATGATGATGATGATGATGATGATGATGATGATGATGATGATGATGATGATGATGATGATAATGGCAGCTCTGACCCAGTCATGCCTGAGTGGGGGTCAGGGCTGTTGATGTGCACTTTAGTGGGAAGTCAAAACAATAAGACACTAATGGGAAAATTATGTGAAAATAGCTGAGTGAAAACATCTCATTTTGGCACATGTATTTATTTCCATGCCTTATTCAAGTTGTGTGTCTAGTCCAAGTCCCACATCAGTCCTTCATATGGCCACTGCTGCTGATGCTTTAATACTCAGCTCTGTCCTCACCTACTTTGGGAAGCTTCCCTCTAACACCACCACCAAGTCTTCAGTGGTCCCTTAAAGCTCTATACATAGTTCTGCACATAACAACGTTCTATTGTGAAGGACATCAGAACATGACACCCCAAAATATGCCACAAAATATGGTATAAGGATTATTTTGAGTTGAAGGCTAATAAGAAGCAGCAAAATCAGAAAGAGCTCCCTATCCTCTGTGCCTAAAATCAGGGCATAAATTTCCCTTTGTGAAGGTGCAATATTGTGATCTATCAGAAACAGGTATTTTGGTCATCTGAATGACCAAAATATATTTCTCAGATATATTTGGTCTTCATCCATAGTTGCTGACTCACAACTCCCTAAAATTTCCTAAATGTTGAAAGTGAGAAAGTTGTCTCCTTTGCTCTGTGAATATGGTGACTTTTGGGAAGCACCTACGGGTGGGAGCTGGTTGTCAGGAGAACCAACCAGGTGATTAGAGGTTGGAAATTCCAGTCCTACCCCCAGACCTCCAGGGAGTGGAGATGGATTCGAGGTTAAGTTCAGTGATCAGTGACCAATGACTTATCGTGCCTAAGTAAAATCCCATAAAAACTGCCATAAAACTCCAAAGGAGGGACTTCAATGAGGCTCTGGGTTGGTGACCCTGTGAAGAAGGTTTAGGGAAATAGCGTACCTGAAGAGGGCGTGGAAACTCCATGCCCCTTCCCTATCCCTTGCCCTATGCATCTCTGCTACCTGGCTATTCCTGAGTAACAGCCTTTGTAAGAAATTAGTGATCTAGTGAGAAAGAAGTTTTCCTGATTTCTCTGAGCTAGTCTAGCAAATTAATTGAACCTGAAACGGGGGACAGGGAATCTCTGATATACAAGCAGTCAGTAAGAAGCACAGAGAGCAGACCGGGCTTTTGACCGGCATGGAGGTTGGTCTTGGGAGCAAAGCCCTTTACCAGTGGACTCTCTGGTTAGATAGTATCAAGCTGAGCAGAATTGACTTGAATTCTTGGACAACTTGCTGGTGCCTGAAAATGGTGTACTGGTGTGGGGAAACCTCCATACATGACTGCATTTTGTTAATTTGCAGTCTCTGGCTACTAAACCTAAGAAGATAGAGATAAATGATGTTTCCCTCAGAATTGAAATCATCATTTAAGTTTAAACCTTTGAAGCAAGAACTGTTTCATTCATCTTTATAACCTTGGAACCTAGACAGATGAATGACACATAGGAAGTATTAATAAATGTTTACTGGTGTGCTCTGGTGGAGTAGCCGTTAGGTCTGCTGCCTTTGGCTGGCACAGTCCACATACAAGCCAAGGATCTCGGTTCACATCCTAGAGCCAGGGGAATGACTGGGATGGACAACAAAAATAAACAAAGTACTTCTTCCTCCTCTCTTCTCACTGCCTGCATACTTGCCGTCATTACTGTCTGTGACTTTCCTTCCAAAAGAAAAAAAAAATGCATGTTTATAGAATTAATGAATAAATAGGCTAAGTCAGAAAGGACCTTAGATGGCATTCTACTCAGCACAGAAATTTCCATGCAACATTCTGACATTCAGTCTCTCACTAATAATGGTGTCATAACAGAAGATCACTTGAAACATGACAGCTGGTACTAAGACAAATTGGTGAACTCAAGGTGCAACTGGATCCCAAAGGCTACACTATAATAGTCATATGGGCAGCTTTCCCTTTCCACAACTGCTGCTTCAGGTTTTTTACCTTCTTCTCAATAGATATATTAAAGAGGAAAAAAAGCAGGCAGGCAGCAGGCAGCAGGCAGGCAGCAGGCAGGCAGCAGGCAAGCAGGAAGAGAGAAGGAAGAAGCACATTATTTTGTTGTTCCCCTGGGCCATGGGCCACAAACCCATGTCCTTGGGCTGTGTTGGACTGTGCCCCCTGAGCCACCAGGGTGCACCTCAATAGTTACTCTTTTTTTTTTTTTTTTCAGTTCAAGAAAGTTGCAGGCAAGAATGAAGGCAAGCAGAACAGACAGGCAGGAAGTGAGAGAAGGAAGGTACACTTTATTTTTCATTTAACTGTTCATCTTGGTTGTTCCCCCTGGCCCCAGGACGTGAACCAGGGATTTGTGTGGACAGTGCCCAACCTCTGCTCCACCTGGGCACACCTCAATAGTTATGCTATAGTGCACTTAGAAGAATAAACAACTATTAAGGAAGGAAGGGCCTCTAACAAGAAAAGTAATAGGTGAAACTTGTTCTACCATCTTTTAATATATACATATTATAAAGATAAAAATTAAAGCAGTGCGGTATTGAAACCTCTGGAACAAGCAGATAGATGAACGGAACAGAAAAGAAAGTTTAAAAACTCAAATATGTTCAAAGATTTCATGTATTTTAATGGCATTATTTCTTAACAATCAGTTAACTGTAGATTGATTTTTTCCATTAATGATGTTGAAAAAACTGCATAACTATTTGCAAATAAATGAAGTCACACTTCTATGATACACTATATACAAAAATAAACTCTAGATGATAAAAGATTTAAATGGAAAAAATTAAAGCCATAACATTATTAGAAGAAATATAGGCATTTATATTAAATCTAGGGGCAGATATTTTTAAACGTAACACTAGCGGCAGAGGCAAAAGAAAGATTGAGCAATTTTTAGATTAACATTTTTTAACTTTCTATGCAAAAAAATTACAAGTAAAGGTCAAAAATGTAAGGGAGAATGACAGACTAACATGTAGCTAAAAAGATTATTAGTGTTAATATTGAAATAAAAGAAAATGATAAAGTTAAAACAACCAATTTAACAAGAAAAAGTTAATTTAGATGACCAATAAATCCATAAAAGATTATTTCTATTCACATTAGTTAATAAATGAAATTTAAAACAATAAAAGCATAAAACTCATCATTGATGAGTATACAAGGAAGTTACACTTTCTTATATTTCTGATAGGATTGTAAATTGGTAAAAACTTGATGGAAAGTAAGTAAAAGCAAGGAAGGAAGTGGGAAAAGAAACGCTGAAGGAAAGTAGAGAAGGAAGGAACATCTTTATTTTTGTTTTTTCACCCCACCCCCCGGGCCTTAAACTTGGGTCCTTGGACTTTGTTTGGTTCACATATCAGTGTCTCAGCTGCCTAAGCCACAAAACCACACCCCAATGGGAAGCAATTTAACAAATTGTATCTACAGGTTAAGAAATATCTTCCTTGGATTCAGCAATTCTGCTTCTAGAAATTTTTCTCAGGAATACTCTTGGACATATAGAAGGAGATACCTATTGCAGTGTTCATCGCAGCATTAATAATATTTATTTATTGCAGTTTTAATTAAATATTAAATTAATATTTTTAATTAAATACATGACATCCAATAAAAATGGATATTTTTGTAGATTACTTTAGGTAATAGGAACATTTTAACAATATTAATTCTTCCAATCATGATTGAATGAACATTTCTCCAAAGAAGATTTACAAGTGGCCAAGGAGTACATGACTAGGATGTTAAGTATCATTAGGGAATTGCAATTTAAAGCTACACTGAATACCATTTTTCCACATCACATCTACTAGGATAGCAATTCAATTTTTTAAACAATAACAAATGGAGAAGAATAAGTGTTGGTAATGACGCGGAGAACTTGGACTCCCATAGCTTATTGATGGGAATGTAAAATGGTACAGCCACAGCAGGAAATAATTTTGTGGTTCCTCAATAGGTTAAGCATAGAATTGCCAATCCCATGCACAATACGTGCCCAACAGGTGTTTAAATGATAACGTTCACATGAATGTTCATGGCAGCACTTTTTACAATAGTCCAAATATAGAAACAATTCAAATGTCCAACAAGTGGATGAATGGATAAACAAAATGCTATATATTATATATGCATATACATATGTATACCTACATAACCACATGATTTTTAAAGTATAATTGACAAGCAACATTAGTTTCAGATGACAATACAATGATTTTATATTTGTATACATTGCAGGATGATCATTACAATAAATGTATTTAAAAATCTTTCTTAGTAACTTCAAACTTGCAATAATATATTATTGATTATAGTCCTCATGTTGTACTTGACTTATTTGTTTTTATACCTGCAAAATTGTACTCCTTGATCCCTTTTACCCATTTCACCCACCCCCTAAATTTCCTTCTCTGTGGTAAACACCACTGTGTTTTTCTCTCTCCCTAATTTTAATTGAGTTGGTTTGTTTTGTCTTTTAGATTCTACATGTAGATGAAATCATATGGTCTTTGTCTCTCTCATTGTCTGACTTATTTTAAGCATAATACTTTCAAGAGCTATCCATGCTTTTTTGCTAGTAAGCAGCTAGGCAGGGAGAGGAGGAAGAGGCATTTTATTTATTTTTATTTAGTTGTTCATCGTGGTTTTTCCCTTGGCCCAAGGACATGAACCTGGATCCTGTGGATGGACATGGACTGCACGCTGCCAGAGGTGGTGGACCTAACCACTACTCCACCAGAGAGCACCCCGCCCCCTGTATTTTCTTGCCTCCTTTGTTGTAAATTAATTAACCACATATTCATTGCTTATTTGGGAGCTCTCTTCTATTTCATTGATCTGTTTATCCCAATACCCCTCTTTTGTGATTATTGTAGTTTTGGAATCAGGGAGCATGATGCTTCCAGCTTTGTTCTTCTTTCTCAAGATTTATTTGGCTATTTGGAATCTATTGTCATTCATATAAATTTTAGAATTATTTGTTATATTTCTTTGAAAGTGTAATTGGAATTTTGATGGGGATTGCATGAACCTGTAGATTACTTTAGGTAATAGGAACATTTTAACAATATTAATTCTTCCAATCATGATTATGGATTCTTTACATTTTTCTTTTTTTAAGGAAAGGTGCAGGCAGAAATGAAGGCAAGTAGGCAGGCAGGCAAGAAAAAAGAAACATTTTATTTAGTTTTCTTAGTTGTTCACAGTGGCTGTTCCCCTGGGCCAGAGACTGGAACACAGGAGTACATGGCCTGTGCTCCTTCGGAGGTGACTGACCTAAATGCTGCTCCACCAGGGCTGACCTATCTTTCCACTTCTTTTTCAATTTTTCTCATCAATATCTAAGACTCTAAGATTAGAGTCTTCATTATACAAGTTTTTCACTTCCTTGGATAAATCTATTGCTAGATAATTTTTTGATGTAATTGTAAATGACATTATTTTCTGAATTTCTCTTTCTGATAGTTCACTGTTGGTGTATTGAAAGGCAACCAAATTTTATATATTGATTTCATATCCTGCAGCTTTACATGGGTTGTTCTCCTCACCTGCAGACTGGGACATGAAACCAGGTCCTTGGGATGTACATGGGCTGTGCTGCTTTGGAGGTGGTGAACCAAACCACTGCTCCACCAGGGTGCACAGTAATTTTACTTTGTGTGTGTCCTTTTCTTACCTAGTTTTGGTATCAGAGTGAGACTAATTTTGTAAAAATGAGTTTGGAAGCATTCCCTTCTCTTCAATGTTTTGGAAGAATTTGAGAAGACTCAGCATTAAGTGTGTGAATGTTTGGCAGAGTACCCCAGTGAAGTCATCTGGTCCTGGACTTCCGGGCAGGGGGAGGTCAGGGGTCTGGTTTTATTACTTCTTCAATCTTCTTCCTGGTAATTGATGATTTCAGATTTTCTGTTTCTTCCTGATTTAGTCTTGGAAGATTCCATGATTCTAGGAATTTATCTATTTGTTCTACATTGTTTAATTTGTAGGGGCATACTTGTTTACAGTCATCTCTATGACCCTTTGTATTCCTATTGTATAAACTGTAATTTCTCCTCTTTCATTTCTAATTGTATTTGTAGTGATTACAGACCAGATCCCCCAGATATTGACTTTTAAAATATGCCAATATGTGTTACTCTGGGACTACAATTTTAAACCCTGTGATAGACTGGGCGATATGGGGGTACGCTTGGAGGCAGCTTAAAGAATTGGGCCTCTTGATGAGTGTATAATCTCCTTTCTGGGATGCACCAGTGAGCTGTAGTGAGGCCAAGGGTGAGTATAAACAAAATGTGCCCTAGCCTAAGTTCCCTGAGAGTTCCTCCAGTTTCCATATTGCCAGTGCAAGCTAGTCCTGGGGAGGGGACAAAGAAGGGAGCCGGGAGCATGCTGAGTCCAGTTGCATGCTGGGAGATCAGGGCTCATGGCCAAGTCAGTCACATTAATAAGGCCTGTGCCACCAGCTCCAGTAAGATGAGCAGAGTGCAGAAATGGTGCCAACCAGGTCTGGATCTAGTTAAGGTAAGGTGAAAGTGCAGAAATGAAACCCACTGAATGAAGCCCTCAGAAATGAAGTTCCAATATATCCTTGAGCCCTCCACCTAGACTGCCCTCCTCACTTAAGATAAGCTAATGAATCTCCTTCCTGTAATGACTTAATATGCTTTTCAGATTGCTGCTTTTGTGCTGTGCTCCTGGGTAACTGAATCTGTGTACTTTTCTCTTAGGTCTACTGGTTACAAGCCCTTTTTGGTTTTCAAAGCTTGATGTTTTGGGGCCTGTCTCTCTGATGTCTGTCCCACAGACTGGGGTGCCTGATGTAAGGCATGAACACCTTACTTCTCACAGAGAAGTCCACATTTGTGAAATTCCTCCTGATTTGGGGTTACTGAGTAGGGGGTTGGGTTTCTTGAAGAAACTAAGTCACTGCCTCTTCTACCCAATTTTGGTGTGGTCCTTTGTCCCTGGTGAAGGGACTCTTCAGCTTGTTTTTGGATCTTGTAAAGAGATAATTTTTCCTATACAGCTATATATTTGGTATGTCCGTAAGAGGAGGTAATCCCAGGATCTTCCTGTCCTGGTGAGCTGCCATCTGGGACTGCCTCTCGATGATACTCCATTTTTTTATTCCCATTTTTTATTTCACAATGCAGTGACATGGATGAGCCCGGAAAATACTGTCCTTGGAGAAAGAAGTCAGACATTTTCAACCACATATTATATGATTCCATTTATCTGAAATATCTAGAATAAGCACATCCACAGAAACAGAAAGCTTATTAGTAGTTGCTAGGGACTGGGGAAAGGAGAAGATGGAGAGTGACTACTTAAGGGCTAAGAGATTTCCTTTGACAATATTGAAAATGTCTGGAACTAGATAGTGGTAATGGTTGTACAACATTTTCATGAATATACTAAATTCACTGAATTGTATACTTTGAAATAGTTTACATGGTGAATTTCATGTTGTGAGTTTTATCACAGTAAGAAAAAGCATATTAAAAACCAAAAGGAGAGACTTCCAGTCAAGATGGTAATCTGGTAGAAACAAGACTCATGACTTCCCCACAGAGCAACTAGGAATTCACCTATTTTCCAGAAATAAACACTGATAAAAAGCAGGCACAGAGGCTGTAGAGACATAACAGCAATCATGGCAACATAGGGTAGGCAAAAACGACTGGGTTCAAAGCTACACCACGAACTCAGACTTGGAATTCTGGCCGCAGTGGAGTGGGTAGAATTGAGGGGAAATTTGACCCTCTGAGGAATCACAAAAGCAGTGGAGATCCCACCCAGAAGGACTGGGACATGGAGCTCGCAGGGAAAGGTCTAGGCACAGGGTTGAAGGTGGACCAGTGCCCTGGCGGTTTGAATAAAAGGCCTCAGGAGAAAATTATAGTGGGTGCTGCCATTACTGGAAGGCAGCTAGGGGAATTGCCCACCTCCATCCCCACCATATTGCCCTGGAGCCACAGGACCTGTCCACCTGAAATCCTGTCCTTAGGCTTAAAGGAAGAAGAGTATCTTCCAGAGAAAGAAACCATCAATACTATCCACTAGGGCCACCTTGTAGGTGGAGGTAAAGCTGCAGCCTAATTGTTGATTGTGAGCCAACAACAAGGTGGTCATTACAGTTGGGAGCTGGGATGCTAGAGGAAGATCTGCATCCCACAGAAGCTCCAAACCCATAGACTGAACTTTCAGGCATCAAGAGAAGGCCCACATAAGAACTTCAACACATCCAACCAGTGTGACACCATAAAACTCAAGAAATCCCAGTGTCCAAACCAAGATCCAGGCTTACTTGGTGTAAGTTGATACCCTACACAAGTCCATCACTGCAGGGAAACCTAATCCACAGAAACAGTAACAGAATGCTAAACAGAGCAAAGACACAGTGAAATATATGTGAAATGATGGATCAAATAAAAAAAAAAAAAAAAACAAGGGAAAATCTGAATACAACAGATATATGCAATCTACCTGAGGATGAATTTTAGGGCATCAGTAATAAACATACTCATGGAAATCAAGAAAACAACAGAGGAAGAAAAAATAACAAAATAGAGAGACGAAATGAAGCGTCTCAAAACAGATGACAAAGAAATAAAGAACACAATAGCTGACCTAAAGAATTCAATAGAGGGACTCAAGAATAGGATGGATGAAACCTCCGATAGAGTCAGTGAGCTAGAAGATAGGTCAGAGGAATGCACTCAAGCAAACCAACAAAGAGATAAAAGAATGAGAAGAAAGGAAGACAACATTTGAGACCTACGAGGTAACATCAAGAGAAACAACATTTGCATTAAAGGGTCCCAGAAGGAGAAGAGAGAGAAAAAGGGGCAGAAACTGTATTTGAAGGAACAGTAACTGTAAATTTCCCTAACCTGAAGAATGAAGCAAACCTCCAGACCCAGGAAACTCAGAGTTCTTAATAAAAGAAACCCAAGCAGAACTACACCTAGACACATTGTCATCAAAATGTCAAAAAGATAAAGAAAGAATCTTGTAAGTATCCAGAGAAAAATGAGCCACATAAAAAAGAGTCCCCATAAGATTGTCAGCAGATTTCTCAACTGAAACTCTGCAGGCCAGAAGGGAGTGGCATCATATATTCAAGAGGCTAAAAGAAAAGGATTTTCAGCCTAGGATACTACACCTGGTGAGATTATCATTCAGAACTGAAAGACTAAAAAAAAAAACAACAAACTTTTCTAATAAGCTAAAGTTAAAGGAATTTATCACCACAAAACCAGTTCAACAAAAAATACTAAAATATTCTATGTAAAGTATAAAGAAACTCCACTGAAAAACAGTGAGACAGTAAATATAAAAGTGGGGAGGAGAAGAAAAGAACAAAAATGTGGATGATTAGAATGGATGGAAGACTATTCTTTCAAATAAGAATAATAAACAGAATTGTTAATGCTAACTTCAGGGTAACCTCAAAATATATCTCCAGGAAAAAGCAAAGAAGAAAACAAAAAGGGAAACCAATCAAAGCACAACTACAGCCAACCCACCGAAGAAGAGAAAGAGAAGAACAAAAAACAATAGAACAACACACAGAAGACAAATTACAAAGTGACACTAAGCAGCTACATATCAAATGTTAAATGGACTGGATTACATCAATACATATAGATTCACTCCCTTTTTAAAAACTATTGTTTAGAACTCTGCCAAGAATGTGTACCATAATTTATAATTGATAATTTAAATAATTTCCAGACTTTTATTATTGTGTGTTATAATTTAAAATACAAATACATTTTCAAACGTCCTCCAATGAAGATATTAAATCTTTGTAATCTAGGTTTTACGTATTTTCTAAAGTTTTCCTTATATTGAGCCCAAAACTCTTTGTTACTTGTTAATCGAAACCTTTACTTGAAGAAAAATGGAAAGACAGTTTTAGAGGTTAATAATGCCAAAGAATCTGGAACCTACTGAAATGAAGAGGGAAGAGAATGTTCAGAGAGGACCAGTTAGCATGTGCTTAGAAAGAAAAGAACTCCCTAATAGCTAAAGAACAGAGTCAAAGGTGTTACTGTAGGGGAAACTACCTTTCAAAAAGGAAAAGGCAAGCAAAGAAAAGAGAAAGGCAAGCAAAGCAAAGAGGATGCAACAAAATTATAGTCAGAGTCACAGATTAGAAGTTGTACTTGCAATTAGTTGTGACAGTGGCAGGAAGTTAAAAAGACCTCAACAAAAGAATTTAGAAACCCGGTTGTCTAACTTGTGACCTTTCACTACAAGTCTCTGGGTTGCAGGACAGATATAAATGTAAATGTCATTTTCATGAAAAGAGCTTCAGAAGGGGTCTGAGAAAACAGCAGTTATGAGCAGCCATGTGGCACCATAAATAATGATAATAACTTCATTTCTATTAATAACATTTACATGTACCTGTGTCTTGCCTGCTGTCTTCAGCCACATTATAGGGATAGTGTTGTTTTGTTGTTTTGTTTTGAAAGGAAAAGTGCAGGAAGGAGTGAAGCAGGGGTAGGCTGGAAGGAAGAGTGAGGAGAAAGAAGCCCTTTATTTTATTTTATTTAGTTGTTGATCTTGGTTGTTTCCTGACAGTCCCAGGATGTGAACCCAGGACCTTGGGATGCATGTGGACTTGCCCAACCACTACTCCACCCAGGTACAGCAAGTCACAGTACAGTGTTTTCACTCATTTAATTCTCACAATACCCCCTGAGAAGTAAGCACTATTATCCCAGTTTTATAGATAAGGAAAACGAACCACAGGCAAGTTCATGATGTCACACGTGGCTAAGTGAAAGCGCTGATTCATACCCTCACTCTACAGTCATGCACTTAGCCGCTGTGATAAATTGCCTCTCCAGCCAAAATATCTCCCCAGCATTGGTTCACAAAGGGCAGTCCTTTTAGGAAGTCCAGGCCAAACCTATTTTCATAATATACTAAGATTTGGGGGCTTGTTTTTTATTTGTTTGCTTTTTTATTCTCATTCTCTTATGAGTATACAGAGTTTTCCAGAAGCTGCAGGAAGTATGGCGATAGCATCACTGCAAAGACAAACAGAAAATGGGCATGTACAGTTTTGTGTTTTCCATTTTTTTTAAGGAAAGGTATAGGCAGTAATGATGGCAAGTAGGCAAGTAGGAAGAGAGAGAAGAAAAAAGCATTTTATTTTATTTTAATTTAGTCATTCACACCGGTTGTCCCTCCCAATCTGGGACTCGAACCCAGGAGTGTGTCCTGTACTCCTTTGGAGGTGATTGACCTAATCGGTGCTCCACCAGGACATGCCATATTCAGAGGTTTTTGAGGCAAGCTCTTTTGGGGTTCTGAAACCATTGTCCTAAGGTAAAAGGAACATGGTTTCAGAAGGAATAATCAAGACTGATTGTCAAAATGTATTCATTCAGTAAATTAATATTGAGCGGCACATTCCAGGTATTGTGCCAGCTGTGGGGAATTACAGTGGAAGCAGTAGAAACAGCTTCCCAGAACCTGCCTGGTTCCTCATGGGGCTGCACCCAAAGTTCAGTGACTTCAGCAGTGAGGACCAAAACCAGCAGAACTTTCTTCCATTTTGAACTTTGGGAGAGGATGTCCATCAGGCCTCATCACCCCAATACCCAAGTTTCAGGTCCACACATTCCTTCCATGTCCTAGAAATAGAACCTAACTATGAAACCCATATGAAGCATTTCATATGACTTAGCTCTTTCCAAGTTTCATTTCTTGCTGTGCAATTTGGCCTGCTAGAGACTTCAGAAGAGCAAATCTAGCCAGGGCCTACGTATGGCATGTGATCTGCATGCATGCACATTAACTCTTGAAAATCAAACACTATCATTCCCATTTTACGGATGAACTATAATTAAAGCAATTTTATGTCTCACTTTGTATTTTCATGGAGAAAATAGACCAATCCAATTGAAAACTGCTTTATCTTCTTCACTAAATCTGCCTGATTACCTGGGCCTGCACATACCTGCCCTCTCTCTTGTTACAGAGGATGAACTATTCTCACTACTATATAAGGCAAATCTCCTCATTAGTGTACTGGACCCCAATTCCTTTCCCTTACTCACAGGTCCTGCACCTCTAATTATACACTCTCTCATCTGCATCATCAATTTCTCCTCTACAAAGTTATTCCTATCAGCCTAAAAATACGTTAATAGTATCTCCCACCTTTACAAAACAAACAATAAGTTTTTTTCTATTCTTACACAGCCTCTGCTCTGTTCTCCTGTCAGTCAGTGTGAATCAAGTTTAGTCACTTATAATCAAAACCCCTATTACATAATCTCGTATAAGAAAAAGCTAGTTTTCTTTTATGTAAAGGAAGCTCACAGGTAGAGATTACAGTTCCATATTGTCATGAGACTCAGGGTCCTGTCTTACTGCTCTCCCATCCTTAGCAGAAAACTTCTACCCTTAAGATCATCTCATGACCCAATAAGGCTATATAGTACTTTCAGTTATTTTAACTGTTTCATGCAAAGGAAGAAGAAATGTTGGAGAAAGAGAAAAAGGAGTATATCCCAGCCTTTTCTCCATCCTACTGTACTGAAAATATTTTCATCAATTTCACCAATTACCTCCCTCTTGCCAAATCTCATCTAATCAAATTCTCTTCAGATCTCAACTTATTGAACTCTCGGTAATATGTGATGTATTTGTCACTTCCTTACTTTTCAAAACAATGTTTTTATCTGGCACCAGAGTCTCCATATTGATCCCCTGGTTTCGTTGTACTTTACTGGGTGCTGCTTCTTAGTTTCATTGCTGTGTCCTCCACTTCCCAATATCTAAATATCAGTTGCCTCCAACTTTGTTTCTTGGTCATCTCTCTCTACACTATTTCCCTGTCCAGTCCCATGAGTTCAAATACTCTCTATATGCTACTGCTCCCATAAGTTTGTATCTTCAAACATGATCACTGTCCTCAGCCTGACTCATATATCATCCCCACTTGATGTGGGATCTCAAAGGTAGCAGGACCAAAACAGAACGTGTAAAACCCTTAAGAAAAAATGTCTCCTTCAGACTTTTCCATCTCAGGTAACTGGCATCATCATTCCCATGTTACATTGGCCCAAACCTAGGAGTTACCCTTAATGACCTTTTTTCCCCCTTTCTTCATCTAATCCTTTAGAAAGTCCTGTTTCTTTTAGGTCCAAAATAATCCCCAATTCAATAACCTCTTACATCCAGTATCTGAGCCCACACCATCATTGACTCCATCTGGTTTATTTTAATAACCTCCTAACACTCTCCTTCCTTTCAGCAGAAAACAGTGGCTTGTTTCTGCTCATGGTTAAGGTTAATAGTTAGAAACCACAGAAAAAACTGGTTGATTTAAACAGAAAGAGAAACAACTTGAAGGAATCTCAGCAGGGAATTTTGAGACAAGCTGGCGTTCAGCGTTGGTAGAGTGGGTAACAGAATGTAGTAGATGAAATCCTGGATTACTGTGCACTTGTTAGATGCAGAGTATTGAAACTGCTTAATATAAGCCCGATGGACACCGTCTCCCATGATCTGGGCTGATGCTACCAGTTATACTGTGAAGGGGCAGACAACTCTGTCTTGGAGTTCACAAAAGCTCAAAGACTCTGCTTAAAAGCAAGAGCAAAGCGTTTTTAAAAAAGGTTTTCTCCACTTACTCTCTCACCCTACATTCTACCCCGCTAGCTTCCCCTACTCTCTCTTACTCTCTCCCACTCATTTTCTCTCACCTCTTCCCACACTTTCTAGTTTGAGCCAGACTCCAGTTTCCTTGGGGAGTAGGAGTGAGGGCTTGATTCCTAGATTCCGTGCTTCCCTCTTAGTTTATATTTTCTCCAGGATTGATTTTAGAGGAAGGAGCTATCAAACCGAGCTAATTTGCCATCTTAGCAGTCAGTGGTGTGCTCTGGCTCTTCACAATTTCCTGCAGTTGTTGGAGGAGGTTATTGGTGCTGAGAGGGGTTGGCTTAGAGATCATTTTAACCCCCAAATTGCATAACTTGTAGAAGGCGGATTTACTGAAGTCAGTGGAATAATTAAACCCTGGGAAGGGATCTGGAATGCACTGTGGACTAAAATGCCTCTTAACAAATACTTGTGAAGTCAGTGTAAGTCAGGTACAGTGTTGTGTTACGTGAGAAATAAAAACGAAAAGAAACAGTCTCTGCCCTCTAGTGGAGAAGGAGAGAAATGATCGTATCCTGGTTATATTGCAAATGGAGATAACGGTACACCTCAAGAGAGGTAAGTACAAGATTATGAGAAGAATATATCCTTAGCAAAAGGGTGCTTCACAAAAAGGTAAAATTTGGGCAAAGAAACTGAAGAATGTGTAGGAACTTTCAAAGAAAGCAAATGTTACAGGCAAAGAGTATAGTATGAGGCAAAGAAGAAAGGCTTGAGTAAACATGGTGTATTTTGGGCAATACAAATAAACCAGTATTTCTAGAGCATAAGTTGTGAGAAAGGCATGAGGAGATGAGACACATGAGAAGGCAGCACTGAAGGATTTAAGCTTTATTCTGTAAATCGATGTTATTAACTTGAGGAAAAATTTAAGAGCAGATCCATTTTACCCAAAATTTGAAGAGCAGAAATAAACTCTAATCTTTAAAAATTAAAACAAAAAGCAATTGTTTCATAATTGTGGAAAGGCTGATACTATTTTTTACCCCTTGCCAGGCATCTTTATCCAGCGCATTGGCATCCACTTCTAAGCTCTAGGTTATATGTGTATACGGCTCCCTCGAAGAGTTCTGGGTATTAGAAACAAACATAGGCCCCAAACTTATATTCTCTCAGACAGTGTTTCACATGAATCTCAGTGTATAAGTCAAGTTTTCCAGAAGTATTCATTCTGAAGTCTTTTTTCAATTTAAAATATAGTGCCCATTCAGAAAAAAATGCTTAAAACATGAAAGTAGCAACAATAATAACAGTAACAACCATCCAGGTCAAGAAACAGAACATTTCAGGTGCACCCCTATGACTCAGGCTGCTGGGATGTGGACCATGTTAAAATCCAAGGACCTGGGTTTATGACTGGAGGGCAGGGTGGAGGGCAGGGCGGGGGAGCCAAAACGAAGCAAATAAATAAAAATGCTTCTTCCTCTCCTTCCTTCCTTCCTCCCTGCCTTCCTTCTTTCTTATCTTCCTTCCTTCCTTCCTCTTAAAAGAGACAAAAGGAGAGAGAGAAAGAAAAGGAAGGAAGGAAGGAAGGAAGGACGGAAGGAAGGACGGACGGACAGCATTTCTATTTATCTGTTTCATTTTCAGTCCCCATCTCCACCTCATGGTTTACTCCCCAGCCGTCTCAGTCCAAGTCATAAGGGCAAACCCCCTTATGCATCCTTTAGTGTCTGGCTTTTTTAATGCAACATTTGTGATACTCATCTTTGTTGGAATTAGCTATCATTTCTTTTCATTACTGCTTCACATTCTATTGTGTCATATCATAATTATCCATTGCATAGGCATTTTGTTGGTTTCCATTGTTGAATTATTATAAATCAGACTTGTTTAAACTTTCTTCTTTATGGCTGGTGGGTATATTCCACAGGGAGAATTGCTAGATTGTGGGATATGTCTATTTTCGACATCAAGAGATAATGCCAAACTGTTCCCAAGTGCTGTACAAATTCACATTGTACCCATGATGTTGACAGTTCCAGTTGCTTAATATCCTTGCTATTGAAAGGTTAGTTTTAGCTCATTAGGGGGTATGTAGTTTTAAACTAGTATTTCCTCAGTTAGTAATAAATTGGGCATCTTTTGTGCATTTATTGACCATTTAGTTTTCCTCTTTTATGAAATGCCTGCTTCTCTTCTCTATTTTACTACTAGATTATGTATCTATTTGATTCATCTATGTAGATTCATGCCATTCGTTGATTAAATATATGCAGATATTTTCTCTGCCTTTTTTCTCACTCAATGATACCTTTTGATAAACAGAAGCTTTAAATGCTAATACGGTCAAACACAATGGTCTCTGCTTTATGACTTGTAATTTTTATGAACTATTTTAGAAAATTTTCCCTACCTCAAGGACATGAAAATATTTTGTATTATCTTCTAAAAATGTTATTCCTGGGAACTATCGTAGACTTACTGAATAATAAACTCTGGAAGTGGGATTCAGAAATCCTTATCTTCGAAATATTTATTTATTTTATTTAGTTGTTCATCTTGGTTGTTCCCCCAGCCCCGGGTCCCCTGCCTGTGTTCTTGGGATGTATGTGGACTATGGTCCAGTGGCCTTAACCATTGTACTTTAACAAGCCTCCAGATGATCATGATACATGCAAACGTTGGAGCATCACAGTAAACATCTACAGAAAACATAATATGCATCCAACATAGAAACACTGAAAGCTAAGATAATAGGTAATAAAAATAGAAGTACTAACACCAATGCAACAGAAGTTAGAAGGGATTAGTCAGTGTAACAATGTATTGTGTTACTGGTTGAGCAAATTATAATGAGATTGATAATAACATAAGCAAATTTATAGGCTTAGTGAAATAATTAAAACCTCAGTAAACCCCGTGAAGTAGCGGCTAAGTCAGCTGTCTCCAAAGGAGTGAAGTCCGTGTCCATCCCAAGTGGATCTGGGTGTGCATCCTGCATCTGGGGAGAACAACCAAGATAAACAACTACGTAGAAATAATGCTTCTTCCCCATCTCTTTCCCTGCCTGCCTTCATTCCTGCCGGCACCTTTTCTTTAAAAACAAAAGACAACCCTCATTCGGATCTACAGCGCACCTGTATTTAAATGTTGTATATGGTGAGAGGAAAGGGATGAGTTTTTAGTGGTGTGTGCTTATGCATGTGACTTTCCAGTTCTCAGCAGTATGCATTGAAAAGATCATCTTTTTTGCTTGCTCTGACGTGTCCCCTTTGTCGGACATTAAGTGTTTGCAGATGCCTGAATGTGTGCCTGGGCTCTTTACGCTGTCTCGTTCATCTCCTTACTCTTTCTTACACCAGATTACATTGTCTTCATTGCTGTAGCTTTATTATTTTATATCTGAGCCCAGGCAGTTAGTAAGCAGAGTATGTTCTCCTACCTTATTCTTCAAAAGTGTCTAGGTTATTGCCAGCTATTTCATATTTCCATATGAATTTTAAACGCAACTTGAGAGGTCCCACAAACAAGATAATTTGCTTAGTTAGGAAATTTTCAAGTGATACCGATGCTTCCATTCCAGAGCTCACACTTTGAGACACATTAATATATAATACTGATAGTGGTTGTTCATTTGTCCTTATAATTTATGTCTTTGCTAAATTATTATTTTTAGTGATATTTTTGTTTTCATGACCTATAGCTATTTGAACATGATTTCATATCTATCTTTTCTATACTTATTTTAACTCTTCCATAAAATTGTTGAGAGATCTTTATTAATAATAACACTATTAAATATTGATATGTCATCAATAAGTTTTTTTTTTTTTTTTTTTTTTTAAGGTGCAGGCAGGAATGAAGGCAAGCAGGCAGATAGGCAGAAAGAGCGAAGAGGAAGAAACACTTTTTTTTTTGGAAACGCTTTTTATTTTGTTGTTCATCTTGGCCCCCAGTCTTAATCCAGGGACCTTGGGATATAAATGGACTACACCATGATACTCTAAACCACTAGGCACCGGGTCACACCAGGGAAGCCCATTTGATGGCTCAGAGACATGTTTTGAAAACATTCATCTTCTCCTTCCATAGAACATCTTTAAACAATTCTAGAGAGCTTATACAAAATAAAACAAACATCTTTCAAGGATATAAAATGAGTTACACCCTGGTGGAGCACTGTTAAATCAAGGAGCAAGCAACATACCCCTAGGTTCAAGTCCCAGATCTGGGAGGTAGGTGGAGGAAATATTCAGTGTGAAAAACTAAATAAAAATAAAATAAAATGTTGCTTCCTCATCTCTTCCTGCCGGCTTGCCTACTTGCCTTCATTCTGCCTTCACCTTTCCTTAAAAAAAGAAAAAAAAAGAATAAAAAATGAGGGTATTACATTGTGGTTTAGGCAGCAGAGATAACTGGGATGTGGACCCAGGTTGGCAACCAACCAAATAAAAAAATTAATTAAACTTTATTATTATTTAATTAAACTTCCTCTTATTATGACTGAACTTTTGTATCATTTTATTTATATTTGAGAAGAAGGAAGGAAGGAAGGAAGGAAGGAAGGAAGGAAGGAAGGAAGATGGAGCATTTTTTTTTTATTTAACTATTTTTAAGTTTTTCCCCTCGTCCTGGGTCTCAAACCTGAGTACTTGGGTTTTACGCAGTTCACAGCCCAGCTGTCTCAGCCCTCCTGAGCCACCTGGTTGCGCCAATGTTATATTTTTTAAAAATACTCTTATGATCTTACAGAGTTGGAAAGGATTCTTGTTTTGGGGGATGAGGGAAGGATTAAGACACACATTAAAAATTCAAGCCAAGAAGGAAATAATTTATCAACTATATTAAAATTAAGACTTTCTGTTAATAAGACATCATAAAGTAAAAATATACTTTAATAGGCGTAAACTAAGTGAAGATAGTTGCCACATATTTAACCAAGAAAATATTAGTTTTCAGCATAGAAAACATACAAAGGAGAAAGAAAAAGATATGAATTGTGAATACACACCCCTAGAAGATAAAGCAAGTATGGCTCTTAATGGATTGGTAATATTGTCTCTTTAGCTTGATTGTAAATTATGATGTTATTCTTAGTGATTATAAGGTGACAGATAAATATACAGATATAAATATGTTAAAATATTTTTGTAGAATTTCATTCCTTAATAACAACTTCACAAAAGAAAAATTAAATAAATGTAAAGAAATCAGAATTAGTAAAGAAAAACCTGAAATTAATAAAATGAGAAACTGATACATTACAGAAATAAAAAAACACCAACATGTTTTAAAATGTGAATAAAATCCTCTGCTAAGTATTAATAAGGAAATTAAACAAAATATACTGTGTAAGGCAATATAATCACAGATAAAAATAAAAATAAAAGTAGTTAATATTGATGAAAGAGTTACTTTGTATCAGGCACTGTTTTAGATGTTACCTTATGGTATTTCACAACAGTTCCATATGTGATAGTTTTTATAGGCATCTATTTCCCAAATGAAGAAAACTTAGAACACAGGTCAAAGACCTTCCCCTAATGTAATATGGCTAGTGAGTGAGAGCTGGCACTGGAATTTGGGTGGTCTAGCGCCTCACATGCATGTAACCATTTCCTAGCTCACCTTTCTTCAGATATTCATCTCATAGAACGTTAGTTCACAAGACCCTTACAGACCACTTAGTCCATTTTTCTCGTTTTACAGAAGAGGAATTTTTAACACTGTCCTCTAAACAAACCAACCAACTGGTGAGACAAAGAGGAGTCGGTATAGATGGTGCTAGCCTAGAGAATAAGTACAAAACTTTTAAAAGAATATTATGTGCAACTCATTCAGTAAATTTGAAAATCCAGGAAAGGAAAAAAATTAAGAGAAAGAAGTGAGAGGAAGAAGAAGCATTTGGAAAAAAAGGAAGAGGAGGAGGAAGCACTTCTTTTTATTTGTTTTATTTTATTTTTGGTTGTTTCTCCTGGTTTGCAACCCAGGTCCTTGGGCTTGACGTGGTTCACATCACAGCTGCCAGCTGAGCGCCTGAGCCACCAGGGCACACCAGGAAACAGTTTTTGAGCAGCATACAAATGATCCAATGGACTCAGTAAACAAGGACAAAACAAGAATGAAACCAATAATTGTATAAGAAACTGGAAAGGTAAAGATCTACCTTTTAAAAAGTTACCAGTTGGTACGCCCTGGTGGAGCAGCAGTTAGGCCATTCTCCTCCACAGGAGCAGGCTGCTTACCCCCGAGTTTGAGTTCCAGGCCCAGGGGGAAGAAACCAGCATGAACAACTAAATAAAAATAAAATAAAGATGCCTCTTCTCCTCTCTCTTCTTGCCTGACTGCCTACTTGCCTTCATTCCTGCCTGTACCTTTCCTCTTAAGAAAAAGAAAAGGCACCACTCTCAGATGATTTTATAGAAGAGTATATATCACTTTTAAGGAACAGCTATTGTGGCGCAATTTGGTGGCTTACACATTAATTAAGCCTGAAGCTCCAGATGGTGTAGTCCATTGTAAAGCGCAAGGACCCAGGTTTGGGGTCCGAGGACCGGGGGGGAAAAAAACAACATGAAATCTAAGTGGATGGAAAACACTTCTTTTTCCTCCATTTTCCTACCTACTTGCTTGTATTCCTACCTGCTTCCTTCCTCTCACAAAACAAAACAATACAGATATATCTATCATATTTACATTATTCCATATATGGTAAAAGAAGAGCTTCAAATACATTTTTAAAAGCTAGTTTACAATTAATACTAAAATTAAAAACAAAACAAAAACAAAGAGACAATAATAGACCAGCTTTGTCTTTGAATATAGATGTCATGGTCTAAATAAAATCTCTGAAAATCCAATCCATAATCTGTTAAGGGAAAAACACATTCCTGACTGAGTAGGATTCCAGAAAATAAATCATTTAACATTAGGAAATCTATGTCTTGAATTTACCATGGGAAAAAAATAAAGGAAGAAGATCACATGATTATATCAAGAGTTATTACAAAAGCATTTGAGGTAGGAGTTCCAAGTCACCTCTTAAGTTGCGACTTCTTTTCTGTTTCATAGTTTCTTTTGAGATATTACAAAGATTAATTGGATATAATTTTTAAACTTATTTATATTTATTAAATATTTTGTTCACAATGCTACGTTCATTTTTGAATATTGACATTATATCACAATCTATATTTCACACCACACCCTCCACCTCCTACCTCACTACCTACTAGCAATGTGATTTAGCGCAAGTAATTTGAAGTAAATGACTAAGATTACTCTATAATGAAGATAGCCCACCTAACACACAGTTTTCTGAGGCTTAAATAAAATACAATATGCAGGAGCATTTGGAAATTCCTAGGGCGAGTACAAATGTCAACTATTTTGTATTATTATAGTTGCTTTATTTAGTGTATTGATATGCAAAGTTACTAACAAACACTTTTGGTCAACGGTATTTTTAAAAAATCTTTTCTGTGAACATATATTTATTTCCTTTTGTAAAATAAAAAGCATTTGATAAATCAGCAGTCATTTTTTAACAATAACAGCTCTTAAGTGCTTGCTATGTGTCAGACATCATTCTTAGTTGTTCTTACTGCTCTGCTTGCATTAACATTACTTCTTTTTTTTTTTTTTTTTTTTTAGAGGGAATGTGCAGGCAAAAATGAAGGCATGTAAGCAAGCAGGCAGGAAGAGAGAGGAGGAAGAAGCATTTTTATTTGTTTTCATTTAGTTGTGCATCTTGGTTGTACTCCCTGGACCTGGGATGTGAACCCAGGTCCTTAGGATATATGTGGACTACACAACCAGAAGCAGCAGACCTAACCACTACTCTACCAGGTTGTGCCAACGTACCACAATTCTAACAAAAACTGCATTGCTATAATTATTGCTATTCCTATTTTACAAAAGAGAAAACTGAAACTCCAAGAGGTGAAACTATGTCACACAAAGAGGAAATGATGGAGCTAAGATTTGAACCCAGAGAGAGTGATGCTAGACCTCACACCCATATCAGCTATACGGCACTGCCTCTAGTAAAACCTCTAACACTAAAAGGAACTCACTATACTTAAAGATAACCAGCATTAAATATTAAAGGCTAACACTGCATTTTATAACAAAAAGCAACATTTCCATCAAAATTCAAGAACAAATTCAGTGCCGGGATCTTTGTGAAGGTGCCTAATACATAGCACAATCCTTCTTTACTGACTCTGACTAATTTAGAAAAATAATCAGATAGGAATGCTGTATTACTGTTAAAGGTCAGAATACATGGATTGTATCTGTGGGGAAATGGTCTTTACGAAACAAACTTCCAGAGTGAAGTAGACTGCTGACCCAGTCACGGAGGACTGGGTCAAGACAGGTGTCTGCCTATGAGGGACTAGCCAAGCATGCTTGGTTTATTTTCCTCAAGTTTATCAATGAGCACAAAGAGGCCAGGAGTGCCATGTGTGATTGTGCTCCCTTGACAGAATTCTTTTGACTTTAATATATTTCTTTTAATTCAATCACAACTTACACATGACACTGACGGGGACATTAAACCTTTTGAGACAGGCAGAACATGTCCTTCTGTCTCTCACTTTGTGAGTACTTGGGGGCTGTTACAAAGGAAAGGTAAGGGAACACACTGAATGACTGTTATGTGCTGAACAAATGACCTACCCTATCTGACTGAATATTTAACTTAAAACTCACACCAATGAAAACATGAGATAGATGTGACTCCGGAATGTTAAGTCACGTGCACAAGTTTATCCAATTTGAAGGTGACCAAGTGGCTATTTGACCAGGGAAAAAGTAAAGACAAAAATCGTATGCAGTTTTGAAGTTATTACAGTATCATTCAAATAATTAGACAATCAAAAAAAATTTGAGTCAAAGAATCAAGAGGAGACTGTAGGGAGCTGGGAGGATTTCCCCAAGCAGTCAAGTTCCTCAAGTTAAGTTAAAAAGTGACCTTTATTATGAAGCATATAAAGTGTCAGTTTCAAATAACAGAATAAAATATTCACAAATTTGGAAATGTGAATAAATCTTCTAAGCAAAGATTAATTACATCTTGCCAATAGATTAAATTGTGCAATAAACAGATACTCCTTTCTCTCTTCTTTTCAGTCTGTCTGACACCATCAGCTCTGTCTGAGGCAGACAGAAGCAGAGGCACCTGCAGACCAAAGACTGTGCCCACTGTCAGGTCAGCGTGGGAATGTGCTCCCGCTGGCGCCACATAGGGTGATGTTGCCTTTACTTTCTACAGACATGTAGTCATGAATTGAAAAGATCACTCCATTATTTTCCTGCCCCAAGCCTTTCTTAAAGCTTCCTTCACATCCTTGTTTCTCAAAGAGTAGATTAAGGGGTTCAGCATTGGGATCATCACTGTATAAATCACAGCGACTGTGCGGTCTTGGGTCAGGGAGTAGCTGGACTTGGGGCGCAGGTACATAAAGAGTGTTGTGCCAAAGAAAAGGCACACAGCAGTCAGGTGGGAAGCACATGTGGAAAAGGCCTTAAATCTGCCCTGGGCTGAGTTCATTCTCAAGATAGTGATGAGAATTAAGAGATAAGAGACCAAGATGGTCAGTGTGCAGCTCAAAAGATTGAAACCAGCAAAAATGAAGAGCAGGATTTCACACAGAGAAGTATCCACACAAGACAGAGACAGGATGGGTGGTCCATCACAGAAGAAGTGGGTGACCACATGAGCACCACAGAATTTCAGACTGAAGATACAGCTTGTGTGGATAAGCGAGTTGAGAAATCCTGCACTGTAGGAGCCTGCAATCAGAGAGGCACAGACCTCAGGAGACATGGTGATCGGATAGAGCAGCGGGTTACAAATAGCAGCATAGCGGTCATAGGCCATGGCAGCAATGAGATAGCACTCGCTGGTGGCGAAACCAGCATAGAAGAACATCTGTGCCATGCAGCCAAAATAGGAGATCACCTTCTTCTTGGCTAGGAAGTTCACTAGGGTCTGAGGGACAACAGTGGAGGAATAGCAGAAATCCAAGAGGGAGAGGCTCTTCAGGAGGGAGTACATGGGTGTGTGCAGGGAGGCACTCACCTGGATCAGAAGGAACATGAGGAGATTCCCCAGCACAGTGATGAGGTACATGCCCAAGAACACCACAAAGAGCACCTGCTCTAGCTGGGGGTCAGTGGTGAGGCCCAAGAGCTCAAACTCCGTCCCTTGACTCGAGTTTGCCCCTTCCATGATTTCTCCTGGTGTGTGGAAAGAGAGGACCACCAGAAGGGAGATGGAACACCAGGGCCTCTCAGTAGGTTTAGTTCTGCCCTAAGGACAGTCTTCTGAAGATTGATGTCACCGAAGAAGTCTAATGTTGTAGATGGAACACTGTCATTCTCAGCTTGGTTGGTTGATTAGTTTGTTGGTATTACTTGGGCAGCAATGGAATAATACAAAGAAATAAGCACCAGTTGGTCTCGCAGGGATCTTCAAAGGTTCTAAACAATGAAAGATAAACCAAATATTTATTGACAGTGTTAAGTGCTTATGTTTCTCTGAGGAATTCAAGTGTCTGACTGCAGAAAGCTTATATTCTAGAGACATTCCGTTTTGTGTTTGAGTACACAGGCACTAATGGCAGACTGCCAGGGTTCCCAGCAGGGACCACACCACTAACAAGGTGTGTAACCTTGGGGATGTTACTTTACCTCTCTGAGTTTCAGTTTTCCATCTGCAAAAACTGGAGAATAGCACAAATCTCAAAAGATTACTATAAAAAATTCAATGAGTTAATCCATATAAAGCACTTGAACAAAGCCTGGCACATTGAGAAAGTTCAAATAATTTTAACTTTGATTATTCTTGTTGGGGAGATTCCTAATAGAGAAGTAAATGTGGTAAATAAAAAGAAATAATGACATAATCTAGCAAGAAAACTATAATATAAAATATTTGGTAAGAAACCTACAAATGATATAGACAGGTTGGACTAAGCAAGTGACTGAACTGGGCTTTAAGGGAACCTGAATGTTCTAGGAGTTGAAGGTGGTAGTTGACTCTACTATACAATTGCCTTTGTGAACTTGGCACAAGCCGGGACTACTGTGGGCTCTAAAAGTGACAAGATCTGGGGATGTGGAGAGATGGGAATGGTCAAGGGCTATAAAGAATGCAAGACCTTGCATGCAGGACAATCAGCCAAGAGAAAAGTGTCAGCCATCCTTCATGAAAGAGCCACTCATTTTCAGTGAACAGTCATCCTAGACTCAAGGGACATTGAAGTCGAAGGGGAAGAAACACCCCTCCCCAGAACCGAGGCTTTATAAAAATACCTTTTCTATTAAGAGAATGAACAAGACCATGGATCCATCACCATATTTCTCTCTGCTCCATTGGCTCCTCTGCCATTCATGTTCCTGCATGACCTATGAGTTCTAGAATTTAGAAGCCCCACTGTCTCCTTTGGTGACCACCCTCAGTTACAATGACTTTGAAGTCATATGATATGATTTGAGTAGACAGAAAAGGGCAAAAGTGCGTCCCCTCCTCCTGCCCTGAGGAAAGGAAATAAATAACAAAGCTGTGCAAAATTGTTGGGAGGATTCCAGAGAGCAAACAGCTCTAAGACTCTTTTATCCTATTAGCAGAATTTACATAATCATCAAATTGCTGGCAAAGGGAAAGACTGTGGACACATGGATAACTAAATTTAGCTGTCAGTTACGTAAGGAAGGCATTCTGGCTGTTGATAGAACACTGAGAATGATTAAAAAAAAAAGAAAGAAAGAAGAAGAAGAACGCATTGAGGTCTATTTATGCCAAGAGAGGTGGCATGCCCTAATAAATTGAGACATTCAAAATTTCAGAGTGCAAATTAACCATGGGACATTGGCAGCTTCTTTTAGAGAACCCATATCAGTTTGTGATTCATTTGATGTCACTGATGTAACATTCAGCCATTCTTAACCCAACAGCTGCTAGTTTGTAATAAATCCCATTATTGCAGGGATGTGGACAGCCCTAATTTGGGATGCATATGTCATTTGTCCCACTAGTATCAAAAACCAATTCAGCTTCGAGACAAATGATAAGAGCTTGAGATAAATGACTGCAAATCCCAGACTGGAATAATTTACAAGAGCTTCAAGGAAGCTGAGGAATGGTTGCGAAAAGTGGAGCAGAAATTCTTGAGACCCAGGTTCACATCATCTTTCCTCGCTAGACTATTTCAGTGCAAAAGATGAGTCTCTGATGAAAAGAATGGACAGAGCAGGGAAAACCAGGACCGTAGCCACTGCTCAGGATAGTGGAGATGAGGTGGGGAGAGCGGGTGGGATATGGTAGACTGGTGGATAATGCAGTAGGCCTCTGTTCAGAGCCTCGAGATTTATTCACTCTCCTCCCCTTTCTTCTCTCATCTTTCATCTTCAGTCTGCATTGAATTCAAAATTATTCAAAGTATTGAGTTCTTTAAGTAAGAAATTGTAGAGAAATTGACATCGCTGACAGTTTTTGAAGGATGCTGAGAGAACCATTATTTCTATTGCCTGCACTTTATACCTGTGAATGAAAACTGGACAACTTAAGGGTGGTCTTTTCAAGTGGAAATGGATTGGGGAGCGAAGAGTCGAGGAGTGAAACATACGCTGGGAACCTGTAGGTGAGGGAACAGTCGGTAAGGGACATTGTTTAGACCTGACTCTTTGCCCTCTTACCTGGGATAGCAGAGTGCAAGCACAGAGAACAGGCAGCCAGAGGAAGTATCCAGTGAGTTTCTTTGAGCAACAGTGACCCCAGACACAAAGTTGTCACGCCCAACATTCACTGGAAAAGTTTTTGTGTGCAGGTTCCAGATCCCAGCCTCAGAAAATTTGATCTAATCAGTCTATAACTGGACCCAAATTTCTGGTGATTCTGAAATAGGTGTGTCTCTGAATCACTTTGAAAAATACTAAACCATAGGGGTACTGCAGGAACAGGATAGCTCTTTCTGAATCGAATGTAAATATTCTTTTCCAACTTGCTGGAATTCTCCATGTCCTAGAAAGTCAGCTTGCGTTTGGGTGGTTGTCCTGGACATTCTTTTAGTTCCAGAATACATCACAGTAGTTAACAATTTCTAGAAATCTGATGATAGACACCAGAGAATTTCCTCCTTCAGAGTTGCTTAAAGATGTTCTTAAGCACACCAGTTAATTCTAACATAGCCCATAACTTGATGGAGGGCAGTTGCCCTGAGGAGTCAGAGAAAAACCCCACAACATAAAAGTGGTAAAAAAAAAAACCCCAGGCTTCCTGGATCCGTAGACTAAGCTTGGGGATCAGATCCTGCTGCTGACTTTAACTGCTCACGTGTGAGACAGCCCCACGCCCTGTGAGGGGCTCACAACTGATCCTGTACCAGAGGGAGATACCCTCCCACCATCTACTTCCCTGAGCAGCGGAGCATCTCCCAGCAGGGGAGGATGGTGTGTGTATTGATGAGGATTTAGGAGACAGGTGAGGAAATGAGAATAATTGGCCCCATGTAGACCCATTAACATGTTTGCAAAATTACCAGTATCTCCAAGAGTCTCTACCCCTGGGGAATCAGATCACCAGGAAATTTTGAAAATAATTGGTTTCTGTCAGATCCCTACTAATATGCTGATTGTTATCCCTGAGGACTGCTATACCTTAACACCAAACTAACTCCTTTTCTTTCTTTCTTTCTCTCTCTCTCTCTCTCTCTCTCTCTCTCTCTCTCTCTCTCTCTCTCTCTCTCCCTCCCTCCCTCCCTCCCAGTACCTGGGTTTTGAACTTGAATCCTTGGGCTTTACATGGTCTTTACCTTTAGCCATCGATGTCACCAAGGTGCACCTAAATTTAACTCTAAGGTAATTATTATCTGTATTTCCTTTAGACCAAAACAAAATGGTTTTTCTTTTAATTTTCTTTCTTCTACGCTCAGTGTATACTGTGACCTAAATTACAGCTGAGGAGTTCCCTACCCGTGAAGATCATAGTAAAATGAGAGAGGTGTGTGATTTGGTTTCCAAATATTTGGGGAGTTTCTAGGGACTATCAGTTATTGATTTCTAATTTAATCACATGTGGTCACAGAACGTAATTTGTATGACTTGAATGCTTTTGAATTTACCAAGACTTGTTTTATACCCCAAATCTGATCTATATTGGGGAATGTTCCATATCCACTTGAAAGGAATGTATATTCTGCTGGTGGTGGGAAGAGTGCTCTCTCATTGTCAGTTAGCTCAAGTTGCTTGATACTATTATTCACATCTACTACATTCTGTCTGATTTTCTACCTACTTGTTCTATCAAGTATTAAAGGAGTCTATTGAAATCTTTAGCTGTGATCTTAAATTTGTTTGTTTTTCCTTCCAGTTCTTCAGTTTTTGCTTCATGAATTTTGAATTTCTGTTATTTGATATATAAATTTTTTTTTCCTTTTTAAAACAAATTGAGGTAAATTTGATTTACAAATTAATATAGGTTTAGATGTGCAGGTTCACACCTCATCAAATGCATGATAATATACCATGCCCATACCAAGTTTCTTTCTTTCTTTTTAAAGGAAAGATGCAGGCAGGAATGAAGGTGAGCAGGCAGGCAGGCAGGAGGAGAGAGGGAAGAAGCTCTTTATTTAGTCGTGCATCCTGGTTGCTTCCCTCAGTCCCACATCTTGAACCAGGGATTTTGGGATGTATGTGGACTGGACCATCAGGACACTCCTCACACCAAATTTTTAATGGTCTTCCACCACTGTCCAACAGAACCCCACTACCCTTTGGTAACGTCAGTTCTGTTGTCAATGGCCAAGGCTTGGCTTTTATTTTACCTGTTCCTTTGCTTTGTTTCTTTATATTCCACATGAGTGAAATTACCCTGTCTTTCCCCTTGTGACTTACTTCACTCAAGATAATCTTCTCTATGTCCATCCACGTTGTTGTAAATGGCAAGATTTGCCTCTTTTTTTTAATGACCAGGTAGAAAGAATTCCATTGTGTATACAGCTACCATATCCTCATCCTCATCTGTCTATGGTCACTCAGGTTGTTTCCATTTATAACCTAATGTAAATAATGCTGCAGTGAACATGGGGATGCATATATCTCTCCGAACTAGTCTCTTTTTTTTCTGGTAAATATCCAGTAATGGTGTACCCTGGTGGAGCAGTGGTTAATCAACTGCTTCAGGCCAAAGCAGAGTCCACATACATGCCAAGGATCGCAGTTCACATCTTGGGCAAGGGGAAACAACCAAGATGTACAACCAAATAAATAAATAAATAAATAAAATGCTTCTTCCTCCTCTCTCTTCCTTCCTGCCTGCCTATTGCCTGCATTCCTACATTGCCTTTCCTTAAAATAGCAAACAAAACAAAAGTAACCCCCAGAAACCTAGCAGTAAAATGGGATCAAATGGAATTTCAATTCTGTTTTTTGAGGAATCTCCATTGCACTTTCCATAATGGTTGCAGCAGTTTCCTTTCCCACCAGCAGTGTGCAAGTGTTCATCTTTCTCCACATCCATGCAAACACTTGCTGTTTTGGATAATAGCTATTCTCCCAGGTGTGAGGTGATATTTCATTGTTTTGATTTGCATTTCCCTAATAACAAGAGAAAAGGAACATCTTTACATGAGGCACGAAAACATTTAATTTGTTATAATTTTTTGACATATTTGCCCACTTATAATAAAATGAACTTTTTTATTGCCTGCTAATATTTTTTGCTTTGAAACAGATTTTGTCTAATGCATATTTTTCCACTACAGCTTTATTTTGATTACTATTAGCATGATGTATCTTTTTCCCTCCCCTTATTATAAACTGTTGGTGTTTTTGATAAAGTTCATTTTTCATGGATAATATACAATTGTTTCCTTTTTGTTTAATTTGATCATCTCTGAATTTTAATTGATGTTTAAACAATGTACATTTACTGTGATATTGATATTGTTAAATTTGAGTTAATCTTCTATTTATCTTAAATTACTTCAATTTGTTCTTTGTTCCTTTTCCCTCTTTTTTATTCTTCTTCAGATATTCAAGTAGTTTACTATTTCATTTTATGTTCTTTGTTGACTTACTATCTACAACTCTTTGTTATTTTATTGGTTGTTTTACGGTTTATAGTATACATCTTTATCTTATCCCAGTCTAATTCCAAGTGATATTATATCACTTCATAAATAGATCTTTACAATTGTCTATAATATCATACTTCTATTTCTCTGCTTCCAGCCTTTATGTTATTGTTGTCATGCATTCTGTTTTTAATTATGTTAGAGACTCCACAATACATTATTATTACTTATGTTTAAATGGTCAATTAATTTCTAAGAGTTTCAAATAAAAGAAAAATAATTTTGATATTTACCTATAAAATTAGCATTTCAGTACACCTTACTCATTTCTTTCTTTCAAAAGGAAAGGTGCAAGCAAGAATGAAGGTGAGTAGGCAGGCAGGCAGGAAGAGAGAAGAGAAGAATCACTGAATTTTATCTAGTTGTTCATTTTCCTTGTTTGCCCAGCCCTGGGTCTTGAACCGAGGACTTTGGGAAGTGTTGAATTATGCTGTTGGTGAACTAAACCACTAACCAATCAGTGTGCACCTCATTACTCATTTCTTTGATCCAAATTTCCATCTGGAATCATTTTCCTTCTGCCTAAATGACTGACTTTAAATTTCTTATAGTGTTGATGTGCTGCTGCTGATTTCTTTCAGTTATTGGATGTCAGAAAATATCTTTATTTGGCATTTGTTTTGAAAATTTTTTACCATGTTTATAATTCCAGGTTGACAGGGTTTGTTTTTGTTTTGTTTTTCTTTTAGCATGAGAAGTTGCTCCACTGTTCCCTTCTGTTGTTTCCAGTGAAAAATCAGCTGTCATCTTTATTTCACTATGCAATGTCTTTTTTCTCTACTTTTAAAATTCTCTATTACTGATTTGAAAACTTTGATTATGATATGTTTTGGTGTAGTTTTCTTTGGGGTTTATTGAATTTAGCGAACCTGTAAATAAACTATTTTCATCAAATTTGTAAAGTTTCAGCTATTACTTTTTTTTTTTTTTGAAGCACTTTATATAGTTGTACATCTTGATTGTTCTCCCCAGCTGGGAACATGAACCCAGCCCTTGGGATGTATGCGGCCTGTACTTCGACTGGAGGCAGTTGATGGAACCACTATTCCACCAGGGTGTGATACCATTATTTTTTTTAAAGAGAAGTAGGAAGAGAGAGAAGGAAAAATCATGGAAGGAAGGAAAAGGGAGAGGAGGAAGGAAGAAGGAAGGAAGGGAGGAAGGGAGGAAGGAAGGAAGATGAATAAATATATTTATTTAGATGTTCATTTTTGTTTTGTTTTTACTCTGGCTCCAGTTCTCAAACCTGGGTCCTTGGGCTGTATGTGTTCTGCACACCAGAGTCTCAGCTGCCTGAGCCACAAGGGCAAAGCAGTCATTACTTCTTAAATATTTCTTTTCATGTTCTTTTCTCTCCTTTCCTTCCAGGGCTCCAATTACACATATATTTGGCTGCTTTAATTTGTCTGAAGCGCCCTCCCACCCTTTTTTTAAAGAAAAGATACGGATGGAATGAAGGTGAGCACAGGCAGGCAGGCAGCAAGAGAGAGGAGGAAGAAGCATCTTGTTTCGTTCTGAATTATTGTTAACACCGGTTGTTTCCCTGCAGACCCGGGACTTGAAATCAGGGGTGTGTGGTCTGTGCTCCTTACAAAGGTATTGACCCAACTGCTCTTCACCAGGACATAGCCCAAACCCCTTTTAAAAAATTATGTTTAGTCTTTTTCTTTATTGGTTTCATTTCGGATAGTTTTTATTACTATGCTTCGAAGTTCACTAGTATTTTCTTCTCCAAATCTAATTTGTTGTTCATCTCACCCAGTGTATATTTCAATCTCAGACATTATAGTTTCCATTACTAGAAGTTTGACTTCAGTCTCTATGGCTTCAGATCATTATTTTTTTATACACATAAAAAATTTATATCTGTTTAATGTTTCTTGATTGTTAATTCTTTTTTTTCTCTCTCTCTTAAAGGTGCAGGTAGGAATGATGGTGAGTAGGCAGACAGACAGGAAGAGAGGGCAAGAAGCATTGTATTTTTATTTAGTTGTTCACATTGGTCCTTCCCCCTGACCCTGAGTCTTGAACCCGGGACCTTGGGAAATATGTGAGAATATTCCCAGGATATACTAAATTGCCAGGCCGCAAGGGAGTACCCTTTTCTGCTAATTCTAACATCTGCATCACATTCTGGATTGACTTTAATTGGCTGATTGTTTTCCTCTTTACGAGTTGATTGCCTGCCTCTTTACATTTCTAATAATCTCTGTGTGGATACACTATATTGTGAATTTTATCCTGTTGGGTATTGGATATTTTTATATTCCTATAAATATTTTTTTGTTCTAGGATACAGTTAAAATTATTTGGAAACAATCTCCTCGTTTGAGTCTTCTGATTTTTTTGCAGAGCCACAGCTGTACTCAGTCTAGGGCTAATTGTTCCCCATTACCGAATAAAGAATTTTGAAAATACTCTATCCAAAGCCCCATGAGTTAGGAATATTTCCAGTCTGGCTGGTATGAATTGGCACTGAACTTGGGTCTCTGAGAGTCTCAAGCATTATTTGTCCCCTCCAGTCCTTTCGGATTGTTCCTTCCTTGTCCTGTGATGTACTTTGCAGTACTCTGTTAATACTTGAGGGGAGACTTCCGTAGATCTCTGGGATTCTCTCCCTGTAGAGCTCTCCCTCTCTCATACTCTGTCAAATGAACATCGGAGATCACATCGGACTGTCAGCTCCTACTCTTCTGAGTAATTGGGGTAGTACTCCAGGTCTCCCCAAAGCCCCTCCACGTTTGCTGGCTTGAAAACTCTCCAAAGGTGGCAAGTTGGGGCAACTGTCAGATTCACCTCACTTGTTTCCTACCTTACGGAGATTATTGTCTTCTATGATCTCATGTCTAATGTCTTCACAATATGTATTTTCAAGTTTTAAAAAAAATATTGATTAAAAAATATTGGTTTTGTTTCAGGCAAGAGGGAAAATTTGCCCTTACTGCTCTATCTTGGACAGAAGTTAGTCTTCCATGGTAAAATTAGACTCCATGATTTCTGCGAATTGTGAAGCACTGACTATGAACTCTTTCTTCTGGTATAGAAACACACTCATACACACACATCTCACATAAAGAACTCATGTAGAGAGCTGACTAAAGATTTTTGTAGGAGTTGTTGAATTTATTCGTATAATTTAATTATGTGAATTTGCTTACAGGGTTTTATCGTACTTAAATTTTTCTTTGCCCACCTAATAACTGGGATCTCTCTGGCCTTCCCCACTGTAGCACTTGGGTTTCTAGTATCTTCTGACTTCTCTTATTTCTTCTTTCTCTTTGTCCTTTTTCCCCTCTTCATTCCTTTCTTTTTTCTCCTCCAGGCCTTATTTGGAAGCACAAATACACATTCTTCTTAGTACTGCCCTCCATTTTTAAGATTAGCTCCTGTGAGAGTTCCTACTTATATTCATCCTCTAAGGTCTCACCTTCAACTTCAACTTTACACAACCCCAAGAGTAGATGACTAACATTTGTTGTGACTTACTGTGATCTGTTGTGGTAGATTGCAAAGATGACAGCTGACTGTCCTTTCCAACTTTGTCCATACATGCCATCTTTATCAGGATATGGAGTCTGTTTTCTCTTTCCTTAAATCTTGGTTCACTTATGACTTTCTCTAACCAACTGAATGTAGCACATGTGTCACTGGTGAAATCCAGAATTCAGACTGGGAAGCTTATATTTCTCTTTTTGAGTCCTGAGCCACCATGTGGAAAATCTGGTTATTCAGCTAAAGAAACCATAGGGAGAGACAGAAATCTAGCCAATTCTAGATGACTGAGTCAGATGAGTAACGCAGGTGATATCAACAGCAGAACCACCCAGGTGAGCCCAGCCAAGATGACAGTTATATGACCAAATACATATTTATTTTAAGACGCTAAGTTTTAGGGTGGTTTGTTAAGCATCAATAATAAACATTTACTATAGTGACCAGCCCTGAAATATTATTAAATTCACCCACCTCAACAGCTATAAGGGAGGTACTATTATAATTCACAGTTTCCATGAAGAAAAATGAGTATTAGAGACACGCCCCAGCGGAGCGATGGTTAGGCAATCGCCTCCCAAGGAGCACAGGCCACATGCCCCTGAGTTTGGTCCTGGGCCAGGGGAGGAAACCAGTCTGAACAACTAACTAAAAAAAATAAAATAAAGATGATTCCTGCCTGTAGCTTTCCTTAAAAAAAAAAAAGAAAAATGAGCAGTAGAGAGGTTACTAAACTTTCTAGATGTCACTGAGGTAAAACGTCATTAAGCAGGGATTCGAATATAAGCTTTCTGATTTAAATCCGCACTGCCAACTTAAAGACCCTTCTTAAAAGGGAAACACAAACAAGAAAACAAAAACTACCAAACCAAGCCAAACATAAAACCAAAAACTATTCACATTGGAAAAGTGAAAATAAAACTAGCGCAATCCCAAATCCTGGCAAGAATGCAGAGAAATTGGATCTCTTATACACTGTTGGTGGAAATATAAAATAATGCAACAATATGGGAAATAGTTTCGCAGTTTCTTATAAAACTAAACATACATTTACCACACGACTCAGTAATTATACACTCGGGGGCTTTTATCTCAGGAAAGTGAAAACACAAAACCCAATACATACTCTACTCCAGCATCAAGGGAAACAAAAAGAAAAATAAACAACTGGGACTACATCAAACTAAAAAGCTTCTTTGCAGCAAAAGAAAACATCACCAAAACCAAAAGACAATCTACTAACTAGGAGAAGATATTTGCATTTCATATTTCTGACAAGGGCTTAATATCTAGGATATACAAAGAACTCATAAAACTCAAAACAGAAAAATAAGCAATCCAATAAAAAATGGGAGGAATTGAAGAGACATTTTCCAAAGAGGATATACAGATGGCCAACAGGCACATGAAAATATGTTCTATTTGCTGACTATCAGGGAAATATTTGCAAATCAAAACAACAATGAGAAGTCACCTTACACCTGAGAGACTGGCTATTATCCAAAAGTCTGGAAACAATAAATGTTATCGAGGATGTGGAGAAAAGGGAACACTTTTTTTACACTGCTGGTGTAATCCCTGTGGAAACCAGTGTGAAGATTCCTCAAAAAGTTGAATATGGAAATTCCATGTTCTGACCATCCCACTTCTGTGTATTCACCAAAAAGATGCAAAAACACTGTATCGCAGATTTATGCACCCCCATGTTTATTGCAGCCCTATTCAGAATAGCTAACAACTGGAAACTACCTAAAGTGCCCAACATCAGGTGAATGGATGATTTGGTATATATACACAATGGAATAACTACACAGCCATTAGAAGAGATGAAATCCTGTCATTTGAATTGACATGGAGGGATCCAGAGGGGATTATATTGTGAAAAAAGTCAAAATAAGAGAGATACCAGATGACCTCACTCATAGTTGGAATGTGAATAGACAAAGCAAAGAACAAATGAAACAAAACAAACCCTTGGACACTTGCAATGGACCTGAGGTGACCAATAGGGAATAGAATGGGGGACAAGTGGTGGCGGAGCCCACTGGACAATGGTGAAGAAACTTGGTGATTTGGTGGAGGGCAGGATGTATTGACATATAAATGAGGAATGGGGAAACTGCACATATGGGGAACCAATACATATGAGCTCATTTAATGTATAGAATAAGTTACAATAAAAAATGAAAAAGATACATAAATATTCATAACAAATTTACTTGTAATAGTCCCAAGCTGGAAACATTTTAAATGTCCTTTAACAGATGATTAAACTCACTGGTACATACACAGCAATAAAAAAGGACAAAACTATTGATACATGTAACAACTTGCATAGAATTCAAGGCCATAATGCTGTGGGGGGTGAGCGAGGAGCCATTCTCAGAAGGTTATATACTGTATAATGCCATTCATGTAACTTCCTGAAATAGCAAGACTATAGTGCTGAAGAACAGACTGGTTTCCAGAGATTAGGGACAATAATGGGAAGATGGGAGATATGGTATGACAATAAATAGAACCAGGGTCACTTTATGACAATGCAGCAGCTTGGTACATTGTGATGGTGATCACATTTATTTGTATATGTGAAAAAATTGTGGAGAATTCCTCCTTTCCCCCGCCCGACATGTGCAGGTAAAACTGGTGAAATCTGAATAAGGTCTGGAGTTTATATCACGTGCCAGTGTTGTTTGGACAAGTGCACCATGGAGGTGTTAAGTGAAACTGGGTAAGGTGTACACAAATAATTATGTCCTGTTTTTGCAACTTCTTCTCTAACATTATTCTCACATTAAAGCTTAATTTTTTTAAAGCAAAGAAAAAAAACTAATGTGATACCATTATACACCCACCAGACTAGAGACAAAGGCGGGTAGGCAAGGGTGTGGGGTAGTAATCCCAGGTCTCAAGAATTTCATTCTTCATTTTATACTCAGCAGAAATACATGCATATTTTCCCCCGTGCCCTCCAAAAACAGGACACTCCAGAACACTCATAGCAGCTTTATTTGTAATAGTCAAAAGTGAAAACAGTCCAAATGTCTATTTCTAGAACACACTGCAATATATTTTTACAGCACTACACATGAGTGAGCAGGAACACACTGCAGCATGCAGCAATAGAAACGACCTGCACAGCCTGCAGCGCTGAATCAAAAAAGCCAGACACAAAAGGTTATGCTATTTCATTTATTGGAAATTCAAAAACAGAAACAAAAATGATCTCTGACACTGGGATAATAGATGTCTTTGGGTTAGTGACAGGAAGAGGACACGAAAGCACGGCTTCTGTAGTGCTGGTGATTTTCCAATTCTTGAATTTCTTGCTGGTTTTTTTGTGTTCAGTGTTCACATGACTTGTGCACTTTTCTGTATGTTAATTATATTTCAGCACAAAGTTTCACCCAAATCAAACAAGCACAAAGTGAGCTATTGCTATTGCTACACATTAAAAACCTAAAATTGAAATGTCTGACAATATCAAGTACTGGCAATATTGTGGAATAAACAAAAATTTCTTGTAGCTGGTAATGCAAATATACAATCACTCTGGAAAAGTGTTTGGCGATATCTGTTAAAGCTGAATATATATACCCTATGATTCAACAATTCCCCTGATTATATATCCACCAGCAGTATGTGCATGTGTTCTCAAAAGACATGGAGTACAAGAATGTTTATTGCAGCGTTATCCCAAATGACAAACAATCCCAATGTCCTTCAGTGCTGCTAGAACATACTGACATCAGTTACAGCCCAGAAGTGCAAGGATGCTAACCAATTTTTGTGGCATCCTCAGTGGGGAACAGCAGCTGGAGCACAAATATGGCAGCCTCCTCTTCTCCCATCCCTCAGACAATTCTGGGAAGCATTATGTATGCAGTCTCAATTAACACACTCTTATATTGACTTTTGCTCCTTACCTGTCTCATTCTTCCCACTTCCTCACTCTGCCTCCTGAATCAGCCCCCACATACACTGCTGCATCCAAGTATTTCTTCAGGGGGAGTCCAAACTTCCACAATACTATTTCATCTACGTATAGTTCAAAAACAGGCAAAACCTATCTATGGTGATAGACGTCATAGTGGTTACCTTGTGGGATAATAATCGGAGAGGGCATGAAGGTTTCTGGATGCTGGTAATATTTCATCTGATCAGCGTGGCATAAAAATGGTCATGCTCACTTTGTTAATCTTCAACAAACTGCTTGCTTGAAATATATGCATTTTATAGTATATATGTGTATTTTAGTTTTAAAAAGTAAAGAATTTGGGTGTTGAGGGGTGGGAAGGAGATGCTAACGGGAGAGTGAACTTTGTAATGAGTATTAAGACTCAAATGTTGTGAAAGATGGGTTAATGCATTGGGTGCGGTCATCTTTTTTGGTTAATGCCCTATCTCTCTTAACCTTGGCATCAGATTTGGATTATGGAGGGATTTGTTGGAGGCAGACAATGGGAAAGGAGTATTAAATATCACAGTGAAAGCAAGGGCCCTGAAATCTACCTAAGAGAATGTTGCATCTTCTCTTTGTCATTAGGGATGAAAATGAAAACAATGAGATATCACCTCACACCTGTCAGAATAGCTATTATACAAAATGTTAGAAACAAGTGTTGGTGCGGATGTGGAGAAAAGGGAACCCTCATACACTGTTGGTGGGAGTGTAAAATGGTGCTACCAATGTGGAAAGCAGTATAGAGATACCTCAAAAAACTGAGAATTCAAATTCCATGTAATCCTTTTATCTCTTTTGGGTGCTTATCCTCAAAACACAATAATAATTCAAAGATATATAGACTCCCCTATGTTCACTGCAGCACTATTTACAACAGGCAAAAATTGGAAACAATCTAAGTGCTTCACAGATGAGGATATGGTATATATACTATAGAGTCATAAAATGATGAAGTCCCGTCATTTGCAACATGGGTAGAACTAGAGGGCATTATACTAACTGAAACATGATCAGGAAAAAGTCAAATACTGGATGATCTTATGCACATTTAAATGTAAAGAAAAAAAGCAAACAGAAAACAAAGCAAAAACGAACGCCTGGACATTGACAATAGAACTGAGGTTACCAGCATTGAAGCGGGTGTGGGGATGGCAGTAAAGGGTAGAGAAGGTCTGATGGACAGTGACAGAGAACTAGAAGAAATTTGGTGGTGACAGCAAAAGAAACTATTACCAAAAGACATCCTTCTGACTGGGAGGAAATATTTTCACATTATACATCTGACAAAGGCTTAATATCCAACATATATAAAGAACTCATAAAACTTAGCAACAGAAAAACCCAGTAAAAAGATGGGCAGGAGAATTGGATAGACATTTCTCCAAAAAAGACAAAAAAGATGGCCAACAGGCACATGAAAAGATGCTCTTCCCTGCTTGTTATTAGGGAAATGTAAATCAAAACAGGATATGTATCACCTTGCACCTGTGAGATTAACTATTATCCAAAAGTCTGGAAACAACAGATGTTGGTGAAGATACAGAGAAAAGGGAACTCTTTTACACTGTTGGTGGAAGTGTAAATTGGTACAACCTTTATGGAAAGCAATTTGGAGGTTACTAGAAAATTTTAGAATGGTAATCTCATACAATCCCATCATTCCACTTTTGGGTATTTACCACAAAACCACAAAAACCCTAATACACAGAGATATATGAATCCTCATGTATTTGTGGCATTATTTTCCATAACCAAGAACTGGACACTACCTAAGTGCCTATCATCAAGTGAATGGATAAAGAAGATGTGGAATATATATGCTGGACTACTCAGCTGTAAGAAGATGGAATTCTGTTATTTGTAACAACATGGGTGGAACTAGAGGGGATTACGCTGTCAGAAGAAGAAAAACAAATACCAATCTCATTTATATGTGGATTATAAAGAAATAAAGCAAAAAAACAGACACAAACGCCAACACTTAAGACATTTACAATAGAACTGAGATTACCAATGAGGAAGGGGGTGTGTATGGGGGGGGTCCAATGGACACTGGTGGGGGACTTGGTAACTTGGTAGTGGGTAGGGTATGTTGTCATATATTTGATGGCGAACATGCCTATATGGATTTATATTATTTTGTAAATCAGTTATGTCAATAAATATTAAATTTTAAAAAAAACTTTGGCGGTATGCTGTTAACTATCTGGTGAAGTGAACTCTATCTAAAACACTTTGTAAATCAAAGTTATTTAAAATTTTATTTTTAAATGCATCCACTTGAGACAGGCAGAATGCATTACAACACTCCTAGGTATTTTAAGAGTCAGATTGTCAGTCTTGTTTGGCATTCCTGCTGTTTCCAGGGCTATCTCACTCAAGGCTAACCCTCCCCAACTTCTTTCACTTTTCTAATAATTCATTTGTTTTTGTTTCATACATTATTGGTGGACATTGATATGGTTCCTGTTCTCATTCAGTTCAACTCTAATGCCAAAAAAAATTAAACTACTAATCATAGAAATTGATGAATGTGATTGTAATCAGTGTTACAAAGAAGATTCCTGGTTCTATGAGAGCCTACTGACCCACTTAAGGGTAGGGGAGGCAATCTGGAGAAAGCACTTGAGTTGAACTCTACAGATGAACAGATGTTAACTAGGGAACCGAATGGGCAAAGGGCAAGGAGATGATAGAGTAAGAGGAACAAAGAAAAGTCCAATGTGGTTGGATAGGAAAAGTAGGGGAGCAAATAGAGAAACTACATGGTCAAGGGAAGACCATCTATGGCTGTGAAAGGTGCTGAGTTCTGTCATTTTATCCTAAGGACAAGGAAACCCAGAAGAGTTTTAAGGTGGTAGATGCTATAATTATCTTGTTTTGAAAAGATCGCAATGCTGTTGTGTGGAGAGATGACTGGAAAAGGATCACACCGCATGTGGGTGTACAGGAAGCAGTTACAGACTGAGTTGGCGACAGTCAAGATGGAAAGTAATAAAACAGATATAAAGTAGGCAGATGAACTTTGATAGTAGCAATAAAATGTCTTTTATTTCTAATGACAGCGAATATTATAACCATGTGTTTCTATCACCTATATATAGTAATAAGCATTTTGTTAACCTTGGTTATTGTCTTGTTTCCCTAGTACATTTCTTCTAAGGAATAAAGACGTGGGGCCAATTGCAATTGAATTGTGCCTGGAATATTCTGATGCTAAGTAAAAATACTGTACAACGAGCAAATTTAAAGTTGCCTGAAAAAAGGGTGAGGTCATGGTTAAGAAACCAGCAATGAAAAAAACCCCAAACACCCAAAGGGCGCTGCAAGGAAGGCAAAATAAAAAAATGAGTGTATAGATGGAAGGCAGGAGATTGCCATCTTGGAACATGTTTAAACTGCTCTTCAAACTAAGACAATACTACCCAAGGTCTGTAGAGATCTAGGAAAAATAAACCTCCTAATTATTTGCATGAAGAGTCCAGGCTCCTTGGTAAACTGAGGTGACACTGCTGGGTGATGTACTACACTTTGGAGAACATATACTCTTCCTCTCAGGTGGGTAAAGATGACAAGGCAGCATAAACTTCAGAGGACTGCTATGTGCCTGACCTACAGGCTGAGATGTCTCTGGATATGTACACAAGTAGTCGCTGGGCCCCACCATGAGGGATGGGTCAGGATTGTGTACCCAAGTGAAAGGGAATGAAAAAAGATAGTAAACCTGAGGCTATCTACAGTGACGTAACAGAAAGCAAGGATGCCGCTAGACTGCCTTGGGCAGTACATTCTCCCAAGGGCTGCTCCTTTCTCTGCCAAAGGGAGAGTAGAAATACCTCTAGTGGGAAAATGCTGAAGGCCAGTCCAGACACGGCTGAGGACAGAGGATTAAACAGACAGCTGTCTGTAACTAAACCCCAGAAGCATCTGGGACATTAGAATTGACTTAGTGGCAGCTATACAAGCTTTTGTGGAGTGAATATGAAGTTCTGGGGAAATAGTTGTTTGACTGGCTCAGAAAACCAAGAAAAAGTAGTTAATACAGGTTCCATGTAGGGAGGGGAATATCGGCGGTAAAGCGGGGCTGGCAGTTGGTGAACTGTTTTAGCAGACCACCTGGCCACACAAGCCTTCGATTGAGGTCGTTTCCCCCAGAAAGACCAAGAGGGGCCTTAAAATCTCATTCACACTTTTCTAGACCAAGTAATCTAAAGGTATCAAGAGTTTATGTGGTTCACAGGAAGATTAAGTCTGGATGGGAACCAATAAAGTCGTTAATCAAAGACCAAGCTGGAAATAGGTTGTTTGATATGCTGAACTTGACAAGTAAATTCTGACACACACACACCACCTCCCCGTCCCTTAAATTTCCTTAAACTTAAGTCCCAGATTTATACTAGAAATTCATTTGGTGAAATCAAACGTGACTCAACCTATTAGACACTTAAGTCCCCGTGGGGAAGAACTTTCATTGTTCGGACACTGGCAATGAAGCTGCTAGGTGCTCCTAATGGGTCACGCCGGCATCAATGTACAGCTGTGCAATCAAGAACGTCGTCCTCGTAAGTGCTTTTGACTTTTACAAGGTACTTGGAAATTTCGTTCAGGTAGAAGAAATGGCTTAAAACAGGTTTCTGGGTGTCCCAGTAAGAGCTACGGAAAATGAGGAGTCTACTTTCTGTATTCTTGTTACATTTCTAAAGGCCAGCATGTTCCATGAAACACAAGTATTCCGGTTCTCAGGTCTTTCTCAAAAATGTTTTTATAACTTACGCATACAAACCACTTTAGTGCTCGTGTATAAAATGAAATAAAGATAGTGAGGGTAGTTCCCACCTCGTTAACGAGGGGGTACTGGGATCCTGGCATCTTTTACCATAGTTTGGAAATACTAGAGTCATGCCATTTCCCAGGACATAGGTTGTGGTTTCTTAGTCAGGAGCAATCATCTGGTAAGACTGTACTAGTTTAGAAACTACAATACTCAAGTACTATGCTCTCTAAAAGATACATTTTTAAATTAGAACAAAAATGTAAATCCAATTCTTCAGTCATACTAGCCACATTTCAAGTGCTCAGCACTAAGGCTACCATATGGGTCAATGTTTTATGAAACAACTCCGTTAAGTTTTGAATGGTGGACAAAAGTTGGACTGACTTCAACTTGCCTTCCTACAATCTCAGAGAACAAGAGGCTGTCTTCCTCCCCGCAAATTTTCTCACCTTTTAACTCTACCCAGATGCCTCCCATATGTTGGTCATGTACCTCAACATATACTCTCACACCCTTTCACCAGATGTTTTGTTAAGTCATAGGCCCGTCCTCCTGGTGCAACAGGTCAATCGGCTCCAAAGTTACATAATCCTGGGTTCATGTCCCAGGTGTGCTGGGAGGGGGTGAAGGAGACTAAAGTATAAACTAAATAAACAACTGTGATTTGATAATCTAGGTGGTATGAGTCAACCGCAGTTGCTGATGTTTGCATAAACAAGCCACTTAAGGAACATGTAAGAAAATATGAAAATCGGTTGCATTTGGGATACCATGCTTTAACAAAACCTTTTAAACTGACACTGTTCAATATACTGCTATTTCCCTACTCTACAAAGCACCCATCATTTCATCTAGATTACCTAAAAATATACAGCTGACAAGTTATTCAGTGGATTTCTTTGACATTTTCTGGTTACTGTATAGGTCAAATGATGGCACAATTTGTTCTATTCCTTATACTACACTCAACTTTCATTTACCACTGAACTGAAATCTTGGAGCCCTCTTCAAGAATTAAAAATTTGTTATTCACTCAAGATGGACAGCTTTGTTAGCTCCTTTCACTGCTGAGATACCAGCAAATAAGAACCCTAGCAAGCTCCAAAGGACAATGTCCCAATTAAAAATAAGATATTAGCAAGAAATGTTTCAAAGGAAGTTCTTTTTAATCCGCCTTTTTTTTAGAAATACAGGCAGACACATACATCTATCAATTAGTTTTCACGTTGGTTGTTTCCCCTGGTACTGGAACCCAAATCTGAGTCCTTGGGCTTTACAAGGACTATACAGGAGTTGTGTATAGGTACTGTTGAGGCACCAGGACCTGCCAAAGATCTGTTTCCTGCTTTTAAACCTTGGCTGAATGCTTTCGTGTAAGTGTCTGGGCTGCTTTTTATTATTTTATTGAGAAAACTTATGCTCTAAAATACATGCATGCATGTATATATAAACTATTTAAAATCTTATTTCCATTTTCTTGATTATCCAGTTAGCCAGAATTCCCTCTAAACAATTCACTTTCTCTAAAACTGTCAAGTTTTTCACCTTTTCCGATACTGTCAAAGCTACTGCTCTTCCTCTGTAATTACTATTGAATCTATCCCAGTCTCATTTCTTGGGGTCAAGGATTAATTAAGAACAGTAATTTCAACCTGCCATCTAACTGATGGTCTTTGAGACTACTACCTGTTTTTGCTAAAAAGCCTCTAAATACCTATATTTGATCAGGTTTCAAAAAGGCATTTTCTCTACTTTGCTGGTTTTAGCCTAGGAGCCCGTAATTTCAAAATATTTGATTGTTCACACCTCTCATCATGCAAACAGTGTACTGTTCTCTTAGCTACATAAGAAAATGTACTCGTTATTAAAAATGGCTTTCCAATTTAAAAAAGTACCTGGCTTCATAGAGAATTAAAAGCAGATGCTCTCATACCTAGATTAAATGATCCATTATCTTTCAAATATTTATGGTTAAAATCACAAACGTAAGCAAGTTCTACTACCACTTTAGGACTTTGACCTTTTTAAGTAACTGCTGCATTTTCTTGCCATAAGTTAAGTGCTAAAAGTGATTTTGTGTAACAAAGAGATCACATAAAATCAGAAAACAGGGTGAGTTTTCTGTTAAGTATTTGACTAAATAAACAGAAAAACTACTTGCATGCATACTATGGATCAGGGGAGTCAAGGGTAGTCTATTCAGTCTCTATTAAATTGTCACTTATTATATGAAAATTTTTAAGATTGAGAGTTTTGCAGAGTAGGTTGGGTGTATTAAAACACCTCTACTTCAAGTTATGTTGACTCCATTTTCCCTAAGAATCCAAATTTTGTATGAATAGTTCAAACTAACCATGTTTTTATCCTGTTGTGCCAGAAAAACTGAAGAGTAAAACAAATAGACTGGGCCTTTCTGGACTAGAAAACCATCAACTTAGAGAAGTTTGAGTGCTAAATAGTACTATGCCTATGGGGGAGGGGGGAAATCACGGCAGGCAAGCCCTGGTAGGGTAGAGGTTTGGCAAAGTACACACACGTCCCAAAGGACCTGGGTTCAAGATTTAGGGCCAGGTGAACAGCGAGTATGAACTACATAAAGAGCTTTTTTGCCTCTCTTCCTCCCTGGCTGGACCTTTCCTTTAAAAAAAAAAAAAAATCACTTGGTTATAATCAAGCTAGGTGGAAAGAGCAACATTAATTCATATACACTGAACTAACTGAAGAAAAATACATACACAACCCTCACTATTTCTCAGTTACCTGGGAAGACTACAGACCACCAGGAAAAGGCAACTGGGGCTATAAATAGCAATAATAAGGATAAAATGGAAGTTCAAAATAAAGTTTCATTTTCCAGTTGTTTCACTTTTCCTAAAATTAACAGCATTTGGAGTCTCTTCTATATGGACAAAATGATTTAGCACACAACAAAAAATCTCAGTGCTTCTGGACCACTAAGCATTGATGAAAACTGCTTGATGTAGGCTCCCCAATTTTCCCATTAGTACATGAAAGTCATTTTGCAAAAGAATTTCCACTCCACACCAAGTACTTGTTCTCCTTTATGTAACACCCATCCTAATGAAATAAAATGCATTAAGTGTTTGTTGGTATGCAATGATTATGAGTCAAAGAAAAGTACATCTAGTACATTCGAAGAGTTTCGTGGAAGATGCTGTGAAAGAATTTGAAGTAAACAATCATAAGATACAAAAATAAAAAACCAGGTGTTTTTTTTTTTCTCCAAATTCCTGGTTTAATAAGGACTTGTTTATTTTGAGAAAAAAAGGTCCCAAACAACAGGCTGTTCACAAAAATAACCCACAGTATCAACTTTAGAAAACAAATCTTAAAGACTATTACACTATTTTTCTAGAGGATGCATTTGACATGCCAACTCTCGTTCACAAAAATACATTGTTAACATTTGTGTTGAACAGCCCCACACAGCACTCTTATGTGGGGTATAACACACATACCTCTAAACTCAAAGCTTCTCTCAGGTGCTACTCAACTAATGAGGTTGCCTTTGCTATTAGGGAAGCAACTACTGAACTTATGTATGAATGGAAAGAACTGTACTCCCTGCATAACGAGAGATTATTTTGGAGACAGTTGATAAAAACCATACATCCTTTTTATTGTTAAGTCATAAAGAGGTATCAAAATTAAAAGCCAAAATTACAGGGTAAGACTTAACATAACTACTAGGAGCTTCGAAGGAAGTGAAATGGGACTAGGCGCAGGGCAATATGACTTAATGAACATGGGAAGGACGAAAATGGGGAGAACAGTGAGCATGTGCTGAAGATACTAGGGGAGAGGATCTGGTGAAAATTTTGATCTTAGACAAGCGCCTAGGTAAAGAAATAATGGGACAAGATATCTAAACCCCACTATGTGCTTAAGAGTCATCCTCGCCATTGGCGCTGTCTCTGTCATCCTCTCCTTCCTCAGCCTCTTTTTCATCATCCTTGATCAACTCCAGCTGTGAGAAACAGACACAAATAGGATGGAGTTAGAGGCACTCCATGTGTCCCTGATCCCCCCTCCACCACCTCTTTCTTTCCTTTCCCGTGGTTTTCACCTGGTCATCCCCCCGATCTTCATTATCATCATCATCCAGTAGGTCCCCCTCCTCAGCAGAGTCATCTGCACCCCCCTCAGACTCCATCTTCACATTAGTCTCATCTTTCTTCAGGGAGCTGCTGCTCTGCTCCTCTTCTGACTTATCATTCTTCATCTCTACTGGGGATGAGAAGGACAAGTCTTGTCTAGGGGCAAGTAATGTCCACAGGATGTAGACAATCCCCACTAATGATCATAGAACTGCAGCACAAACTAAATTCTCCCCCACAAATGCCCTTCCCAATTCAAACTTCCCAAGTTTCAAATTCAATTGTTTTATATCCCACTACTCCAACATATACTTTCAACTATCTTAGGTAACTATCCCAACTTTACACCCAACAAAGCAGCAGGGCCATTTACCTCCTTGCTTGCTCTGTTCCTTTTCAATTTTTTCCAGGCTTTCCAACAGAGAATCCACTTTTTGTTTTATCTGGGTCAGCTCCTTCTTAATGGCCTGCAGGTCATCTCCTTTCACTTTAATACAAACAAAATCCTAGGTTAGAATTAATTGTACCAGAAGACACAGTTACCAGGTATATTCCCGCTTAACCTTAGCCAACAAGGGAGAACTGGAGTCAGTACCAGACTGCCTCAGTTAAGGGACTTCAATCTTTCAGATGGTAATTGAAAACAGAATTTTACGTGCATAATTCCTAAGCAATAAACATACACGCTGTTTTGTTGGCCTGCTAAAAGAGCTTAAAATTCTATTTTAAAGCACTTACTATACTGTTGTATGGACCTATAGATAACAAATAACAGGTATCTCAACTCCTAATGTCTAATGACATTTTTCAAATATCAAGATCTTGGTGGAGAAGCATCTATAGTTGGTCCCTTAATTACTATCTTTTCCTCTTCTATCACTTTGATTTATGCAAAAACTAAACATGATCAACTACATTTTCTTAGCTTCAACAAACATTTTAAGTACAAAGTTACAATATAATACATACACTTTCCAGATTTGGAAGAAGATCCTCGCTGTCCACTCTTAGAATTAAAGCCACTTTTCCCCCTTCGTGAAGTATTTCCTGATACACGCTGGCGTTTTGAGGGCACTACAGCCCGTGCAATAGGAGGAGGAGGAGGAACACGTGCTGGGTAACTGTACATTCTGTTGGGCAGAAGGGAAACAGAATTACTCCACAGCTAAAATTAAGCCAGCAAGATTCAGATGATTGCATAAAAGGTCATTCAAAGGGTCAATAAATACCTTTACTCTCAATACTTTTATAGCAATAAATGACCTTTATTTTCAACTTTCTTTTAATATATATGATAAAATACACAATTCAAATAAGCCAAATAAAGCATCCATGAAAAGGGATTGCAACGAGCAGAATCTGCAAACAAATATTAAATTAGCTGAATTTGTGCTCTTTTTACCCAAAGTATTAAAAAAAACAGAGACTATCACAGTTCACTAGTGCCTAAATCCATTGTGTAGCATACATTTATTTATTTACCTCCCCAAAAACTAAAAGCCAACCACTGGTTGCTCAACTGGTGCTTCCATTGTAAAAAATATTCCAGTGATTACAAAGGATGCAACAAAATGATGGCTTGGTATAGACGATTACATTTGTAAAGAGAAGATTAAAAATGTACAAAAGCCTCCTTACGTGTGAACATCAATTCTAAAAAGCCTCTACATTCCACGTTATAGGATATAGGAAGGTAGGGTATAGCAATACAAAGCTTTTCTTATAACTTAACTCCATACCATTTTACAACTAAATCCAAGGCCCAAGTAGCCTGTTAAAAAGCAATACAAGAAAAACCCAACTATTACTCTAATTTCAAAGTTTTAAAGGGATAAATGTGATACATAAAACCATTTTGAAATTTTGTAAATCATAGATAACCGGTCTCCCTTATATCTCATTAATAACTAGTCTCAGAATTTATGTTTCCCAACCTTCTAGCACTGAAAACATTGCTTTTCAGTGCTAGAAGAGAGAGGCATTAAGAAGCACTTCCTTCATTCCATTCAGTTGCTCATCACTGGTTGTTTATCCAGGTCCTAAGTCTTGAACTGGGGACCTTGGGACGTACGCGAACGGCACCTGGTTGAACCTGTCACGCCACCAGAAAGCACTTTCTATTCTGTTTTAACAAAGCATTATTTTATCTTTTCCTAGAAATGCCTTCAATAAAATTAGAAACAAAAAAATATACAACTCAGAAAGGAAAACGTCTTCAGGGCATCTGTAACAGTTCTTTCTCAGTAGACAAGTATTGAGATAATTTATGGGAATAATGTATGGGAATTAACACAAAGATACTCCCAACTTTATTACTGCTATCTCATTTTTTTACATAAAGCAGTTGAAATTTTCCAAAGTAAGATTTGGAAACTATTATCAGCATTCAGAAACCAGGACCTGCATGTAAGATACTTTTCAAGTAATGTTCTAGAGGAAAATGAAAGTATTATTAGTTATCTTTGTGCATGAAACAGGTCATGCCAGCTGGGTTTAGAGATCTATCTAACCTTCCAACCCACTCACATTCAAGTTTCCAAACCAATGAACTACATCATAGACTTTCCAGAGTCCCTATAAATGGTCATAATAAAAATGAAGCAGAAGATGCACTTTGTTTAGAATCTATGCAATGGACCCCATAAAGTCAAATGCTTTAGTTCTTGAAAGAAAAATGTATTTCAAAAGATTAACTGGTAATGTCAAAGGGCTTTTTAGTGGCACAGAAATTAACTACTGCTCAAAACAAGGATTCCGCCTTAAAAGAGTGCAGATTGACCTTGAATTGTGAAATATAATCAACGTACATGATTGTAAAACATGATAAAATAGAGAAAAACTCTACCTACTGTGATGGACTTTAGGGTCAAAGGTAGTAAGCCACTGGGACAGCTTTAAGAATTACAAATTAACCATTTTCCCCAAGCTATAAGTAAATCATGTGAAGCAACAGTAGGTGCTGATCTATTGATAAAGCCCAAGTTGTTAAAAAACAAAAAATTTATTTTGACCACAGAAAAAAGCAATGAACCCTGAAAAGAATGGCCCTAATCAGAAATCAAATAATTTATAAGCAGATGAAAAATAAAATGTCCTAATCTTTGTGCTAAAAGATCTATTACAAAGCATATTAATATACAAAGTAAGCTTTTAAATGACTAGATATAACATAATCTTTGGTCTTGAAAACTACGTTTTCAATCACTATCAGAATAAAAACAACCGGAATTGCTATTTTTAGTAAAACTATACTCTCCCAAATATAGTCAATTTCCTGTCATAAAATCTTGATTAATACATTAATGATTAAATACAGATATAATTCTAGAAATGTGAACATAAACACTGCAAGATCAAAAAAACGTGTGGTGATAATAATCGAATAAGATTATCCAGCTCCAGCAAAACTGGACCAAATTCATTTTAAGCATGCAATCCTGTTATAATTTCATTCAAGTTAACAGATATTTTCTTGTTTCTTTTATCTGTAGTAGAAAATTTAATGATTTTTCTTGTCGATTTTCCTAGAAAATGGACTGATTTTTAGCAACTACTTAATCTAAGAATCCCTGAAATTGTTAAAAATCTGTGAGTCCACTTATTCACCTAAAGTTGAAAGTCACAGGTCCAGAAACAGGAATATTCCATTCCCATGGGACTTAGAAGTCTTGGATCAGTCAATCGCCTCCAAAGGATCAAGCCACAAACACCTGGGTTGGAGTCCCAGGTCTATGGGCAAACACTGTGAACAACTAACTAACTATATAAAAGGCTTCTACTTTTCTCTTCTTGCTTGCACCTTTCCTTAAAAGAGGAAAGAATATTCCCTCCCCCATACAAGATAATCAGGATCGTATCTGTAACACTACATGCTCTTTCTGAGAAGTGTACTGTAAAATTGAGAAAAAGCAAAATCCGTGTAATTCAAAAAGAATACTTTTGTTAACAAATGAAGAGGAACAATATCCCAATGAATAGCAGTAAAATGCATCTATCTAGAGAATATGAAAAACTATGTGACATTTACAAAAATATGTATGGAGCTTTTTATAATCCTAAAGGAGGTGGTTTTTCCATCCTTGCTTCGGGAATTAGCTAAACTGACTACTAATTACCCCCTGCCCCAGGAAGTCCCCGGAGATAGAAACCAGCACTCTTAACAGTTCACATGAGTTTATATTAAAGTTGGGTTAAGATCTTTGGCTACTTTAACTGTTCTATGTTTAGTTCCTGACAGACTACAACTTCAATGATAGGTTTCCCAACAACCATCCAAAGTAAACCTTAAGAGCAGACACATTGTAATTGTTATCTTGTATTATAAAATGTATTTCTGGAACACCCAGCGGAGCAGTGGTTATGACAACCACTTCTGAAGGAGGGCAATCCGCACGTACATCCAGAAACTGGGGCAACAACCAATGTGAAGAACTAAAATTCTCCATTCCTGCATAAACCTTTCAAGAAAAAAATGTATTTCTGCACATCTCTTTTCCATTCTCTCCTGTGAAACCATGAGGTGTGCCCTCATCCACCTACAGTCCAAGGACCTGGCTGGGTCCTAAAATACTCCCTTCCTCCTCTCTCACTCACCCTACATTCCTCTTCAAAAATAAGTTGGAATGATTTAGGCAACAACTTTCCTTTTTTTAAAAAAAAGCAAACAAAACCTCCCCGCCCCTTTATCTAGATGGTACCTCTCAAAAATTTTTAAACTGACATTCTTTTATGTGGTAATTTACACAATGAAAGTATCTTAAATGTATTATTAAAGATTAATATTCACCTTAACATATTAAAAAAATTATAAAATTCTTTGAGATGTATGTGGACTATGCCTGGAATCAGCAGACCAACCCACTACACAACCAGGGCATGTCTAAATTTTAATAGTAAATGTTTTTGAATTTCAAAGCTTTATTTTATAAAGTTACTGAATTTTGCTTTAATCATACAGAGAAAAAGTGTATTCAAAGACTATCAACATGTTTAACACAGGCTATACACAGCCATGAGAAAAAACTGACAGTGAAAAAAATGGATTTATGATGCAGCTGAAATCCATTTGTGCTTAAAAGTAAATCAACCAGGTAAATTTTTATAATTTATAGTTTACTTCTAAATTCAAACAATTGTAAATATTATTTGCAGGCATTCTACCACATTCTATCCTGAAATGGTGATTCTGAGAGAAAACAAACTGATTACAACTGCAATTTACACCTGTTTTTAATGAAGTTTGTAGCTTGAATATCAATTACCAAAGTTTAAATTTGATTTGTTATACTTTTATTTCCTTAGCTTTCTTCATGTTGCTTTTATCCAATGGCCCACATGAAGGATAAAAATTACCTATACAATAATCAAATTAAAAAACTGCAAGCAATCTCATCTGATTACGGTATTAGACGAAATGATAAACCACGATACTGCACAAGATTTTTCAATATACAGGGGCACCAAAACTATTAAATCTTAATGAAAAAAAATTTAACTTAAGAAAACAAATGTAAAGATGTTTCTACCACTTTTGGGAGGCTAAGAAACTTGCCCAAAGAACGCCGATCTTGTTTGGGGAATGCCTCGTATATTCCTACTTAAAAAGATCAGAAATCAATAGCTCCTAAGTTATATAGAATCAATGGTGCCAATAACAACTGATCCTGTATCTTTCAGAAAGAATTGTTGCTATTAGTATTTAGGGCTATTTTGTAATTTTTCAGATGCACTTTACATAGATTTAGTTAATAGCTTTTCAAGGGGGAGGGGGAATTATCTGTACAAATTTTAAGATACACCAAATTTATAAATTTTATAATATGGAAAGCTATACATTAATATTAAGAATATAGAAATTTATCTTGATTAACTAGGAAGCTAAGCTTACATAAACCTAGACATGAGAAGACAATTTGAAAATTCACCTGAGAACATACTAAACAGAAAACAGGGTATTAATATAAATATAATATATTGCTTACAAGTACCAGATCAATCTATTCAGAAACAGGACTATACCCAAGACTTTTTTTTTTTTTTAAATTTGTGACTTTGTCTTAGTTTATAAAAGCTTTCCATCCAGATCATAAACTTTTCTGGATTTAATTTCAAAATGAGTAAAAACAACATTCAAAAGTCACTCTGGTTTCCAAAGACAATGTCTTAAAACTATTGCTGCGGGGTGCAATTTTTACTTCTTAAGAAGTCAAAATTAAAAAACAGTATTTATAAAGAATATTACTCAGACCATACTTTAAGTACATAGAATCCCATTAATTCCTGCATTCTCATTTTATCAAGAGATATCAGAAACGTGTCTCTCTCTTTCTACTTAGAATAAATTTATTTTAAGGAGTTGTCAGATTCGTGACTGCCAGAAGGTAGAAGTAGTTGAATATAAAGAGGTTTCTTCCATTCTTAACCTTCCTGGTCTTAAAAAGTACAGTTGCTCAAGGGAGCGCTCCTCTCTCTCTACTCACACAGTAGATAGCCTTTATGACCTATAAAGCAGAGGACTACTGTTGCCCCATATAAACAATGCCCACTTAGCATCTCATCTCTAAAAGTGGATGTGGAAGGAACCCAAATTAACTGTTCACAAACTGATATGTGGTTTCAATTCCCACACTCCCTCATTGTTCTGGCAAATTTCAGCTATCTAGTTGTTTACTTTAAAACTATAGTGACATCTTACGTTCCTCTTCTACCCTAACACTGATTTGCAAGCAAATCTGTCTACATTAATTTCAAATCTCCCCTACTTACCACTTCCATTGCTACTTCTCTGTTCTTCCCTTAATGGTTGTTTGCCTAGATAGTTCTGTCATTTTTATATACTCGCAGATTTTGTTAAAATACAAATGAGATTTTCTTGCTCCTCTAGCACTCTCCAATAGCTTCTCATTTCATTCATAAAAATAAACGATGATACAAAGTGCCTTAAAGTGCTCAATAAGATGTGTTCAATTCTCCCATCTCCTAGGTCATATATTTTTCACTACCTCAAGTGCATAAATCAATGACTCATAGTAAGATCTTAAAAACTTACTGAGAAAATAAGTGGTCTTTCTAAACTGAATCCTAGCAAAAGATAGGATTTTGAAATAAGATACAAAGAAACGAGCAAGAAATAAGATTTTGATGTTAGCAAAAGATACTGTCAACCCAATCCTGTACTTAATAACTGGAAAATCAGGGAGACCTGTTTTTCTTTTTCCTCTAGCTTTAAAGATGACTGAAAGCCTTTTCCTAAAAAAACTAGACAAAAATAAGTTGAATAAAATGTCATGAAATTCTTTTTGAAACTACCATAAAATTAAAACAAGACTTCATGACTACAATAGAGGTGACTTAAGATGATCATCTCATACTTAACACAAATGTACACAGATGAGTTTCTCTTGCAATTAGTTTTTGTACTCGATAGTCTATTCCACTTGCTGAATTTCCCTAATCACACTAATAACCATTTATCACTGTGATGTAATAAAGGTACTGGAAAAAAAGTTTTCTGGAATAAGTCAAATTCTATTTAGCAGACATTTTTACTGTTCCTTGGATTATAGTTCTTAAGAGGGGACATCGAAGTATAAGCTCATCTCACTTAGAAGGGTTCCTTCTCTTTCCTTCCTTGAAAAATAACATCAATTTCCTGAATATTCTTTCAATATTCTTTGCTTTGTTCTAAAAAAAACACTTGTTTCAAGATATATCCAATTTTAAAACACAAAAATCAGAACCTTAAAATTAAGAATAGCAGTTAGTCTTGGATTAACTGGAAAGACAATCTGAAAATATTCTAAGAGAAAAAGAACTTGGGGTTCTCTAATTTCCCTCCTGAAGAGCAGCAGTCTTTAGGCATTATAATTCTTATACTGAATATTAATTTTTTCTAAAAATTCCTTCAACCCAATAAAACAGACCAGACTTACACTTAAGTCACTAAGCACATGTTATTTATATAATTTGAAAATCAGTTTTCAGTAGCAGTACATGCCCCTGTGGCTCAGGTGAAAAACGAAAAGTACATACAGATATTTTTCTCTTTAAAAAAAATTAGTGAAACAGAAAGAAGTCTCACTATCTACACGTTTCAAGTGCTAAACAGTTATACGTAGCTAATGTCTATGATATTAACAGTGCAGATACAGACCATATAAAATAGTACTGTCGCTTCCAAGAGATCTGTCTACTATCCACATAATTTCTAAAGGAAGCTTAAGAGCCCGTTTTGGTTTTTTTTAGATTAAGATGTTCCTACAAATCTTGACAAAGGTCCTTAAAATAAATGGACAGTTACACATCTATGATCACAAAGCTTAAATGTTCAAACGTCATTAAAAAACTTTTTAACAGTAATAAACCTCAAAATAGCAATATTAGATATTACATCCAAGAATATATCCAGAACACCTTATAACAAACACATCTAATATAAAATGAGCAAAGGATCTGAACATATTTCTCCAAAGATAAACAAACAGCCAAAAAGCAAATTATTATAATTGGAGAAATCAGTCACAGTAGACATGTATTTTATGATGCCACTGATGGGAAATATCCACACTAGTCAAATCCAGCTGTGATGGTATCTATGCTTGAAGATAGCAAAAGAAAGGGAATGATCGTTAGTAAGGTATTCATTTTGGGGGTGATGGAACATTCTAAAGTTAATCATGGTCACAACTAAATACACTGAATTGAATCATACACTTCAAAATGAGTTTTACAATATGTGAATTATATCTTAAATAGAGGTAAGTTTAAGAGGGAAGTAAGGAACATCAAGCCATTTAACCAAGACTACCCTAGATACCTAATATGACAGAGGATATCTTTGGAATGGAATAGTTAATAATATAACCAGAACACTGCTTAATCCAGAGATGTACAAAGATTCTCTGATACAGGTGAAAATGCTCCATCCCCTCCACCAAGAACTACCTACCTCCCACCTAATCATCAAAAACTAGTACGTAACAAAAAAAACTGTCATAAATATACTACTTAAAAAAAAACAACAACATAATTATCAACATCATGCTGAACAGATGCTCTCCTCTAAAATCCTCCTGGAGAACATGATCAAGAAATTACAAAGATAACAACAGGGACTCTGCACACCCGCCAAATTTTTACTATATGCCTATTTTACAAAGAGTAAAGAACCATCCTGCTCTCTGAATCACAATGTGTTTGCAAGCAGATGCTATTACCTAATTCTCCAAAATTTCAAAACCTGTTACATATACTCTTCTTTCATACACATACAAAATGCTTCTCAGACACAGTGCTGCTCATGTGTATAAAAAAGTAAAAAGGGGAGACAAAGTACTTTTGGGTCACTGTCTACCAGGCACTTTGCTAGAAAAATAAATTTAGGATAAACAACAACAAAATTCCTTGTTTCCTAGAATTCTAAAAACTTAAAACCCTCCAACCTTCCTTCATGTAACCTTTAACGGCATATCCCTAGCTATGAAAGATAAAATCTCATTATACTCGACTATTCTCTCTACAAATAGTGTTCTCTCAAACATAACACAACTAGTCTACCTCAGAAATTGCTCCATCTCCTCTCCACTCCAACATTTACAATGGTTGACTACTCAACAGATCCTCTACTTTATCTTCTTTTCTAAGATATTTCTACTCTAGGAAACAACTTGTTAATGACACACAAAGACATTGGCTGTCACCCAAATACACCAGAGATGTCCACAACTCTGTATCTTCACTAAAGCTGTACCTGCACTCTCATCTGCCTAAAAACCTACTTAGTATCATCATCTTTATAAGAGAGTATCCTGTACAATGCATAACACACAGCCCCTATTAATATTATAGGCCTTTCTTCACTGTATAGATTTCGTGTGTTCTGTTTGATCTGTGAGTTGACAGAGCTCATTCCTATCTACGCATGGTACACTGGCATAACTATACTTAGATATGGATAACACCAATTTGAAAAACCTTTAATGAAGAATGCTTACAGTACAACCTGAAGTATTCTGCTCTTCTAACCCACATTCCCTTCCCCGTGTTTTTTAATGAAAAGGGGGGGGGGGTCAAATTTGATCAAGTCATCAAATCTATTCACCAATTCATTCTTCATTTCACTATGCACTGGTTCAGCAGATAGCTGTCCTTGGAGTTATAAGTTTCTTAATGTTAGCATATGCTAGAGATACTGTATTTTGAGAGGAGTGATGAATGATACCCTTTCATTTTTATAATTACTATCAACCAAACATGTGGTATTAATAATGTGTGTCAGTGTTAAAGGTATATAAAATTAATTGCAAATTGTAATCTCTAGTAACAAACATGAAAGAAAGCTGCAGAGCACTAAAAAGATTGGAAATTCTTTACTGATTTGACTATAAATAGTAATATTTTGGGGTCATGCAACTTATCTTTCCTGCTTCCTTAAGTCTTCTTTATGTATTTTTTTCTATTTTAGGGATGAGAAGCTACAGATTTAATGACTGTGCCCATAAAATTCTTTTTAAGTGACACGTCTTAGATCCCTCAACTGTTTATTTCTGCTTCATAGTTGCTGTCTCTCTACCATAACATAAAAACAGGCAGTAGAACTCAACATTCCAGAATGCTGAATAATAAAGAAATAGCAAATTTAGGTCTTGAAACATTTAGATAAATTTTACGTTCCTAGGGGTATAAAAAGGACTAAAGTGACTAAGCTGACAATGATTTAGCCTCATCTAATAAATAGGAAGACACAGCTCTCAGCAAATCTCAGGGTTAATTTTTAGCCATCTTTTAATAAAGAATCCCAATATAGTTGATCTAAAATAACACTAAATAACTTTGATCTTTTATGAAAAAAAAAAATCCCCAAACTAATACCATCTTCCTGATTACTTTTTTTTACTTTCTACTAGTTCTATCCAACCTAGTATTTCCCATGTCCTAAATGACCCATTATTTCCCAAATAATACAACACTATTGGATGTCATATTCCTCCTGAATGAAATAGCACTTTTCCCTCTGCTATGTACACAATCATACAAAACATATTCCTTAATTTTTGTTAGTGGGTAACTCCCCCAAACATGTGTTAATCTCTTAAAATTCTTGAGTAAATAATCATTTTCCCACCAGAGACCTCACAATATACTTTAATCAGTCCTTCTCCAGCTACTCCCTGGCTGGTTCATTAGTCACCAGAAGTCTTTCTATCTAGCTGTGATTAGAATGGAAGAGTAGTTAAATTTGCTCTATAAACTCAATTTAAAATTGTTGTTTCTTACGCTAGAGTCCATGATGTCCCAGAAATTATGCCCCAAAGTGAGCACACTGAAATCATTCTAAAGAGTCATGACAAAGAAATCAGAGCAAGAACCACACAAATAAAATTACATCCTTATTCACTGAATCTGAATCCTACTCAGAATCCCTTCAGAAAAATACAAATTTTCTTTAAAAGAAAAAAAAAATCAAACAACTCAAGGATCTACCTAAGTGTGCACCCCTAATTAACGGTTAATTAAGTCAATCACCTCTGAAGAAGCACAGGCCACATACCCTTGGGTTCAAGTCCTAGGTCCAAGGCGGGGAACAACCAGTGTAAACGACATAAAAATAAAACAAAATGCCACTTCTTCGTCCTCTGTGCCTGCCCACTTGCCTTAATTCCTGCCTACACCTTTTCTTTGAAAAAAAAACAGAAACACTAAATCTTCCTACAGAAGTTGTATAAGAACCTTTGAATGTGTTTTTTAAAAAATGTGGCCAAGCTGTTTCCAATGTGCAGAAAAGGTAAAGGGCACTTGCTTCAGACAAATTCACGAGATTTCAGTACTTTCAAGTCACTCAACCTGTGGCTAAGTTTTCAGTAGCAGACATGTCTCTATATGGTTGGCATGCCAGCATCTCAGGCCCAGAATAAGGGAATACCTGAGAAACATTTTTTTTTTTTTTTAAGTTTTGTTCTATCTGCCTACAATGCAAAACAAGTGGCAAGTACGCAGTAGGAAAAGTCAGAATATTAATAAGAGCTAATTTCATCACTAGCTATGTCACTAGATTTATTGGAATAGCTGAAAGTTTTAACATACCTGTCATAGTAATCCCGTTGAAAGTCATAATCCAAGTCAAAAGAAGAGCTGAAAAATAAATAACAAAGAGGATTAATTTGGAACTGTGGATGTAAATTCAAAACAGCAGATGGGAAAAAAAAGGAAAACAAGCAAAACACATCTATGCCAAACAAACCACAATAAATAGATCAACACTAGCATAGAATAACCCCAAATCATTCAAACAGCATTATCACTAAATTCTAATAAATTTAGACCACTGAACATGCAATGGCCAAATTGCAAATTTAGGCAAAATTCTAAAATTTCAACACAAAACATAATAGCTAAAATAATGAAAAATACAACAATAAAATAAACATTCTTTACTTCCCTTTATCTTATTCCCAGTTTCTTAGAACCTAAACAATAACCTGAAGAATTTCAATTTATACTGTAAATATCAAGCTACTCCGTACTAGTAAGTATCTCAGGGAATTCTTAATTCCCTGGGAAATGGGTGAAAATTAGATATATTAATGCAAGATTAATAAAGCACTACTTTTGCACAGATAAAACATACAATTAACCCTCCCCACATCCAGAAAACAGATAGAGAAGATGCCCACGGATGGACACAATGCAGTTATAAATAATAAAGTTCCGGACCTGAGTAGAGGGGACGGAGAAGGGTGTTCTGGTACTGACCCGTACATCTCCGCTGCAGATCGTTTCACACCTGCTTTTCCTCGGTTCACTTTTGGCTCTGCAGCCAGATTAATATCTGAAAAAAACAAAATAAAAAATTTTAATGACAAATCTAGTGGTGGTGGAAAACTGTTTTTAGAAGTGTAGATAGGCATAAAACTCCGTAAGTGTTCAACATCTTTCCTTACATAAAGGCTCAAGAATTTTTACAAGGCTATGTAAGGACTTAATCTGCCAAGAATTTTTCCTCTATTTTGTACCAAAAAAGTGTTTATTAATCTATCTCATCAGGTTTGTCTTTGGTACTTTCTAACCTCAGTTCATTTTAACCAAACTTGTCATTCAGAGAACTCACTCCTCACTCAGTTACCGTGATAGGAGAAATTGAATGATTCTGCAAATTTTAAATTAGCACTGACAAATACATTAGGAATAGGTACCTCAAAATAAATATGTATTCCCTTTAACAAACAGGATTGGCTGTTTGCATTAAAAAAAGTTGGTTAAAAAACACTATGTAGTGAAGTGCTTTAGTAAATAACTTTTGCTCTTACGCGGGCACCAAGAAGAAACCCCCCAATTTCCATATACAACCTAACTTTTAGAGCATTTCTATTCAGAGTGGCCAGTTCTTTACCCTGTCACCCACTACCAACCCATACAAAAAAGTTCATGTTATATCTCATTCTGATGAAAACAGAAAGTAATTTGTTTCAATTTGTCAAAACCAAATTAGCAAAAAGATCTCCAAAACCCACTTAATCTAATTAATCAGAAATCATTTTTAGCACATTATCTGATAAAAATTATTACATGTATGAATAATCCTCATGTCTAATTGTTAACACCTAAGCTATTAACAACTTTATATCTAGTTTTGACTTACGTCATACATAAAACTAAAGAATTAAATTTTTGTTAAACATTTTTATAAAAATATTATGAAATAGAAACAAACTATATCAAGTTGATTGTACAACCTTATGAAAGTATTTCATGGAATTCTAAACTATAATATTACCCAGAGTAAAATATTAATAAAAAGGACTTCAAACCTATCACTGCATTTAGCAATCTTAAATTTACAGTTTTTAAACCATAGCATATGATGTAAACAATCATGCTTCATTTTCTTAAAAATATACAGCACCCTCTTCTACCCACTGCAACTGGCCAGAAGTATTAAAATTCAACAAGTACTCTATCAGTGTACAGACTGTGGTTCTTAAATAATTCCTATTAAAAGTTCTTAGGACGAAGTGGAAAATTCCAGGTTTAGGTCAAGAAATAAACCAGATGACCAGGGATATTGTGTGGTTCCAGAAAACAAAGAAGCAAAAACAATGATACAAGAGTATTAGGTAAATAGAAATCAACTTGAAGGTGATCCATTGGCAAAAGATGAAATACTACAAGTTATATAGAGCATTACTGCAATGGCCGAAACGTATTATATGAAATTATAATACTAAAGAAATGATTATATTTTAAGGTTGCTAGATTGCTAAATCATAACACCAAATTTGAAAAGGGTTTATCCTACCTTTCCAATGTGAACATTAAGAAACAATTAATGAAGAGCTCATTAATTTATTAATGCAGAAGCAATTAGAAAACCCACTATTTTGCAACCTTGAATGAAGTTCCTAAGTAATGTTCAACAGTGAGTCCCAGCATGAGGTAGAAAATTCGAAAGGAAAACTTTACCATGATTGGGGAACTCACAAATTATTCATAACATGACTAAAATTGATAGTCATTTAAGGCCACCTGTGAAATTTGAAATTTTAGTTCATTTCTCCCACAGCCACTTTATAGATGCCAAAGCTTTCCTCTACTCTGGCTACAAGACAAATGGTTATGAAAATGTGTATTTCTAATTATAATTGCTCTACATATCTTAAATGTCAAGGTTTCTAAGGTCTCTTCTTACTTCCAATATTTTCCTTCCCTATCTGCTGGGATTCGTGTTTTTTTAAAAAAGAGGATTTGATAAGTGTTCACAAATGAAATAAAATTATGCAAATTTTTTTGTTTTACAAGTCATAATGAAAGTCAGAGAAACCATAGCCAAATGTCCAAAACAGTCTTTAACAGTTGTTGAAACTTGTCTACATAATGTGATTTCTTGCTAAGATCAAATTTTATAATCATTATGAAATGAAGTTTTGAAAACAACACGTAAGCACTTAAAGGAAAAAAAACACTCCAACTTGAACAGAGAAAGTTAAATAGGGAAATAAAGCATAAAAGTTGGACTTCACATCTGCTGAACACTATGCATTAAAAAAGGGAATACTTAAAAATGTTAAACACCAAATGGAAATTTAATCCACCATAGGAATCTTCAAAAAACCGGGACATCTCATTCAATTTGGAATTGCCAATACATGTTATAAACTTGAGTAAATAATGTTAAACTGGTAACACCCTGTATTATTACCACTAATGGAACTATCCACTCTAGGGCCTCAAGACATGTTTATTGTTTTATTGATAAGAAGTAAAAATGTATTGACTTAGGTGCACCCCTCAAGTTCAGCACCTAAGGTGAAAGCCATGTACAGCCCAAGGATCTGGGTTAGAGACTCCAGGCTGATAAAGAAAAACAAAGCAAAAACTTATTAAAATCAAGAAACTAATTCATGCTACAAATTCTTTGGTTCCTTATATAACACAATCTAAAGCTTAGAATATTCAGTTCCGCTTAGATGTTTGGACATCACAAAAATCCCTATTGGAGGAATATTCAAAATAACAACATCTAGCTTTATACTATGTTAAATATTAGCACCTTTTAATGAATGTAACCTATCTGAACATATACTAATATATCAGGATAGCTATCGAGTTACTATTATCTCCATTTTGACAAATAAGCAGGCTGTGCCAGAGTTGTGAAGCCACAATGCAGAGTCAAGCAATCTGACTTCAGTGACCATTAGTGAGCAACGGGACACAGCCATTTCAGTAGAAGTGTCACTGCTACTTCCCCTACGCTAATAAAGACTGACAGCAAAGAATTGAGTCTCTAGCATGCTCAAAAATTAACAGCATAAAAATCAGATCCTTATTTACCCGCTATATCGAAAAACCTAACATTTTCATTAACCTGAAGTCACAATATCCAGACATCTAAGACAATTAGCTTTACAGAGTGATGGAGAGGACAAAAACAAACAGGAAAACTACTTTGAATTGTATAGTCAATGAAAAACTTAATTCTACCCCGACCTTACCTAAAACCTGGCCGGCAATCATTCTGCCATCCTCTCCTGCCACAGCAGCCCGAGCATTTCTCTCATTAACATATTGAACAAAGGCAAAGCCCTTATGAACAGAGCAACCCACAATTTTGCCATATTTCGAGAAGATTGCCTCCACATCAGACTTCTTGACCACAAGTGTATTTAGATTCCCAATGAATACACGGGAGTTCATGGAGCGAGGATCTGTCTTGTTAGTAACATTGCTGGCCATTGTCTTTGATGATGAGGTTCCTCACAAACCTAAAACCAGAAGGAAAAAAATGCAGAGGTGAAAAGATGCAAAACAAAGTATTTCTTGATAAGTCCCTTTCTATTATTATTCAAGACAGTGACTTTCTAGATTACCAGTCAACTTAAAGGGATCGCAAAAGCAGAATTACATTACTATTCAGAATTACATTACTATCCCTGAATGTAACTTTATAGAAATTTAACTTCCACTTCTCTAGTCTCTTCCAGCAAAACTAGATTGTCCTTTCAAGGGTGAAAAAATAATTTTCTCAAGACTATTGGCAACATAATTTTCTCAGACATTATTAATTCCAGTTAACCCCAATTTTGAAGCCATCAAGTAAATTAGAATTCCCAGTTCTCTACAATTTCTGCATGTTTTTTACCTTGCCAGTCGTATTTCTTGCCATCAATAATTCCACTTTTTTGCACATTAGGTCTGCTAAAACAAACCTCATTCACTGCCTCAAAGATATACAAAACCACCCAATTCTGCCCTATTCTTTAGCTAAATGAATGTGAACTGACATGTTATCCTTCAAGTATAATTAACCTTATTATAAAAAGGAAGTTATCACTCAGAAATATCGATTTTCAGGTACTTCAGCTGATTTATAAAATCAATATACATCTGAAGTATCAATCGTCTGTTTAGAATGCAAAGACTCAGTTTACATTTTTGATAATGTATAAAATATAGCTCATATATTTAATACTGAATGGTGATGATGATAAAATTTGCTGGCAGAATGCTATATTAATAAAAAGAGGACTAAGGAAGAGAACACAACTTAACAAAAATTGTTATGTACGTTACAGAGGCTCAGTACTATTGTAATTACACATTCAAGATAATCTTAGGTCTTTTTTCAAGTGAAAATGTTTTGACATTTTAGTATTTAAGTGTGCTACCCCTTCCAATTTCAAACATCAATAGCAATTAAGATGAACCCACCTTAAGATTTAGAACATTGAGGTTTTTCCCTATTCATCCCTTTGAAAAATACTTTAAGAAGCTTACAAGATAGCAGTGTCCAGTATCTGCTCTTTTCAATTATCAAGAAAATCCTAACAGTATTTAGTTATTCATCTTGGCTTGTTCCACCCCCTGGGGCCGGAATGCAATCCTGGGTCCTTAGGATGTGTGGACTGTGATGTTGCCTGCCAAGGACTTAACTGCTAAGCTGCCAGGGCATTCCCTTAATCATTAAAAGCAATGAAACAACATTTTTTTTTTTTAAAAAGAAAGGTGCAGGAAGGAAAGAAGGCAAGTAGGCAGATAATGAGAAAGATTACCACCTTAATCATTTTATTAAGTTGTACATCTTGGTTGTCCCTACCTCCCAACCCCTACTCCAAGGAGCATCAGGAATGAAATTTATACCAGTGTAGTAATAGCCACTCAGAATTACCAGTAGCCTTGCAACTATTAAGTGTGAGTGCCCAAAAACCTCAGAAGAAATTAAAACATAAACTGCTAAGAGCCTTTTATGACTTTAAATACTATTACTGGCCATTATGATCTAGTATCAGTGCAAGTGGAAACAGAACTGATTTTTAAAAAGCAAATGTTTTTCAAACAATAGCAGTAAGATCTCAGTTTAATGAGAAAAAATTAAGGGAAAAGGGGCATGGGATGGGGTGGAGTGTCTCTACATACCTACATGTATCACCAGCATACTGAAATGGAAGGATAAGCATCAAATAGACACTAATGATCCCTTCAATGATATTCTTTTGAACTATGTAACAAAAATGGTATACAACTAGAGCCAATCGAGATAACCACATGAAGTTATTAGAGTGATATTCTCTCTAAGAACTCAATTCGAAAAAGCTAGTAGAGAAAATTCCAGGTATATAAGTAAAAAGATGCTAGTGATAGCTATTATCTGAGTATAAGGATATGAATTTATTTCCAATTTTCTATGATTATTTGTGGTTTCTAAATTTGCTACAAAAATCATGAATTGTTAATGGAAAAGTAATGATCCCAACTTCAAAAACTTGACTAAAGAACAAAATAACCTTCAATACCCATATTTACTATATGGACATAAGATATGAGCAATAGTAAAGATGGGTAAACCCACACCTAGGAACTCTTCCTAAGGAACAAAGAATCACTACAAATATTTTTTTCATTCATCACTAATTATCTACTAAGTACTGTCAGCCGACACTCCACTTCAGGAGATAAAAACAGGAATGCATGTGATTTTATATTCTAGTTGCACTTGCTGTTTAAAATTTCATTGGCGAATAGGTTACTCAAAGTTTAGAAATAACCAAATGATCGTAGGCCATACTTCGACCTATGAATGATCATCTGTTAAGGGGAGGAAAATGACCAACCCTTAACACAAAGTAATCGGAACCGAGATTCCTAGAAGAAAATAGCAATGCAATAGCTTAATTTTTAAATTTCTATGAATTCCCACATAAAAGCAATTAGACAAGGCAAAAATTCATGAACAGCATTAAAATTCAAATTAGGTGTATCAAGGTATCACTATCAAAGCTTCAAAAGATAAGCCAATATGGGGAAGCCATCAGCCAACGAGCATATTTTATCACTGAGAGAAGGAAAAGGAAGCAACTGGCAGTCTTCAAATAATCTAAAAATTACAAAGTCCCAAATATTCAGGGAGTATTTATTGGAAAGCAAAAAGGCAATTTTAAGAAAAAACAGTTGAAATGGGATTTTGCCTCTTCTAACAGTGAATGAGAACAAGGAGCTGTACTAAAAGATTCTGAATGTTAGGGCAACTTCAGTCTATAAAATCTCAAAATGGACTGAAGCACCATGAGCTGAACATTCCAATCTCAATCCCCTTTCTCGGCCAAAAGTACCTATATTCTAAGTTTATAGCATTCACTTTTTTCCTTTTTAAGCAATTATATCTTCTAACTTAAAAACATCTCTGTAGATAAATTTAGGGCACTTGACCTTCATTCTCCAGAATTTTATACTAGGTACTATTCCACATATCCTCCCCTCTCCTGTTATGTCCTGAAATTAGAATCTAGGACCAAAGCCTCAATCAAACTGGTATGTGACTACTTTGGCAAGACTATATATAGGTGGCATTACTTTTTGTAACATTATTAATACTTAAAATCTACCTGCATCTCTCTAGGTACTATTTTAAGTATCTCTAATATACTACTTAGAAAGAAATCAAATTCTAGTCTACCAAGTTGTGCATGTTAGTAACAGTTTGCTTGTGACTTTTATACTTTTAAATCAGTATTGCTGAGTATAAAATCATTGGGTCATGGTGTGTCCTTGTGGAATAGCAATTAGGCCAATTACCTCCAAAGGAACATAGGATACGGTTCCCCTGGGTTCAAGTCCCAGGCCCAGGGGAAACAACCAGTGCAAATAACTAAAATAAAAATGTTTTCCTCTTCTGTTACTTCCTCTTGCCTGCTTATTTTCATCTCTATACCTTAAAAATAAAAAATTTATTATAAATTAATAAAAAATTAATTGGGTTACATGTTCTTTGCTTGAATATTATTCCATCTACTTTTGGAGTTTCCTGGCTGTCCACAGGATCATTTGAAAATGTAAACCTAACAGTTTTCAACTTCTACTTACAAGGGCATGTGCTTTATTGTAACTATTAAAATAAAAAGCAAGGGCTAATATAAATGCAACATATAGAATATTTAAAGATGCCTCGTGTGAAGGTTTTCATGTTAGAATGTTGGATTTATGAAGTGGGAGACTGCTCTGGCAAACTTAAAAACAAGAACCAATGGTAAATTCTTTGGTTATAGTTTCTATGCATTTTTATAAAAGGTTTTTAGTAACTCAGTATTCTACTTACCAGCAATTTCAGTGTTTAGAAAATTTAAAATCATTTTAAATGTGAAAATTATGATAAAATGTTTAAGCCAAACAGTAGTATATTATTGAATTATATAAGACATACAAAAAACTATCTACATAAAAATTGCATGCTTGAGATAAGCCAGTCATTTTAAAATTTCATTCTCAACTTTTGTTAATTTTTATTACCACTGTGATAGTTTTTCTATATTATCCAAATTTTCTAAAATGAACATTATGTGGCTTTTCTTCTTTCCCCAAAAAACTCTTTAAGTCATGGAACTAACTTCTTAATGAGGAAATACATTTGCAAGAAGTGAAAACGGATCAGTCACATTAAAAACAATGTAGGTATTAAAATGTTTTTTATAAAAGCATTTAGATATTGAGAATAACAAATATACTTAATATATTAACACGTAAATCTATTAATTTTAGTGAAGTGATGCTAATCTACATTAATTATTTTTATAATCTACCCTAGAATCTTGATGAAAAATGTCTAGTAAAATTCATGGATCAACATCCACTTTAACCTGTATTTTTTAAAAATCAGAAGTTTCTTGCATCTCCTATATGCTCATAGTTCCTCATTGATAGCCTTGTCAGCCTTTGAAAATTTTCTAACACTATCATTTTAAATCCATTCTTCCTTGAAATATCTCTGTAAGTAACAGTTCATGGAATAAGTTTCCTACAACTGACTGCAAAGAGTATATAAATAGGAAAAGGATTTTTTGAAATGATTATGTTCCCTGGTTACTCGGCATATTTCACTAGTAAAGATCAAGTAGTCTGGTTTCCAGAAAAGCAGAACTCAAAACTACAGAGAAAGATGACCAAGCATTTTCCTAGAAGCTACTCGTTAAGTAGAACTCAAATCTCTAGACCAGAGATGCATATTATGCACGTTTATTAACACTTTTTTTTATTCCAGGTTCTTATTCACTAAGTAAAACCAGGAATATTGAGGAATATTTATTTTTATAGCTTTTTACACCAAAGTATCTGTTTGATCATATGCGTCATGCTGAAAGTAATGAGGTTTTAGTGGAGGTATGAAGAAATATTTGACTCATGGAGATATATATATACATATATTCATATATATGTTTGTTGTTTTTTTTTTTTTAAAGAGAGGAAGAGTCATTTTATGGATTAGGAAGCACTTTAAAAGAACATATTTTGGTTGTTTCCCCCATCCTGAGTCTCAAATCCAGGTCCTTGGGCTTTACATGGTTTGCAACATAGCTGCAGGCTTAGTACCTAAGACACCAGGGCATGATCTCAAATCGTTTCAGTTTACCATTCTAGTCATAGCTAAAAACCAAAAATTAACCTCTGCATCACCCATTGATTTTATTTAAAACTGTTCATTCTAAAAATTCAAACTCTTTAAAGTCTTGTCTACATGCACTTCAGCAAGTCCTCTACCTGATCAACTTTATTTACATGAGTTAAGAATAGCATGATTAGCCTATCAATTATTCATTCGTCATGGGAAGGGGGGCTTTTCAATAATGGCATTAGTATGGCTTATCAGATGTCAAATCCTATTAACTAAATTTCCTTTATTACTATCCATCAAAATCTAACAATTCAAATTAGAGGGAACTACCATGTGCCTAATATGCTATTTCCTATCTTTCTGAAAGATTTTAAAGTAGCACTAGATGGCAGCAATGAGTTGGAAATCAAAAAATAAACTAAATCTTGTTTCCACAAATTTTTCTATTTCAGTCTTTCACAATTTATCAGTTTATGAGTACCCTTTGGATATTATGAATATTCTTCTGTCTCGTGATCGAGTCAATTATTTTGCTTTAACAAACAAGCTCCTTTACCACAATACTTTCACATTCTGCTTGGCCACCTTTGTTCACTGCCTCCTACATAAGTATTTCATTTCACCATTAGTCCTCTTACTGCTTCAGAGGCCAACAATAAACTGCAAAAAGTATTTTACTTTGCTTCATGCCCAAAAGGCTTATTATAACATCAAAACAGACACAATCTTAACGTAAAGACTACTAACATGAGAAAATAGCACAACATACTATTTTTAGGACAATTCTGGGTCACAAAAAAAAAAAGCTGGCCATCTTCAGACACTGAAGACTGCTGAAGAATTAAGAGTACTCAAGATATTACAACAGTAGAAGGAAATAAATGAAATAGATAGGTCTAAATTCAAATGTACAAACTATACACGCAACTGTCAAATCCTGAAGATAAAACTCAACAATCCCCAAAATGAACATAAGACAGAAAACCCCAAAGAAACTGCCAAAATGAAAAACTGTTTTAAGAAACGCCTATGGAAATTAAGCTGTTTGGCATGCCCTGGTGGAGTAGTGGTTTCATCACCTCCTAAGAAGTGCAGGCCACATACCCCTGGGTTCAAGTCCCAGGTTCAAGGAGAAATGAGTGAACTAATAATAAAATAAAATAAAATGCTTCCTCTTTATCCCTGCTGCTCCTGCTTGCCTTCATTCCTGCCTGCACCTTTCCTTTAAAAAAGAAAATTAAAAATAACATTTTTTAAAACTGTTAGGTTGAAGATTGCATCAATATAATATTGATTCAGACAACTGACCATATATACTAAGAAAACTAAGTGAAAGTTTACTGGATAGGGAACAGAATTTACATGGTCTCAAAGAATCACCCAACACATGAATATACATATGGAAACAAAAGTTTGCGAAGACATTATACAACACAACTAGTTGAGACCGAAAATAAACCACAAGAAAAAAAACCCACAAATCAAAAATATCAACCATAAGGGATTATATTAAATTTTTAGATTAAAATAGCAAAATGTGAACTGTAATAATTGGGTACTGAATTGGGGAAGACTTTCTGATAACCTAGAGAACTTTAAGGTGGGCTGCATGTGACCGTAATGAATTAACTTTTACTGCTTTGATAATTACTTTGAGGATTATTTTTAGGAGACATAGTCACTTGAAAAACCTAAGTAACATGCCTATCATTTGATAAGAATCATTCAGTAGGGGAAAAAATTATATGGGGAACAAATATGGGACTCTATAGATGGTTACCACCAGAAGAAAAGGGAGGGCATGTTTTACACATATTCATATTTAGCTGTGTTATGTGTTAAGATTATAGAAAACCTTAAGTACCAGGGTCCAGACCTTACCAGATTTCCAGAAATTAACAAAATTATATTTTTTTCTGTGAGAATGACCATCCAGTTGAGTAGAAAGGTAACTGGCACTTATACTGCATAACTAAGTAAACCAGTACAAACCCTGTCAGTTGATTAAAAAATTCTTAAAGGTGTTAAATAAACATCAGATGAGCCTATGCTTAGAATTAAAAAAGAAACTTTGACCATCCATAAATTAAAGTTTTGAAAACCCCAGTGTCGAAAAAAATTCCCTTTAACAAAAATAGAAATTGAGTGGAAAATGTTTATAACAGTATATGATACATATGGCAATGATTCTGTATTGGTAAAAAACATTTAAAAAAAATATAAGTATATAGGTACAAGACAGAAGACCAGACCAAACATCAAAATATTAATAGTGGTTATCTGAGTGATGATACTGTCAGTTACCATTTTCTTCATATACATGTTTCAAGTTTACTTTAATATGCATTTTTATAATAACAGGTTGTTCCTATTCAAGTATAAATGGGCAATGATCAACAACAACAACAAAAATTTAAACAGAGATCTTTAAGAAAACATTACCAAAATTTCAATGTAAAAATCAGAATCACAGGGTTCAATGCCTCCCATATTCCCCAGATGTTATCCATTATGCATTCACCAATGTAGCCTCTGAAGTGCCATCAAAGAATTCACAATACAGACACTCAATTCTAAAGCTTAATTCTAAAGCTTAATTCAGTTCTTAATTTCTTAGCTCTTCCCTTTCATGTCCATTCACTAGCAATTAAATAACCTTTCTCCTTGCCATAAAATCAAACATTCTTATCCAAAGTAAAATTTTTAGCACCTCTCCCAATAATGCATCCTTCACGGATTTGTTCAACATACCCTCAAGAGTCTAACCCAGGTCATTTAGTTTAAATAAGTTTAAATAAGATTAACAAAATTTTCTTTCTACAGCAAACTTCCTGTTAATAGTTTTGGAACAGTATTAGTTAAGTTAGTTTCAAATTTTACATAGTTTTTTGTACACTGAAAAACTCCTTGGTTAAGTTTTGAGCAAGACCTTAATAACTTCTAAAATCCAGGTAACTTAAGTACTAAAAAATCTTAAGCTGAAAAGTAGATACTATAAAAACGCCTGTCCCCACAAATTCAAACCATGTTATGCCATAACCCAAGTTCACTTAAACAATGACTGTCCTTGAGAACATCCTTTTAAATAGATCACAGAAAATAGGCCTATACCAAATACACCATAAAAAACTGAGGAACGTCTGCAATACCTATTTGTACACAATTCAAACCTTTAATAATGTATATAAAAATGTATGAAATTATGCCCCCTGGTGGAGCAGCAATTAGTTCAGGCAACATACTCCTTGGTTAGAATCCCACTAGAGGGGAACTAGTGTGAACAAATAAAAATAAAATGCTGCTTCCTCCTCTCTTCCTGCCTGCCTGCACCTTTCCTTAAAAGAAGAAAAGAGTTTTTGTAAAAAACACAGAAATGCATTCTAGTGGTTAAAAGCTCAAGAGGATTTGGGGGCAGACAGACTTGTTCCAGTTTAAGTTCAACCTCTTAAAAGGACAGTGTGCCGTTTCTTTTGGGGAGGTAATCTTCAAAAATCTGATTCTTCAACTGCAAGATGATTATCATGGGCAGTATTTTATAGGATCAAGATGAGGCATACATCAATGTACAGAGATCACTGAACATGGTGCCTGGTTCATAGCACGTGTTGCAGTTGCTGTGACTATATCAGTTACTGTTATTGGAACATACCAACAGAAATAGGCCAAGGTCACAAACAGTAACACTAAAGGTGTACAAAAATTTCAACATTGCTATATAAAAGAAAGAAGTTAAACCAAACCTACCAAACACTAAAATTATCACACTTTATTTCTGATAGTATAAACTGGTACCATATTTTAAAGTACGATTTGACTATTTCATCAAAACTCTTAAACCTATGTACATCGACTCAACCTTTTAAGAACTCATCTGAAACAAGGATGTAGACATATTATAGGAGAAAAACTAAAAACAAGTATGAAAATATGACTGACATTACAAGATGTTAAGATGTCAGGATAATGTGCAATGTTATGATCCAGATTATAGAGTATTAGACATTTTAGGATCCTGGAGGATTATGAAAAAAATTTAAGCATTCTTTTTCTCTATGTAGTTTTTATAGCTTTTTCATTTGCAAACAGCTTTATGCTACCCTGGAATTTGATTATGATATACACCTTGGTCTAAAGTCAGCAAAATTTTTCTATAAACTCCTGAACAGAAGATGGAAAAGTCGAAGACTTCCCCTTCTCAAGAGCAATTCCAGGTTTACCACCCGCTCCTGTCACTTTCCCCTCGACTCAGGTGCAAGCTATGTAAAGCTTGCAGACTAGTGTTTAAAAAGAAAACATAAAAATCAAAGAAATGGGCATGTCCAGGACACCAGAATTTTGAGTGGGCATTGTTTTATTATTTGTGGTCTCATTCACTGGTAGAGCCAACAAATAAAGATGTTTCTATATTCAAACTTCATAATCAACAATGCCATTATTAAACAGTAGTCATCTGTTTCTGTATCACATCAGATTCAAAGGAGAAAAAACAGCTTGTAGATAAAATTTCCCACCAACATCTACTTAATCTGAGAACATTTAGTCGTTTCTGATCCTATAAATACCAAGTTTGAGGAATATGCAAAATACTTTTCACAGGATATTAAAACCAACATTTCAAAATTATTTCAGTCAGGTCAATAAATCTTAGCTGGGAACTAAGAAAGCAACAAGAGTACATAAAACATACAAAAATAATGAATGAAAAAATACAGAAAGTACTTATTTTTAAAATAACTAAATATGTGAATGAGAGTAGCACCAGGACCATTATTTTCAGGTGGAATGCCACTTGCTTTTTTCAATTGTTTGATTTTTTTTTTTGCTAAACCACTGAAAGGAAGTTGATCACTTGAGAGAAAGACCCCATACCTTCTAATTTAAGAAAATGATTGTCAGACTTTAATTTCTGAATTGTGGAGGAAAGATTCTGAACCACTGCAATAATTTTTAATAAGGAAATTTAACTTAAAATTATAATATTCTCCATCATTTAGGGATAAACAGCTAAAACAGGATTATACTTAAATTTGTTAAAAATAAAATGCATGCTGTATAAAGCAATCTGATTTTTTGTTATACTGAACTTGATTTGATCATTCAGATAAATGCAAAGATTATCTCAAACAGAACTACCCAAATTTAAAAAAAAATAATTTAAGCAAAAAAGAAAAGAATCGTTTATGTTACCACTTCCACAGAAATAAAACAGAATTCGGAACTGGTTTTTTTTTCAGTCCTCAGGAGCAGTATCTCAGATTCTGGACATATATTTCACTTTTTAGCTGTTCACACTGGTTGTCTGCTCTCAGCTACCCAGGACTGGAACCCAGGAGTATGTGGGTCTTCATTCCTTCAAAGGTAACAGACATAACCACTACTTCACCAGGGTGGTACCACGAGGTTATTTTTTAAGTCCTTATATTAAGAGGAAAAAAATTACCAATTTTTTCATAATAAAATTAAAGCTAGTACCAAATACATGCAAACCAAACGAGTCTGAGAATAAAAATCACATGGAAACAAAATACAGACACAAACACACACACAAATATAGCCAATATGGTAGCAATTTTTCACTCAGCAAACTGTAACTCCTTAAGTAATCTTATAAATTTATGCATTTACCAAACATTACATAAACTGACTTTTTTTTTTTTTAAAGATAAAGGTAGAGAGGAATGAAAGCTGGCAGGCAGCCAGGCAGAATCACTTTTGTTTAGTTGTTCATTTTGGTTGTTACTCCCAACTCAGGCCGCAAACCCAGATCCTTGACTGTTATGTGGATGTAGGAGTAACAACTAAGCCATAGAAAGCACCTAACACAATGAATTTCAAGTTTAAATTTTAAAAATATAAACACAAGATTCAAGTAATTCACAAAACTAGAAATTATCACCACCATTAAGTAGACTATTACCATTCTGGAAAGCAACCAGACTGAGTTTTTAAAACATCCATGCCTTTAAACAATTATACTGCTGAAACTTAATTCTAAGAAAATAACTAAGGATATTTTACAAAATTTTAGTTGTAAAATTGTTCATTGTTTAAAAGCGGGATATGGGAAGAAACCTAAAGGCCCAGCAATAGAGCACTGGTTATAAGTAAAATGTTGTATAATATATAATGAAATACTGTGTAGCCATTAAACTTCTTTGGATGTTTCTACAACACATAATATTCATATTAATAAAACAAATACTGTAGGAGTGTTGTGGCTCGGGTGAGATGGTTGGGATATGGACCAAGCAAAGTTCAAGGACCAGGGGTTTGTGTCGGGTTGGGTGGGGTGGGGTGGTGGGGGGGATAAGAGGAGCAATGACCAAATAAACTAAATAAAAATAATAATAATTAAAAAAACCCCATCAAACTACTTAAATGTTCTATATGTACCCCATGGCTCTTTGAAAAATTTATAACCCCCTCCACCGCCCCCCCCCCCCCCAAATCCTGGTAAGGACACACCAAAATTAACTTACTTTGGACGACTGAAGTTTTCATCTTTTTTTTTTTTGGGGGGGGGGGCATGTTTTGCTGGGCATTTTCAAAATGTTACATAAGGAGGTACTGCTTACCTACTTTGGATTAAAATTAAAAACTGGAGAACTTCCTTTAAAAATTCATGTCAATCTTGTTATTTGATTAGTCTTTCTTTTTATAATTTCAATAAAACTGTCTTGAAGCAGTGAAAGTGCTTAATAGTCCAAAAACCTTTCAAGAACGGAGAAAATTTTTCTTTAGAAAGTACTTTGCTGCCTCAATTTTAGCCCCAAAGTGATTGTTTTGCTCCCCCATCCGCCTTGGGTTTCAAAATCCAAGTCCCAGGCTTCACATGGCCTGCACCCTCAGCAGCTGAGCCATAGGGGTTCGTGCCTAGCCATGAAGTTTTTACAGTTAACACCATTATCATTTAGCTGAAGATTATATTGAAAGGATTAATTTAAAGATCACTGCATTATTTTCATTATACATTTTAAAGAGGAATAAATTTTTCATTTAACATGTAGTCTATTCAACTATTCTTAAATTATTCCAGATTAGCTGTAGACTAGTTCAATGATCTCATAGGTCAAATTTTTTGTAGACTATTTCACATGTCTAGGTACACTAGTGTGATTAAGAATTGAGACAGGCAGGCTCAACTGCCTGGCTTTAATTAATACTCACCATTCATTAGCTATGTCTAATAAATAGTTTGAATATTCTCATCTCCAAAATATTTATACAAGGTTATCAATCTAAAATTAACACAAAGAACTTTAACACATGATACAGTATCCAGGTTACATCCCCAGCCCCCCAATTCAAACAAGTAATTCAGATTCTTTCACTTATCCCTTTAAATGGGAAAGCTATTTCTAATGGGGTGGTTACAGAAATAACTCGCTATTGTCTAGAAACTGAATTAATCTAATCTATTCTCTTCAAATGAATGATGTTTGCTCACTAATGTATATTAAAAAACCAGGACAAATACTGTTAGGCCAAGGATTATGATCTCTTTGAAGAGACTGATACTGACCTACTCTAATGGGTCTAATGAGAACCTAGTTCTCATTACTAACATACCCCAGACAACAGTCAAAAGGAAATTCCAGAGTAAGAAATCAAACGTCTCCATTCTTATCCATCTAAGTCCTTCGACAGATTCCTATTGTGTTCAAGATAATCTAAAACAAAGATGGTTCTGTAAGTAACTTTATACTTCTACCTCTCCAACTTCACTTTACTCTGCACATTCTTGGTGACTATTCTTTAATGTTATTTTTGCCAAGGTCAAGTTGTTTCTATTATCTGAACTTTCACATTAGTTACTTTAAGGTCTCTTCACTGGCAGTACCCTCCCACTGCCATAGGCAAATGTTTCTCTTATTATCATTTCACTGTTATTTTCCTTCATAGTTCTAGACTGTAAAAGCGCTATTTATTCACATTTTATTTTAATCCTCATTTTGAAATATCAAAGAGGGCAAGGGAGTCTATTTTGTTCACACCTACATGTCCATGCCAAATAGTAAGCTTCTGAATAAGCGCTCAAATATTTAATGAGTTAAGCATCTCATTTGAATGTTCTATGAGACTTTAAAGATCAGCATTTACTCCCCCTTAACCTTAACCTGCTGCCATTGTTTACCCAACATCTATCTCCAGCCCAGCATCTATCTCCAGCCCAGAAGCTAGAAACCTGGGAGTCACGCTAAATCTCCCATTCTTCAAATAATAGCCACCACCCAATTCTCGACAATTTAGGCCCTCATAATCCCTGTACCATTACTTTTGATGAGGCCAGGTCATTACTATACCAAGGATTTCACTTATTTAGTACATACTCCCAGTCTCATTCTCTAATGACTCCCAAAATAATTTTTCCAGGCTGCTTTCTGAATGGCATTTCAAAAAAAGGAAAATCTGATGTTATTCCCCAATTTGGTTTCTGGGTAAAATACAAACTCCTTGGCATACCATCCAAATTATGATCTGGCCTTTAGTTCAAATCCCTTTTCCTAAAAGGTATTTCCTGACATCCCCTCTAATCACATGATTATATCTCACTCATCTGTCTCCCTCTCTAGGCAGAATCCCAGATTATACCTAGTTTAGATCTCCTAAACCTGAAGAACATGACCTACAAAATAGACTTGATAAAGTAAACCTGTAAATAGTATCACACACAGACAATGAGGGCAAGAAGTGAAAATAACCATCATACAACAGAGGGTATCAAAACAACAGGCCTGTAACAGAAAAATTTCCATCGTTCTTCCAAGTAAACAAACCATTTCCCTTAACTTTCTCTCAATCTGTTTTCCTTTCTAACTGCCTTTTGTGTTACCAGATTTTACTCTTTCAAAATGAGTAAAGGAAGGGGTTAAATGTGATATATCCTAGCACCAAGGAGTTAAATGCCTTTAAAAATTACTGCCTGGCCCCCAGCTCAAAATCGATTAAACTCAAAGTTATCAAAATATCCGACTGTCATTAAAATATTACATGTTTTTAAAATTCTTAACTTTTTACTTATATCCTAAATCTCTACATTATTCTTCTGAGTAGTCACATTCATTTCTTCCTTTAACCCTTGGAAATACGCTGGTTTCCTAATATCTAGCTGGGTTGCAAGTCATCATCGAAAAAAAGAACCTAGATCTTTCCTGATTTGGATACAAAAACTAAACTGATTTCTCTGAGATCAAAAAGGCAACCAGTTTCTTTAAAAAAAAAAGAAAAGAAAAAACTTCCAATGGAAGGGAACATTTTATTATAGAATGTTTCTTTTAGTTTGATTTATGCTAAATTTTAATGATAGTCAAAGCACAATTCTACAAGAGGGGGGAAAAAAATCCAAAATTCTTATTAAAAAACAAGGGGGATCAGTGACAGAAAATGTTACCTATTACAATTATATAAGAGGACCAACTAATATGTCCTTTGCCTTACTGCTAATCATTAAGTCATTTTCATTCTTAAGCATATGTAAACTTTAGCTGTTCTTTCCAAAAATTCTATTAATCCAAATTAGCAGTTCATATAATTCCGTTAGTTTTAACAAAACTAATGCTGAGATGGCCTCCCTTGGGAATATCCTTGGTAATAACCTGAACATTTCCACAAGCTATCAAACCACCATGAACTAAACTTAAGTGGATGTACTTCCTAGTCTTTGTAATGAATCCAAGTGGACCTCACACCTCTTACCATCACCCAGGAAGGGTGTGCATCTGTTCCGAAGGGCCCCCTGGCTCCAGGTCATCCTGGCTGCTGCTGCTCCAGGCTGGGCATCCATGTTGCTGCAGCTTGTGGTTTGTGAGGGGTAGTGTACAGGAAAAGCAGGATGGGATATCAAGGGAAACAGGAGGAAGATGGCTTTCTGGGAAAATGCCATCCCCATCATAGGTGTTAAGTAGTACCACACACATTTTATTGCAGCACAGTTTAAAAATTAACAAATGAAAGATTAAAAATAAAAAAACAAAAATAAAAAAATTAAAAATACAGACGTCCAGAGATGCTCTAAAACAGTTAAGTTAAAGATCAGGAAAAATAAGGTCACAGACTTAACAGCCAGTAAAATTCTTTCGAGCAAGGAAGGGGATGAGGGCAAGGGTGGGGTTGGGAGAGAAAAGGTTTGTGATCAATCCACTTAAAAATGCTAATGCCTTCATTTTCTCTCCCAAGATGCAAAACTCCAAAGTTAATCAGGAGGTCGGAGAAACTCTTATGAACATTCAGAAAAACTCCATTTTAATCCGGTTAAAAATCATCAGTGTCATTATCATCATCATCACCATCATAAGTATAATAATAAATAATAATAGTAACTAGTAACAACAATAAAAAGGAAATCAGCGGAAAGTCAGGAAAAATGTAAAAAAAAAATTGGAATAACTTACTGTAGCTGAAGATCAAAAAAATCTCACTGTAAAAAAACAAAAATAAAAATAGCCCAGATTAGAAAAACGGGAGGTGCAAAAATGTCAAGTCAGTAAAGTTCATTTCTTTTCTCTTTCCAAAAGCAGTTTCCACAAAAACCGCAAGGGTAAAGTTCTCAGTAGCAGACAAGCAAAGCCCTTTCCACATTATCAATCAAGCTTAAAAATACACGAGGAAATAGAGAGGTCAGTTTATGAGAGGCTAAAAGGGTCCTCCTCCTCTAACCCAACTGCTGCAGAAAAAATAGAAATAGAAATTTTAAAAATTACATCTTAAATCCAAGTCCTGGTTTTTGGAAACAATTGAAAAAAAACACCTGTAAATTTGCCGTAGTGCACACCAAGTTGCATCATTATGCTTAAAATGTCTTTATAAAATCAGTTTGGGAATGGGAATGTGTGTGTTCTGGAAGGGTGGGGAAGGGAGGTTAAAAATCAAAGCTGAGCTCCAGTGAGGAGGGATGGGGTTCGCCTTGCTGCCCTGTGAAAGGAGAAGGGACAGATTGAGTCAAAGTCCTCAGATGTTGTGCCCTAAGCCCCCAAGACAGAAACATCTGTCCATTGCATCTAACACATTTTGGTAAAGCATAACATTCCATAGGGATGGGGAAAGCCTCTAGAGAATCATCTCTTTTTCCAGTGATTGTCTCACAAATCAACATCAGAAGGTGACTAAAATTCACTAAGTATGTATCTATATATTCCTTTAAGGATCTCACATTAATCTCGATAATCAGCAGCTTGGGCAAAAAAATACAGGAAAACTAGGCCAACAGTGATGAAGTGAGCAAATATTAAATATCAAGATTATGAAGGTAAGCAAACCTTCATGGTATTCAAAAATGTAAGTCTGCAGTTTTTCCTATGATAGACTAAAGGGGAATGGTCTCTATCATGAAGATGCTAAAGATGACATCTAGTCTCAAAACAATCAGGGATCACATGACAAGACCTGATCAATTCTACAGTAAGGAGGAAAGATTTAAGGAATACATTATTCCACTCACTGACAGAATGAAATAACAGATACAAGAAAGATTACTATGGCTACTGAATGTTAAATGTACTAAAACACTAAAAAAGAAATTGTGGTCCCTCAAGAAATTTTCTCATCTCTGTTGTCTGACTATATAGTTAACTCCAAGAAATGAGTTCTAAGAATGACGTAACACCATTCTCAAAAATAACATACATGACAAACTGGCTGTTTCATCAACTAAGATTTTTAACTACATTATAGGTCTTTGTGCGAGTAATAAACAGGTTGCACTCACATTTTAATATTCAGCCATAGATTTTATTCTGCTTTATAAACTTAACCATGAAATTTTCAGTGGAGCTTTCAAGTGTTCCTTAAGGCGCACCCTTGTGGCTCAGGCGGCTAATGTACAGGCTGTATAAAGTCCAAGGACCCGGGTTTGAGACTCTCTCCTCCCCCCCAAAATGTCTATTGAGTCAATTATGAAAGACTACCACAATGGAAGTTAGTGTAATTCTGAAATTTTAACTAACTTTTAAAGTAGCAGACCAGTTTAGGTATAACATGTATGTTACTTTTACACTTGGACTGATATGCTAAATGTATAAATTATAGAAAAAGGTGCATGGAAATGTTTATTTGAATTTTATCTCCAAGTCAGTGTTTGAATTAGTTACAGTGAAACAATTTTATTTCGCATCATAACCTGAATCTAGTGCTCACAATTTTCAGGATAGTCAGTAACTTTGTGGCTCATCTATAAATACTTACATGTCACAAACATAAACTTAAAAGTAACAGTTAATATGAAAACCATTTACATCTTTCAAAGTCAAAAAGCTGAAATATCGCCCAAAATGTTAAGTTAAATTGATGAGCTAGTACAAAAAAAGATCAACCTCACTACTAATGTAATAGTATACCTAGATTACACTGTCAAACCTCCGGGAGGTCTGGATTCCTTCTAAATGAGTTTTCTCAAAGTGAGGTCAGGCAAGCAGGATCACATGACACTTATTAGAAATGCAAATTATCATGGCCCGCCCCAGACTGACTTAATTAGAAACTCTGTGGGTGGAGAGCCCAGAAATCTGTTTTAACTAGCCCTCTAGCTGATTCTGATGTCAGCTCATATTTGAGAACTGCTGTGAAGAGTTTAATCCCCTAGTTGTCATCAATTCTTTAAAGTGATTCAACTTCCAGTGTGCTATGATAGCAGGTCTCAGTACCAAGGCTTCGAATGTTTTCCTAATGAGGAAAAAAATAAAATAAAATAAAAAAAAAATCAAAGAATAGTATAACCTATCAAAGTAAATAAACTTAAGGGAATTTGAAAGTCCTATAGTAATCACTTCTCTTTATAAACCCCAAACTTCTAATATCCGAGAAAACATATGCAATTATACATCGATTAGTTCTAGTTCTAACCATAGCCAACTCTCCAATAAATGTAACATGTACAAAACCATAATCTTTCCTGATCTCAGAGAAAATAAGAGTATGCATATGAACTATATGAGCAAGTAAAGCTCCTCAAAGACAACTACTAATCAAATTACTTGAAGACTGAATACCGTTAAGGTAGTTAGCAGTAATTACTAATACACAGAAATGGCTTTAAATAAAACTTTGTGGACACCTTCCAGCCTTTTGGTAACAAGTGACTAGAAGTACTAGAAATTAAAAGTCTAAAGACCATTATAAGTAAAGTGAAATCAACTTTAACTGCTTTGCCAGACACAATCATCAGCAGAGGAGGATAAAACCCAGTTCTCTTTACTACAACAAAATTCCTTCATTGACACATTCCTTAGTGAACATCTAACATGTTCACATTCAGTTAATATCTTTAAGATTAGATTATTTTAGAGCTTACTCTTTGCTTGTTTCTAACAGCAATTTCTTCCAAAACAAGGTCAAATGCTATGTGAAACCCTCTAGAGATCTCATTACAAATATAAGCCCTGTTTACATTCTCTACAGAAGGAATAGTAACCACCACCAAGCATTCCCTTGGCAAGTGCACGGGAAATACAAAAAGGTCATAAGATCTGCAACTAATATCCTTAAACCAACCCTCTCTAGCCAACATGAAAATGTTACTATTACCCACCACCAATTTTAAAACACCCAAAATTATTCCAGATATTGTGGCCATGGCATTCCAAGTGGATTTTAAAGGAACCTTGGCACATGGAACCTGTATTTCTAACACCTCAAGGCAAGAAAAGTGTAGTCCAATTAATTCAACTCATCAACGATTTTTCGTAATTCCTGAAGTTTCCCTTACGTGCCACTATTGTAAATTAGGCTGATTTTCAAAATTATTCGTTCTTTATCTCATTTCTAACAGTGCCACAGGGTGATAAACTGGCTTTAAATAAAATAAAATCCATGTTTAGATCTAAAAAAAAAAAAAAAAAAAAGGCAATGTGTTTGATCCTATTATAATAACTACACAGTGAATAAATGCTGTTATTTACAATAAGAGTGTTTTTTACCTTCTGTCAAATAGGTTTCCCTAAGAGATGAACTTACCCTGCAGTTTTGGTTTAAACTGCTTAGTAACAATTTTTTAACAAAAATTAGCACTGTGAAAAACAAAGCAAATGAACCTCACGGAAAGGTTATGAAAATAGTTCTCTGGATGACTTAATGCAATACTTAGAAATTACTCCATAATTTTTACTAACATAACAATAATCTTTAATTAGTAAGTTTATGATTAATAAGTTTAAGGACCAAGCAAATTGTAGGCAAAATATTTGCTTAAAGTTTGCAGTTAGGCATTTTTGACAAAATTTAGACTGAAAAATTAATGCCAGAATGTCCCCAAAGTCAAAACTTATTTTACTTACAAAAAAGTGCGATTTATTTTCCCCAGATGCAGCGTTTCCACCAATGGTTTCTGTAAGCAGGTTCTTATACAGAACTACTAAATGTAGTTCTTTTAGTATCTACAATTCCAATAACTAAGTGAAACCACCAGATTAACCTAATGATCAAATTTCTTATTAGTTCCCCTACTGATTTTATGACCCTGGAAATTCAACACTTATGCCTCAGTTTGTGTATGAGAAAGACAGTAATACCTACCTCAAAGTTCCACTAACATATATTTCAAGTGATTTGTAACCTGCAGATAAAAAGTCAGCTTCAATTATTACTGTTAATATGTAAATGAGATCAAACAGAAATGAAAATAACTATTTCGAAATCCATGAACAGGTGAGTACAAAAAAAAAAAAATCAGTAAAATATTAAACCTATTGTTACCCTTGCTATTCTTAGGCCATGTGGTAGGCTCCAGAATTGAGGCTTGCGGTACGATTATGTACTTGGTAGCCCTATCCCATCCCCCGCCCAATTTAAAATGTAACTGGGAGGCTTCCGCACTACATTAATTTCAACTGTAATAGCGGGCATCTCGATCTTCCCTTTCAGGATCTTTCTTAGAGACCTCATGGTCGCAGAAAATGAAAGCAGCCGTTAACACAGAAAATAAAGGACATTTTCCCTGCGAATCATGGCCTAGAGGACACTCGGTTAAATTTACGCAAGGGCTGAGGCCTATAAAAACTCTCCCCGGCCTAAGAGTTAATCCCCCGAAGCAGACCGAATAAACCGGGGCCTGAATTCCGAGAGGAGGACTCCCTCATCCCTTCTCCCTCATCCCTCGCTTTCCCCGAGGAACCAACATCTCCCCACCACTCCTTCCACCCCCTCCACTTACCGGGAGAGGAAGGGAGAAGAGATTCGATTCTGAATCTTCTACTCCCGGGATCTAAGTGAAGAAACCGACAGCTGCTGGAGGTCAATAACGCAGCCGCAACCGCTCAGTCTCCGTCTCTTCACAAAATGGCCCCCGAATCTCCTCTGCCGCCGAGGCGAAGGCCTAGTCCCCGCCCCAATTCTGGAAACCTTTCTATTGGCTGCGACATTTTTCGCTCCTGCTTCTAATTAGATACTTCTACTGCTCTTCACAATTCTATCCAATCACAATCAGCAGTGGGTTGGACTAAGCGAGAGAATTTCCACATGCGTGAGCGAAACTAGTTTTTAAATGGTTACTTTTCCTGTCACTTATCGCCTGAGACGTGTCTATTGGTCACTGTAGCTGACGAGGTGCTGGGTGGAAACTCGCCTTTGTATCGCGCACCGCTTCACATCCGGGTCTCGGAATGTCTGATTGGCGGTGGCATAATCCTATCGCTGCTCTTTAAAGGGCCTCTAGCAGGCCCGCCCAGATCTCGGAATTCCCGCGGCACGCGGGCGGGGAAGAAGTAAAGGATTTTGTTTGGTTGGCGGCTCCTAGGACCCACCTTAGCCCCAGGCCTAGGAAAAAAGGGAAAGCGTTTACTGGTTCATCCCTGGACGCCGGGTAGAGTGAGAAAGGATTTGTTAAGAGTTGGGAGGACGCATTGAAAATTAGGCCTTGTGTAGGAAACTAGCCATGCAGTTTTCCAAGCTTAGGTTCTTTCATTTATCAGCTGCATTGTGGACTTCCCTTTTCAGTCAACCTATATCTCACCTAAACCAATTGGCTTCCCTAATCCTCTTCACTGTAAAAGGTAAAGGAAGTCTAAAATACTGGCCTGAAATACTACAGCGCATTCTCTGGGTGAAGTCATCTCACTAATACCATACCAATCAAATTGGCCTTGCTCTCTATTCAGAGGGATTCACAAGGACGCCGGCGGTTACCTGTCAAATAACAAAACTAAATTTAGTAAGGAAAACAATCCATAGTTGAGGAAGTACAGTGGAGTCCTCTGGAAGGATGTGGGGGAAGAGGATTTAATAGAAAGTTAGAAGCGTTTCAGAGCATGGTGGCTGGGGTTGCATGTCTGACCTGATATAGAAAGTTCAAGGGAAAAGGAAGTAAGTATAGCATCTAGAGTTACCTTGGCGTTTGCGGATTCACTGACTGGAGCATTTATGGAGACACCTGGGCCTAGAAACTTATTTTAACGCCTTTGGTGAGCAGACCATTGACCTTTTTAAATTGGTATTCCTTTCTTTACTCTTTGAACTTTTTGCCATATGTAGCTATTGCTTTAATTAATTTAAAAAAACCAAAAACTATGTAACAAAAAGACTCAGATGTTACTAGTAGTGAGAGAACTCATTTTTATTATTCACTGTTTTCATAGAATAAAAAATGTCTTTAAAAGTTAATGAAGGAGTGCCCTGCTGTAGGAATTTCGTGTTTGTTTTTGAATACTTCCTTGTACTTTTATTTTCCAAATTGTCTTCTTTGAACAATTAGGGAAAAATATCTTCTGATGCTTGATGCTTCAGTCCTGTTGCCATGTTGCAGTTTTTAAAAAACTGCCTGATAGTACTGTGGTTAATTTTACACTTATCTCTTTCTTCTTCCTTCCTGAATGATAAGTCTTTAGTAGCAGAATTTAATTCTTACTCCTCTCTGTATTACCCTTGCTTACTACATGTCACAGGGCCTCAAACAGAGTTTTTGGATTTATATTAATCATTAACTTCTATTTATTGGGGGACGTTGCTATTTTTCAGAACAAAAAGGTAGACTATATTTACAGTCTTTATTGAATTTATTTATGCACACTTAATTTAGAGACCCACAAACTGAGGTTTCGTTGATTTGTCTTTTTTTTACATGTCACCAATAAAAATAAACACTAACATGTTTTATTATTAACTGTTTTATAGAATAAAAAATGTCTTTAAAAGTTAATGAAGGTATGCCCTGGTGGCCTAGTGGATTAGTCCCCTGGGATGCAGTCCACACATACATCCCAAGGTCCAGGATTCAAGACCTGGGGCCAGTGGTAACACCAAGATGAACAATTAAAATAAAGTGCTTCTTCCTTCTCTTTATTCCTGCCTACCTGCCTGCTAGCCATCACTCCTGCCTGCATCTTTCCTTTAAAAAAAAAAAAAAAAAGTTAATGAAAATTTACTTTTCATTTTTATCAGAAATCTGCCTTACTGCATGATCTTTGTCATAACCTCCTTATTAACCTGCACTGTATTTAATGCAAGTACTTAACAGACAGCATTTATGTTTTCAAGGATTTCACCCATATGCTAGATGGAGTGGAAGTGGAGGATTTAAGAATAAACATCCAATCTCTCTGTCAAGTAATTTAGGAATTGCAAAGGATTAAAACACAAGTGCAAAAATAGTAGAATGATCAACACCATGTTGTGACAAACATCCATGACTTTTTTGATTTTATGACTCTGTAAACCTAGATGAGTGAGATGAAGAGAAGGAAGTTTCCTTGGTCTTTTCTGCCTTCTCTAAATGGCCCTAGAGTTCAAAAGGTGAATGTGCCTTTTGAATGGCTGTGAATAGTTGAAAGAAAGCCATGAACCATACTCCACTAGTGGAGGGGTAGTTGAGAAAAAGGGAAAAAGAGAAGCAATAACGCCTTACCTTGAACTAAAGAGCAAACAAAACTGAATTTGAGAATTCTCTTTGAAGAAGACTTTATGTGAGTCATCAATTTTGCAAGAATAATGTATCTCCTGTAACTTTCCTTCCTCTGAATTCCAAGCACCTGTCAAAAAGAAGAAAGGAAAAGCAGCAGCAGCTGTGAAATACCTAATTTTTAACAAATTATTAGCTGAATATTGTTTTGAACATCTATCATGCTGCACAACCTCAGCCTGCCTAATCATGTAACCTTTTTTATTCAGCAAGTCAAATTGAACATTACGTCACACCCTGCACACCCTGGTGGCCTGGTAGATAAGTAGCTGCCTCAGCCAGATGTAGTCTGCATATAGCCCAAGGACCCAAGTTCCTGACCTGGGCCCACTTGTGGGGAACAACCAAGATGAACAACTAATAAAACAAAATGGTTCTTCCTCTCTCTTCCTGCCTGACTGCGTTCATTCTTACCTACACTTTTCCTTTTATCAAAAATTAAAAGACAAATTAGGCATTACTAGTACAATCAGCACTGCCTCTTGTTCTTTGTATCCTCCATCATCCAATAATGTCTTAAGTATCTTACACTAGAGAGAGAGTGTGGACAGGGCCTCTGATTAATCTAGACAAGCACTTAATTAAAATTTCAGCAGAACTCTCTAATATATCCATTACTTTATACTTCTTTACGCTGATTTGGAGACCTTTCTGTTTGCAACCTGTCTTTATAGGCAACCATGTTATACCTGAAAAATAATATGCTAAAGATATTACACATCACTTTCAGGATTGGTTTTTTTTTAAGATTTTTTTTTTCTTTTTACAGAAAGAAAGGAAGGGAGGGAGAGGAGGAAAAGCATTTTTTATTCATCTTGGTTTTGCACCCCACCCCTAGGGCACTATCCAGGTCCTTGGACTTTACACCAGCACCTGAGCCACCAGGGCGCACCAACCCTTAGACTCTTAGACCCTTAACTGTATCCCTTTTTTTTCCACATTGAGTCTGTCCCCTGAACTGATCTTGCAAAAACTGCTGTCATGGTAATCTTCTGAAAGCATTTACTTTCATTGTGTGACTCCTACACTAAAATCCTGTAATAGCTCTCTTTTCCTATTCTACATTTTCATTGCTTTATTCACAGCTCTTCCCTGACTGGCCCTCATTACCTATCAATATTATCTCCTCCCCAGAACCTCACACCCAGGAAGCTTCTGCTGTTCTCAGTCCAGCAGGCCTTGTTGCCATTCTCTTTTCCCACAGTCCAACCATACTTTAAAACCTCACTCAATTTCCAGTTATTTCTTTTAGCAAATATTTTCAGTCACTCAAGCTGTGCTTTAGGTGACTTTTTTGTTGTTGTTTTCGAAACTTTCTTTTTTTTTCATCTTTATTTTATTTTTTCACACTGGTTATTTCCCCTCAGACCCAGGACTCAAGCCCAGGGATATCTGGTCTCCACTCCTTTGTAGGAGATTCATCTAACTGCTGCTCCACCAGGGCACGCATGCCAAGTGTTTTGTTTTTTTAATTTTTTAAAGTATTTATTCTGACCTAAACTCTGAGAAGACGCGTATAATACAACACAGTTTCAGTCTTCAGACTTTGCACCCTTCTCAAACTCCTTATTTTAAGACAATAAGGGAAAGAAGGAAGATTTTGTTTGTGTGTGTGTGTGTGTGTGTGTGTGTGTGTGTGTGTAAAGAAAGGAAGAGGAGGAGGAAGCACTTTTTAATTTTTTGTTTTGGTTTCCCTGCCCACTTCCACCCAGGCCTCAAACCTTGCATTTATATGGTCCATTCCCATTTAGAACATGAGCCACCAGAGCGTGCCTCATGTTATAGCAATTGTTTTCCTATAATAGTATAATGTCATGTTTTCTTTTTTCTTTGTCCTTCCCTTGCTCCTGGTCCCAAATCCAGGTCCTTGGTGTTTCCATGGCCTATACCTTGACCACCAAGCCACAGCGGTGCCCCCAGCATTGTTCTGTGAACTTTTTATTTAATTACATTATTTATTTATTTATCTTGTGCTTGGTATATGTGTGTCAATCACAATATTTAATGTGACTTGCTGGCTGACAGAATTTTTAAGGACAGATTGGAAATTTATCCCTAGCCCTTTGCTCTACCACCCTGGCTTCTTTGCAAACTGGCTGAGCCATCAAATTAACATTAAACAGATGACTGGAGAAAAGAACAAATTTAATTACGTATGTGTGGAGACTCTACATGAATGTCAGTTTTAAAGTAAATGAAGTCAAAATGAGGTTATTCTGACTTAAGGAATGGGAAAGGGGTCTGGGCTTCAAGGGGAGAGAAGGGAGACTCATATGACAAAAGGAGCAGGTGCTCTGAAATTTCATGTTTTTTCTGCCTTATAGATGCGTCTCTCTCATAGAAAGTTTATTTCCAGAGATATCCTAATTCTGGTTAATATTGCCAATTTTCTTTTTTTTCCTAGATAATTAAGGGAGTGGTAAAAGTTTCTCTTGACTGGCATGCCCCTAGTGGAACAGCATTTAGGTCAATCACCTCAGAAGGAGCAAGCCATTTACACTTGGGTTTGGCCCCAAACCCGGGAGGATATAACCAGTTTGAACAAATCTAAATAAAAATAAAATTAAAATGCTTCTTCCTCTCCTTCATTTCTGTATGCACCTTTCCTTTAAAAAACTTTTTTTTTTCTTAAGCCTGCAGTGCCTCAGTTGACCTTAGCTCAAATCATTCACATGCCAAAGTCACACATCTTGGGAAGGAAGACCTGCTCGGGATAACTTGAGGAGCCCTGCTTTTCATGTTCCATTATACCCATGTCTCTTCTCGTCCCCAAAGACTTTATCAGTGCTTAAAATCATAGAGATATTTGGAATCTAGAGTCCAGTGAGTAGATTATTGATGATTTGTCTTCTAGAGTACAAATCCTTCAAAAAAGGTTTTGCATACTTAGTAGGATAATACTTTCTGAAGGATTCTAGTAGTTTTTGTTTTTGTTTTCTTTCTCATTATTTTAAATCTCGCCTAATGGAAATATCGTATTTGGTATTTTTTTCAGATATTTCTGATTATTGTTAGAATTTCAAATACAGAAAAAGTGAAAGTTCCTATGTGAAACTTCCTCCAAAATATCCATTTTCAACTAATATAGATCTTCAGATTTTTAAAAAACAAATATAGGGGTTAAATATCATCTGTAGTCTTTTTTCTGATTATTATTGTATAGGAGATTTTTGTGTACATTAATAAGCGAAGCTCAACCCCATCCAAACTAATAACAGTATTGCATCAAAATCTATGGATGTGACATCATTTTATTAAAGCAATTCCCCATTCATGAGCATTAAGTTTGTAGTTTTTCAGTATTATATTCAATAATGCTTAAGTGGAAATGTAAACACCTGTCTGGAAGCATTAGGCATTTCTATCAATTGATGGTTTGGGCCATAGTGACCTTATAGGGCCTCTAAAGGTATTCCTGAAAATGCTAGAAACTAGCTAGATGTTTCTAGAAATTCTTAAATCATTGATATCCTTCAATGAGGAATAAAAACTTCTAGCAATATTAGTTTTCATCCCTTATTTGTAGTAACCAAAGCCCTAAGCTTAAAAACCTAAAAAATAGGCAAAAAATAGGCAAAGAATAAACAAAATTAGAAAGACAAAAGATATTCTAAATTATGGCATCCATTCAGTGGTTTTAGGGTTGAGTAGTAGTTGATTTTAACTATTACTGATCTGATAATAAAATCACTAGATAGTGTCTACTGAGCAGGTATCACATCAAGTTCAAGCATTTTACATGAATTATTTCACTTGGTAATTTTATTATCCATTTTATTTGTTTTGCTTTTATTTTATAAGGAAAGGTGCAAGCAGGAATGGAGGTGAGCAGGCAGGCAGGCAGGCAAACAGAAAGTGAAAGAAAAAGCACTTTATTTTATTTTTATTTAGTTGTTCATTTGTTTGTGTCTCATTCTGGCCTCATGACAAGAACCCCCAGGTCCTTGTATGTATGTAGTCTATGCTCAGCCAGAGGCAATGGACCTAACTGCTACTCTACCAGAGTGTGCCTCCATGTAATTTAAATTTTTTTGCTTTGCCTTCTCCTGAGTCTTGAACTTGTACCCTTGGTTTTTAGATGGCTTACAGTTTAGCCATTAAGCCACAGAGGTGCACCAATTATCTCCATTTTAAAGATGAGAAAACTAATGCCAAGAGGTAATAAGATGGTGTACTTAGATTTTGATTAACCTAAAATTTGACCTTAAGAAGTCTAATGATATAAGTTTTACCAAGGTGGAAACAGTCCTACCTATTCATTTAAAAGTACGTGCTATATAATAAGCATTGTGCCAAGAACTATGCCAGGTCAGAAGAACACAGAAGTAAACCAAATAAATATGACCTCTGACCTTCAGAGCAGAATCAAGTATATATAAATTGTATTAAGTACTACTAAAGCTAAGTACAAAGTGCTGAGTTCTACATAATATAGGCCCCTAGACCTTTCAAAGAGATATTGTGAAAATAAATGATTTAGTTAAAAAGACAGTATTTTTTTCTTATTCCTTAATTTTTTCCTCCCTTCTTGCTAAATGTTTTCTTTTGTCTACTTTGCATCTCTTCTAATTTTTATCCCAGCAGTGACCTAAATCTAGTTTCTTATGGATTAAGCCACCTTTAACACACTTACCATCTGTTCTCCTGGCTCTGAAGTCCAAGATTTTGTCCTCTGTTAATTTTTCATTGAGCTAATTTTTTATAGCTTACAAAGTGCTTTTCAGATGATACGTCTTAGATTTCATAATTAATGCTTATTTCACTATTATAGTAGAAATTGATCTGTTGAGCAGATACCTAAATATTTAAAAAATAGTATACGAACTCCCTGGCCCCAGTCATTCAAATAGAAATTATATTTTATGTAGTAATTATCCTTCACATGACTGACTATTCTAATATTTACCCAAGGGCTTTTTAAAACACAATAGTAAGTTTTATGATATGTGTATTTAAAAATTTTAAGTTAAAAACATTTTTAAATAAAAAAATTTTACTTTAAATATGATTTTGCTTATATGCATACACAAACCAACATGAAAATAATAGTTACTTCTAGGTGTTAGGATTATTAACACATTTCATTTTCTTCTTTTTATTTTTCTGTTCATGTCTTTTGGTTAGAGATTTTTTGTTTTGTTTTGTTTTGTTTAATTAATTTTATTGAAAGAACAGTTTATTAAAACATTATGTAGACTTAAAGTATTCATCATTTTAAATTAATATCTGTACATTAAGTATACTCTCACCAGTCTAGCTCTTCCTTCATAACACTTTTTCTTAATCAGCAAAATGTTATAATATCTCCAGCAGTTCTTGATGACTGAAGTTCCTTAAACACAGAAAAAGCCGTTCTAGTTCACTTTTAGAAGCACATTAAATCTAGTGGAAAAAAATTAAATGGTCTTTATTAACTCTAAGATGTAATGAAGATGTTAAGGGAAAAAAAAGTTCTGAAAGAGGAGGAAGCATTTTTTTTCTTAAATCAGCAATAATTCGAGATTTAGAAAAGAGAAAATAACATCGCCAAACACAAAACTGGCCAATTTCAAAATTATACCCACCATTGTCTCTGGTTAGGTCATCCAAAAAAAGAGAGATGATCCAAGATTCATTATGAACTATCTTGGGCAAAAAGCAATATTGGGTGCAGAAAAGGCCAATGTTAATAACTGTCACTTAGTCCTGGGAAAATATTATATTTGATTTTCCTATTTTTACTGGAAATTTATAAGTTCTGAATAATTTCAATACTTTTTAATTGTCTCCCTCACTTAATTTTATTATGTATCAAGATAAAGGGGAAATCACATAAGGCCTGTTAAACATGTGCTCACTGTCTTAGGAATCCCTGCATTTCATTACAATAACAAGCATGGGAGCTTTCCTAGTGCACAAACCAAGTATGCAAAAGAGAGGATTTCCTATAACAATTGAGACCACATTCCTCTTAATATGTAATATGAAGGCAGTGACCAACCCTGCATAATTGTTTTTTAAGAGAGGAAGGAAAGAAGTGATAAGCTCTTTTTTTTTTTAAAGGAAAGGTGCAGACAGGATTAAAGATGAGAAGGCAGGCAGGTAGGAAGACAGAGGAGGAATTCATTTCTATTTTAGTTGTTCACATAGGTTGTTTCTGAAGCAGGAAACTGGAAGAAAGTAAAGACTTTTACATATTGAGTCACTCTTAGCTTACAATCCAGCCTGGAGGCCCCCAAGAAAGAAAGTTCAGTTAGGCAATCAGTGTTGAGATAACTGTATGGTTCAGTTTATGCACAAAATGCGGGCACACCCGGGGGCTCAAGGGTGAGCCGTTCTGTTCCTGGAGCCTCCCCAGGTGAATCGGACGTGCAGAATGAGAATTTTAGATTACAGAAAATGTCAAACACGTTACTATGGAAACCTGTAACAACCATATTTACCATTGCAGATTATCAACTGCCTTTGTTCCCTGTGCCTCTCTGTGTGTCTATATAAACCCTGAGTTGCTTTCACAAATTACTGTATGATTTGGATGAAACCCCATACAGTCGCTGGCAGGAATAAATCTCCTCTTAAAATTCTGGCATATCTCTTTGATCTTGTTGGTCACTTCGTAACATTTCTCCCTGGGACGAGGGACTTGAACCCAGGGGGGTGTGGCCTGTGTCCTTTAGACACAATTGACCTAACGACTGCTCCACCAGGGCATGCAGGAATGAGCATTTAAAAGGAGCCAGAAAGAGAAAAGAAGCAAGTACTTTAATTTCTCTGGTTATTTCCCCAGGACCCAAGTCACGAACACAGGTCCTTGGCCTTTATATGATCTATGCCCCAGCTGCAGACATAGCAACTTAGCACCAGGGTGTGCCACCCTGCACAATTTTTAAGAATATCTTATTTTCAAATATTAAGTCCTGTTGTTGCATAATTACATTCCAGTGTTTGGCTTGGATACTGTGGTCATAGTGAAATGGGAGATTACATGCTTTTTTTTTTTTTAGTATTTTATTGCAGTAACTTTTACAAATTAAACTCGTATGTGTAGACTCCCCATATGTGCAGTTTCTCAATTCCTCAGATATAAATCAACACATCCTGCCCTCCACCAAATCACAAGTTTCTTCACCATTGTCCAGTGGGCCCTGCCACCACTTGCTCCTCACCCCTGCACCCCCTCCCATTTCCTATTAGTAACCTCAGTTCTGTTGCAAGTGTCCAAGGGTTAGTTTTATTTCATCTGTTCCTTTGTTTTGTCTATTCACATTCCACCTGTAATTGAGATCATCTGGTATCTATCTTTCTTCTTTTGACTTACTCGCTTACCATAATCCACTCTAGATCTAGATATTAGGAGAATATCGCTGTGGTTCAGGCAAGAGTAGGAAGGATGGTGGCATCAGGATATATCACAAAGATACTGAGGAAAGAGAATCAAAAGACTTGACTACGATTCAAATGACAGGATTTCATCTTTTCTAAGGGCTGTGTAGTATTTCATTGTGTGTGTATACATCCATCTGTGTGTGTGTGTGTGTGTGTGTGGGTGTGTGTGTACATACCACATCTTATTTATCCATTCATTTGACTGTTGGGCACTTAGGTAGTTTCCAGTTCTTAGCTATTGTAAATATAAACATGGGGGTGCATAAATCTGTTACTGTTTTTGTATCTTTCAAGTAAATAGCCAGAAGTGGAGTGGCAGGTTCATATAGAATTTCAGATTCAACTTTCAAGGAATCTCCATACTGTTTCCCATAGGGGTTGAACCGATTTGTACTCCCACCAACAGTGTAAAAGGAGACACACATGCTTTTACTTGAGAGGGTGCATTCACATGTGGATTCAGCAGGCTAATTCACCCCACCAGTGGAGAAGGGTCTGTTCTCGTCAGAAGTCTTAGGGCTCTAGACAATCTCCAACTGTTGTTGCATTTTAGGGAGAGGTTTAGAGATCATTCTAACACCAACAAATTTCTATTAATCTCAAGTCAGACAAATGTAGTTTCAGCTTTAGTTTTAATCGAGAAGTTGCTGTACATGTTAAGGAATCTTTTTACTCATTTCTCCAGCTACAACATGCATCAAGCTCTGATTTACAAAGAGTTAATATCTTAAGAGCTAAACAGAACTGCATTAACTCCTTTCTTAACAAGCTAAGAGGACAAGAGGATTCTGGAAGACTGGAAGACTACATGATGTCAGAACAATGGAAGAAAGGAATTAGAGCTCTCCAGAGGAAGCAAAAACTGTAAGTTTATCTCGTACTTATCGGTAGTTTCCGATTTCTTTCCCTAGGGTATTTTAGAGAAGAGTAAAATAGTTTATTCATTTCGTATTGTGCTGCCAGTTTGTCAGGCACTCAGATACGTCACTAGGTCATCTTTAATCCTGTCACCCTCTAGGCTCTATTTCATATCCAACTAATTTTCAAGTCTTTTGATTCTCTTTCCTCAGTATCTTTGTGATATATCCTGATGCCACCATCCTTCCTACTCTTGCCAGAACCACAGCGATATTCTCCTAACACTGTTCTCTACCAGCCTAACTCACTAATAGCAGATGAATCTTCCTTATGCTCTTCCCTAGCTCTAACTCTATTGCTCTGGTGCTTCAAATGTAAAATTACTGCCTCTTGTCAGCTGATGAATAAAACTATTTTATATGCAAGGTACCCCAAAATGTGCTTCCTTTTACTTAAATTCCCACAATTCTTTCTCAAGCTCATCATGCCTACCTGCTACTGTTTAAGACTTCCCTGCCCTTTGCCCATCATTAACTCTACTCAAACTGTTCTTCTCTGTAGGGATCATTCTGTATCTCGGCCTATTAAAATCCCTGCCAGATTCCAGCAATCTTCCCTCCATAAAGATACATCTGATCCTTCAAGTGAATATGAATCTCTTTCTTCCTTTATGCTCTCACTTTGTTTTGTTTTTCTTTGATGAGTTTTTAGTACTTTATCATTAAGAGTGTTTTTCTCATTTCCCCTCCTATTTATTTATACTCTAAGAGGAAGGATTCTATTTTTCTTCTTGTAGCAACTGGACAAGAATGGACACATAGTAATACTTGTCAAATTAAGTGTAATCCAGATTCCAGGAGTTCCCCTCATTTTTTTTTTTTTTTTTTTGAGCAGTCATACAGATGACACTGAAATGACAGCGCTTCATTTTAATCTGTGCTCCAAATTTTTTTCCTCAGTGCTTACATCTCAATTGCAGTTATCCTCTTACATAGATCAGTTCCTATTGAATCCCCTCAGTTACTGTAAAGACATTTTCTTCAGGGATCTGTTTACAATTTGTTCTTTCCCCAGACCTCTTCTCAAAAGGAGATCAACTACTGCCCTCCTTTCAGGGAGGGAACGATTTATTTATTTATTAAAGCTAATTCCTGACAATAGGAAGATTTGAATTTCAAATTCATAAATATTGAATTTGAAATAGTTAAAATCCCACCTCTCAGTGCACCCTTGTGGCTCAGGCAGCTAAACCAGCTAAGGTGCAGACTATTGAAAGCCCAAGGACCCACATTTGAGACCAAAGGGAAGGGAAAGGGTGGGGGTTGGGACAGAAAACAAAAACCAAAACAAAATTCCTATTCTATATTTTGTTGCACAGACTCACTTAATCCATGATGTTTTAAAGAATGGCAATATTTTTGTAGCATCATTTCTCATGTCTATTGAAATGCTATTGCTATTTCCTTGAGCAGATTTTTCACCTGGTTTTTAAATTTTCCTCTTCCTCTCTACTAGTCACATAAGTAGCACCTTATTGCACTTACCTCTTTTCTAAAAAGAAATTAATTATGCTGCAATTCAGTGTCATAATTATACATCTGGTGAAAAGTTATGTGTCTGCAGTTACCAGGTGTCATATTAAACAGATTAACAGATGTCCTGAAAATAGTTTGTAAAGTAGTGGAGAGACTCATGATGTATATGCACTCTAGAGAACTGACACATATTAACCAATACACAGGACAGTGTCATATATCATAATACACTGATTTATGCTGATGAAAACAATATAAAAATATCAATTGACCAGAAACTAATTCAGTGGAAAAAATGGAAACATCAAGCACTTAGCTAATAAGGAACCTGTGCTAAGTGCCCAGCATTGTGCCCAACTTTTTATTATCTCAGTTGATGCTCATAATAACTACCTGAGCTGAATATTTTACACCTATTTTCTAGATAAAGAAACAAAGCTGAACGGTTAAGTAACTTGTCCATGCTTACGCAGCAAAGGACGGATATGAATTCATGTCTTTCTTTTATTCCTAGGCTCTTAATACAGCCACTATTTACAGTTCATCCTCTCCAAATTTACTGAGAGTTGAGTATAAAATAAGAGGAAGGGAAGCTGGTTGTAGTTTTCCACCCCACCCCAGCCCTACCTCAAACTTGAATCCATCGCTTTCACAACCTGCACCTTAGCTGCCTGAGCTACAATGGAGCAGTGGTTGCATAATTTTAATTGCTGGTGCGACCAAGCTGACTTTTATATTTATCACTATTAAAGGGTCATCTTTAACCTCACTCACTTATCCTTGTCCCAGTACACTGCGATTTTGAGTATCACTACAAGAAAATTATTTTACTTTTTAATCCATTAAGTTAAAACAGTTAATAAACTCTTCTTCCTTTATCTACACCAAACTTCTTTTTTCATGAGATTAAATGTGCCATTTGCTTGGATTTGGATGGTCTTTCATCATGCCTTCACTGACAATCTCTCTTTGGGTTTTCTTCCCTGGCATTCTGATAACCTCCATTTCATTATTAGAGCTTCTTTGATTGCAGTTTTAGTGGTACTTTTCAGTTCTACAAGTGCTGTACAGCTTTGGTGTTGTACTTTGGAATGGTCATAAACCAGTATAATCTTCTTTGGGCCCACATATAAGAGAAGCACAGTTATCTTCTTTCACTACCGCCCCACTTTTGCCAGTGGCTCCAGAGGATCAGGCCTGTGATGCAGTTCCCTATCTAGCCCTTCACACTACTTGTCTACAGTGTAGTCTAGAAACACAGGTAACTTCACAAGCCTGCAAAAGTTACCTTAAATATGAGATTTACTTTAAAGCAAAATGTTTTCCTTGGTTGATTCCTTCTGTACTAATCCGAGGACTGCTGTCTAACATGCGAAAGTACTTAAAATTTTGGGTGATTTTTAGCTTCCTTAAAGTAGGCATATGATGAAATCTGTATAGACTTTTAAAATTTGTTATTGAAAGATGTTTTCCATTTTTGTGATTTAAGAACAAATATTGATGCGCCCTGATAGCCTAGTGGATAAGGATACTGGATGCAGTCTACATATATCCCAAGGATCCGGGTTCACATCCCAGGGGAGCAACCAAGATGAACAACTAAATAAGATAAATAATGCACTTCTTGCTCCTCTCTCTTCCTGCCTGCCTGCCTAGTCATCTTCATTCCTGCCTGCACTTTTCCTTAAAAAAAAGAAGAAAAGAAAAGAAAGAAATGAAACTTTACAGAACAGAATATGAATGATTCAATTCAATTTAAATTGGCAAGTAAATTAGCAAGATTGTAATAGTCTCTCCCAGTGATTGAATTTCTCCATTCTTTTTATTTATTTCTCTGTTCAAAATAAGCTTAACGATAAGTTTCTTCAGTTGACAAGTCAAACTAGCTTTAGCAAAAAAGAGAAAATTTGTTATATATGATATGGGATTTTTGTCTATAACATAAAGACAGAAACAGAGACAGGCCTTGGCAAAGACAAGAATTAAGAATAGACAGCTTTCAGGACTTTTTGATTCATCTCAGATGCTCATTGTCATTCTCTCTCTGTTTATTTGTTCATCTATCATTTGTTCAGTATTTGCTTATTAGGTGCTTACTATGTTCTAAGAAGGGTATATAGAGGTAAACAAGATAAGCCAACCTTCTTCTGTCTTCAAAGTCTTATATATTAGTGAGGAGACAGACAATAAACAAGTGTAAATAAATGCAGGTAGGTTCTGTGTATGGTAAATGTTACAGGGGAAACAGAATAGCATGACAGAGTGTAACTCAAAAGAGCTTGCTTTAGCTAGGAGGATCAGAGAAAGTCCTCTTGGCAGATGAAAGGATAAGAGACTGAAAGAAGAGAAGGAACCAGTCATGAAAAGAGCAAAGGAAAGAGCATTCCACTGAAATACAAAGGCCCTAAGGCAAGGAGCATGATGGCTGGGGGAGCAGAGTAGAGGCCATTTGTGAGGCGTGTTGTGAGATAGGAGAGATATGTGTTATGATCCCAGAAGGAGGAAGAGAGATCAGGAAGGGCAATGTTAGCCGTGTTAAAGAGTTTAAAAATTACTTTTAATGTAAAGGAGAGTCATTTGACAATTTCAAGCAGAAAATTCTATGACCTGGATTTTGTAAAGGTCACTCCCTGTTTCAGGGAGAATTGATGGGAGGGGAATAGGGAGAGCATTAGAAAAATATTGTGGTAATAATTAGGTAAGGGACACAAATGGCTCGGACTGTAGTGGTAGCTGTGGAGATAGGGTGATATGTTTTTTAGGAACTACTTGGAGGATTTGTTAATGGATGATGGAAAGGGAGGAATCAAGGTTATGAAACCTGGTAGGATAGTGATGCCAGTTGTAAAGGTAGAAAGCAACTGGGAAAATTTTAGGTTTGAGAGACAAACAAAACTCCCTTGTGGGACAGATGAGTTTAGATGTCTAGTAGTCATGCAAGTGTTAATACCTTAAAACAGAAAGATGTACAAATCTGAAGGTCAGAACTAGAGAAAAAATAGTGGTGTATGTATCTACAGTATTTGAAGCCAAGAGACTAGATACTCTCATCCAGGAAAAGAGTTTTGACTATGGTGTGATGTAACTATACAGATGAAGATTTCTCTGGTTATTTTGACTACAGAGCAGAATATGGTCATCCCAGAACTGCCAAGTTTATTTAACAATTCTAGCCATCCACAGAGGCTAATTTACTTTCTTACTCCTATTTTCAATCTCCTGAGAAAGAGAATCTGTTCGACCCTGCTTGGGCTAGTTGTCTATTGTTTTTTCCAATGAGCAATGACGATGGGGACTACATCATAGAGTATAAACTGATTACTGAAGTGAGGGGGTGTTAGTCCTTATAAATAGAATGGAGAAGGGGAGCTGAGGCTTCCTAGAGAAGGGGGATGGTCATTGACATCCAAGTGATCAGACACTTAAATATGATCTAAAATGATATGCATCAGCTCTATAATCAGAAATTTTGATTTCATTTTGAATAAATAATGCCGCTATTACTGAATACCACCACAAAAAGGACTATGCTATATATTATCATCAAAGTGCTGGAAATTCCCACCACAACTTAAGTACAACCTAAAACAAGCCATCCTAAAGTTGCATGTAATTGGCTGGACTCTTTCCTTATGTCATGTCTTCTGGAATCTCTTACAGCTTGGGAACTGATAGGTCACTGCATCTTTTGGTTGATGATACATCAAAGAACCCCATAGAGACACAGACTCAGTACCTCTGATGGCAACAGTGACGAAAGGTAAATTCAATGCCTGAGGACGAATGACTTTTAGAATTTAAACAACTCTCAACCTGTCATTATGGGGCATCTTGCTAGTTTTCACAGTGATTATTTTGCACTCAACAATTTTCTTCAGGCTTCTCAACATTTTATTCTTAAATTCTTACAATAAAATTTTTACTGTGTAGGTTTAGGAGGTAAAGCTAAATACCACCATCACAAGCATCACGACTAAAGCCAAGAATAAATGAGTGGGTCTCATCTATCCATCTTTGTTTAGCCTTCTCTGTCATTAAGCAGGAGTGGGCAATTTAAGATGAAAGGACTAGCTCCCACTAAACATCTTCCACACTAACCTTAAGATATTTTTGAACCTTTTTTTATTACTTTCCTTCCCTTAACTCTTAATCAGAGCTACTATTTGTTTCTCTTTTCCCTTAACTTCACTTCTATAATTTGTTTTCAAAGATAGGTCACTGTATGCACTGTTCATGGTTGTATAAATGGAAAAAGCTTGGCATTATTAGTAAAGTTGAACACGGAACCTTACCTCTGAGTGAAAAAATTGCAGAAAAATTTTAATATATGTGCCAGGAGACACATACCAGAAAGTTTATAAGAATAAAAAGTGGAAACAGAGTATGTGAGAAAGTGGATATTGTAAATAATATAAATGTTCATTGACCAGAAGATGGATATATTGGCATATATTTATACAATGAAATAAGTATATTCTTATAATATATATTTAAATTATAAACAAACATAAGGCAGTCATTAATACATCATTCAATATATGGTCACCTGTGGGGAAGGAAGGGAATAAATAGTATGGGTGAGGAATCTACAGAAAGTTCCTAGTGTCCTATTAATAATCCCTTTCTTGGGCATGCCCTGGTGACTGGGTGGTCTAGCATACCCTGGGAGCAGTTCCATATACATCCCAGGGTTCCAGGTTCAAGACCTGGGGCTGGGTGGAGCAACCAGTGTGAACAACTAAGTAATTTCTTCCTCCTCTCTCTGCCTGCCTGCCCGCCTACTTGTTTTCATTCCTACCTGTACCTTTCCTTTAAAAAAAAAAATTATTCCTTAAACTCGGTGGTATGTATATATATACTTAACTATTCTTCAGACTGTCCATATATGTTTTATTGCCTCATTTAGATGGGTGAGATATATTTATATATAATATTTATGTAATGTACGTATGTAATATATATTATATAAGCATATGCAATATGTATATTTTATATGACAGCTTTATTGTGGTATATACCATAATTTTCACTCTTATAGTATATAGTTCAGTAATTTTTGGTATATTCAGAGTTGTTCATTCATTCCCACCATGTAATTTTAGAACATTTAATTACTCCTGTAAAAAACCCTGTAGCTGGCACCCCCTGGTGGTTTAGGATTAAGCTTGTGTCTGGGGTGCAGTACACTCATGGTCCAAGGACATGGGTTCATGGACCCAGAAGCAGGGGAACAACTGAAATTAAGTAAAAGATTTCTTTCTCCTCTTTGCTACCTACCTGCCTTCATTCCTGCTTTCTTTCCTAACTCTTAAAAAAACAAAAACAACCTGTGGCATGTTGCTTTGGGAGCAGAGCAGTGATGTGTCCTGATGCAGATTCAATGCAGAAAGAATTCAAGGAGATGCTTAATGACAGCTTGTGGCAAGTTCATTAGGAGAAGCATTGAGAGATAGAATCTCTCTATAGGCAGGAAAGCTGCAAAATTGTGTAAGCTCAGGGAATGCCTTATATACTGAGGAATGGAATTTTTCTCTTGGTGGGTATTACTAAGAGAGTGGTTATGGGTTGTTAAGTGAATGTCTTCCATAAGCCTATTCTTAGTGTGCCTGGGGCTAGGGTGGTGCTGTATCAGTGGGTGGTACTGACTTATTTTGAGTAATGTTAGTTTATTTTTCTGTTTTTGGATTAATTTATCTGCTGACTTCAGTAATTTCGCTTCCTTGCTCTCTAGTTGCCCTGTTCCCCAGCTGACCCTCATCATATCAGATATTCCCTGTGTCCTCATTCCCTGCTCCTGATAATCACTAATCTACTTTCAAGTTTCTGATAATTTGTCTAGTCTAGACATTTCATATAAATGGAATGTGTGGAGGTTTTTTGTTGTGTATCTGACTTCTATCCCTTAGCATAATGTTTTCCATATAAACTGTAGCATTTATCACTACTTTATTCTTTTTATTGTAGAATAATATTTCATTGTATGATCACTGCATTTTGTTTATATATTCATCAGTTAATAGACACTTGGGTTGTTTTCATTTGTTTGGATATTATGAATAATTCTGCTATTAACATTTGTGTACAAGTTTTCCGTGGACATAGGTTTTCATTTCTCTTAGATATGTACCTGGGTGTGGACTTTCTGGGTCATGGTTGCTCTATGTTTAACATCCTTTTTTTGAAAAGAAAAAAGGAAAGACACTGCCAAGAATGAAAGCAAGTAAGCAGGATGCAGGCAAAGAGAAGAGAAAGAAGCATTTTATTTAGTTGTTCATCTTGGTTGCTACCCAAGACCCAGCAAAGAAACCAGGGTCCTTGGACTCTATGTGGACTCTGCTGGCCAGAGGCAGTCGACCCAACCTCTATTCCACCAGGGCGCACCTATGTTTAACATTTTGAGGAGCTGCCAAGCTATTTTCCAAAGCAATTGCACCCTTTTACATTCCTACTGGTAATGTAGGATTGGAGTTCCATTTCTTCATATCCTCACCAATAGTTGTAATTGTTTCTTATTAAAATGGTGTCTTGTTTATTTTATTTTTTTTTATTTTTTTTAAAGAGAGGAGGGAAGGGCGGGAAGGAGGAATCATTTTTATTTGTTAATCTTTTTTGGATGCTCCCCACCCCTGGATCTCACGTTGGATACTTGGACTTTACATGGTCCAAACCCCAGCCACAGCTCAGTGCTGAGCCACCAGGCACACCCTTGTGTTGATTTTAAAAAATGTGTTCTTTCTTTTTGTGATTTTGATTTGTACTTCCCTAGTGAATAAGCATATTGGATATTTTTCATGTGCTTATTGACCGTTGTTTTTATATCTTCTTTGGAAAACTATCTCATATCTTTGCCCATTTTTTAATTTGATTATTTGTTCTATAATATTGATTGTTTAATAAGAGTTCTTTGTGTATTTTGGATACAAATCTCTTATCAGATATATGCTTTGCAAATATTTTTCCCATTCTGTGGGTTCTCTTGTTACTTTCTCAACATGTTTTGAAGCACAAAAGTTTTAAATTTTGATGATATCCAGTTTAGCTATTTTTTTCTTTCGTCAGTTGCGCTTTTAGTTTTGTGTCCAATTTCATATTGTCTTAACTCATACTGCCTAATCTAAGGTCACAAAGGTTTATTTCTATGTTTTCTTTCTTTTGTCTTTTTAAATAGAGGAGCAAAGGAAGAAGCATTTTGAAGGAAGGAAGGAAAGGGGAAGTGACCTTGGGCTGTATGTGGCCTGCACCCTGGGTTCGGGCATGCTCCCTTAAGTCTTTTAGTTTATGTAAAAGTTGTTTCATTACTTTCAATGATGTTTTATAGTTTTCAGTATATAAGTTTAGTACTTCTTTGTTAAAGTTATTTCTAACTAAATATGTTATTATTTTTGATGCTTTTGTAAAGGGAATATTACTTTCTAATTTTGTTTTCAGATTCTTCATTGTAGGATGTAGATTCTTCATTGTAGAATCAATGAGATTGATTCTCATATAGTGATTTTTTTATACTGAAATCTTCCTGAACTCATTAGTTCTAACGGTTTTTACAAGATTCTGTCATCTGTGAATATAGTTTTACCTTTTCCTTTTTAATTTGAATTTATTTTTTATTGTGCCTGATTTTCATGCGTAGTACTTTCAGAAGATGTTGAATAGAAGTGGCAAGAATAGACATCTTTGTATTTTTTGTAGCCATAGGGGAAACTCTTTCCATATTTTACTGCTAATTATGATTTTAGCTATGAGCTTTTCATAGATGACCTTATCTGGTTGAGGAAGTTTCCTTTTATTGGCAGTTTGTTGAGTGTTTTTTATCATTAAAGGTTATTGTAGATGTCAATTTTTGTGCCTATTGATAAAATTATATTTTTGTCCTTTAATTTATTAATATGGTATATTATGTTGATTGATGTTCAAATGTTAAAGCAAACTTCTATCCTTGGGATTAGTTCCATTTGGTGGAACTAATGATGCATAATTTGTTTTGTATTTTGCTAGATTCAATCTGCTATTATTTTGTTGAGGAGATTTATATTTATAATAAGAAGGGCAATTGAACTGTAGTGGTTTTTTTTTGATGTATTTGGTTTTGGACTCTTATAATAAGTGGGAAACTGTTGCCTCTTCTTTTTTGGATGAATATGTAAAGGATTAACATTCATTCTTTTAAAAACTTTTGGTAGAGTTCATTAATAAAATGTCATCTGGGCCTGGGATTCTTTTTGTGGGAAATTTTTTATTACTAATTTAATCTTTGTATACGTCTGTTCAGACTTCCAGGTTCCTTTTAATTAGTTTTAGCAGTTGTGTCTTTCTAGGAATTTATCCCCTTCAGCTAGTGTATCCAGTTTGTGGACATGTAATTGTAGTATTCCCTTATAATTCTTTTTATTCCTTTAAAGGTAGTAGTGCTATCCCCTTGTTCATTCCTGGTTTTATTAATTTGGATCTACTTTCTTTTTTTCTTCTTGACCAATCTAGCTAAAGATTTGTCATTTTTGTTGTTAATCTTTCAAAGAACCAACTTTGGTTTTGTTGATTTTCCCTATTATTTTTCTAGTTTCTGTTTCATTTCTGCTCTAATCATTATTATTTCCTTCATTCTACTTTCTCTGGGTTTACTTTCTTCTTTTTTAAATTCTTAAGGTAAAAGTTAATTGACTTGAGATCCTTCTTTCTGAACATAGACTTTAACATCATAAATGATGCGGGTACCTGGCACTGGTGAGTGAAGTCTGTCCTGGAAAGAATTTGAGGGGGGACACCTTGTCCCAATACCACATGGCAAGTTTATTACAAAACAACTAAACAGAAGTGATACATATAGCTTGGGGTTACAAGAGCAAGAAAGAGAGTTGTTAAAATAGAGTCTCTTATATATGAGAGGAAGGGACCTCCCTTTGGGAGTACCTTTTGGGAGTAGTCTCTTAAGAGTCAGAGTTCTAGGGTAGAGGGTACTTAGGGGGTATGTCTCCAGTTCAGGTCTCTAGGGAAGAATTGCAGGTTTTCTAGCCAGTCCCTTCTCTCCTATCCTTCATCAGTAAAATTCTCTATTTTATGTTCTCCCTGTTCTATAAATTTTAGTATATTGTTATTTGTATAAGATATTTAACAATAAAACATGTTTAGTTAAAAAAAAAAAAAAAAAAAGAGGACCCATGGTTGGACTTATTTGAACTGGGATGTAACCAAAACCACATAATTTCTAGAACTTGTTCAGTTCCTGATGCTAAGTGGATCATAATATTTTAACAAGTGAAAAATCTATTATGTTCATCATGTTCTATAGGAGTGATCAGTGGGGATACTGTGTTCCCCAAAGGTTCAACTGTTCTGTAAAGCACATGAAACATGAACTGGCTGAGGTAATTTTCAAAGTTAGGAAAGTAAATAGTGACAGGAAAAACCCCATGCAGGTAATCACCCAATGACTCCAGACATTTTAGAGCCCATCCACACAATATAAAATCTAAGATAAATCAGTATTTCTTTAGGATAGAGAAAGGAAGTATGGAAAAAGGTGCCAAGGGGAAGGATTTACACATATACTTTGTAGGAAAAGAAACTTTTCTAGGTTTCTACTGTGTCCAATTTCCCTTCTGTTATTTATGAAATAGCTAAAAGTAAACCAAGTAAAGTGCCTGTTATAAATGAAAATTTTCATGAAGATTTATGGTCATGTTACAAATTTTCTTTCTACTGAAGATACTTTCCTGTTAGGCTAAATGAGCCTAGCAATCAGATATATCATTTTGTAATTTCATTGATTTGAAGGTTTTATCCTTCACCCCGACCCCCCCCACCCCATTCTAAGCAATCTTGAATTTATCTTAGAAACTTTTTTGAAACAAAGAAAGAATTGGATGTCATAAATAGATAAGACTATGTTAAGGGAATGCCAAAGGAAAATAAACATGTTTGTGGTAAAAATTTTATGGATTAAACTTGGTTACTAAATATATTGACATGAAATTTTAAAAAGAACTATGGGCAAGAACCAAAAAAATAACCAAAGGGACCTAGGAATGTGGAAAGAGGGACTTTAGAACTATTGACAGTTATATTATGCAAAATATCTGAGAGGGACTGTTTTGAAACAGTCCATCAGATACACCCCTGAGATAAGAAGAGTGGATATAAGCATGCTCCGGAGCAGTCGACAGGCTTCAAACTCCACATCTTGGAGCATTCGAGTCTGCACATTCAAACACCCTCCCAAATGTACTTTTCTGTTGCCTGTTAGATTCTTGCTTGACTTGACTTCTTCTGTCTGGCATTCTGAATTCTTTCTCAGGCCAGGACGAGGACTGAGGTACACTCATTCACACCACTAACTATTGGGGTTTTAAATGGAGGTATGTGAGTGAATTTACGTTGTTAGCATAAAGAAATAGATATGGGGTATATGGGTGCATGTGCATGTACTTCCTGTCTCTCAGTTAAGAGGACACAGAAAGAATGACATCCCAGTAGTCATAAGACCACCTTATACCCAGACCTTGGTTTTTAAATACCCTTCACTATAGAAGCAACCAGAGACTTGAGCAGAGAAAGTACAAGGTAATCCTAGAACATCATACTGTGCCAACAAATGCAGAAGTTCTCAAAATGTCATGGAGATGACTTTTCAAGAGACCTGCAGCCAGGCCATGTTGTAACCACTATGACAGTAATGTCACTGGAGCCCTCAGGGCTGGAGTCATCAAATTGGATACACACTGGTAGCTGTCAAACAAGGTTCAGTTTGGATTCCAGATTTGTATTGCACAGACCTTCCTGTGTCTTATCTTACATCTCTAATTGGAAGCAAGATCCAGATACCGATACAACAGTATGGCTGGAGACTATATGGAATTGGGTAGCTTATTGCTGGTGATGAAATGGGGCCTCACATTTTTCACACTGTACATCTGCTATTTTAACTGAAGAGCTATGTTCACTGGAGTTCGTTCTCAGTCAGCTTGTACTTATTTGGAAAGACATTTATCTGAGTTTATGGAGCGCAATTTGATGTAACTGTTTAAGCATGGTGTGTGTGTCTTACAAGAGACACTTCCTGCAGAATAGAACCTAACTACAAAGAATATTTTCACTGGAATTGTTGATAAAGACTTGGAGTTTATGATTTATCATGGCGATGATGTGTCTTCACTCCTGAAAGGTCTTGAAGAAAGACCACAGAGAGAGGTGCAGCCTCCTAAGCCCGCTAATGATCCAACAGAAAAGACGGATAAACCAATGGAATATTAAGTGATACACCTGCCTGCATGTCTATTATCAAATACGTAAAAATTCATGCACACGTGCTGACGACAATATCTATACTTGGAATCCAAAAATGCAGGATAGTGGCTGCACTTTTCCTTTAAAAAATTTCCTTTAAAAAATTACATGTAAAAATACCCTCTCCTGCGACTTTAGGTAAAAATAGAAAAACTCAACCACGCTTGAGCAGGATGAGCCGGGAAGAACTGGAAGAAAGTTTGTTTCGTCTGCGTGAAGAGCACATGTTGGTGAAGAAACTTTCTTGGAAGCAGCAAGATGAGATCAAAAGGTATGTAGCGTTCTCCTTAAGTCTTTCACAGTTATATATACACTAGGTCTTTGTCACTGTAAACGAAAAGTAATACATTTTGCTGATGTCGACACCAGAAGACAATTCAACCATCAAGGATGGTTAGCTCCAAAAATAAATTTTGAAGCAGTGTTGCTTTATTCTCTTTTCTTGCCAAGCACATCAGTAGACTCTGGCATTGGGCCACAAGCATCATGGGAGCTATTTCAGCCCTCCTGCCCTTGTGACAAAAGAGAGGTTGGGGACAGGGAGAATGGCCAGAACCATAAGGAAACAAAGGCTGCAGGGGCAAGTGAGAAAGGTTTCAATTTATAAAACAAAACCAAAAATCATATTGACCATTTCCTATATGCAGGCATGTTATAAGTGTTTTATATGCATTAACTAAATGGTATGAATACTGTTAGCTCATTTGATACAATGAATGAAGTATTATGAAGAGGAGAAGGAAGCAGAAAGAGATTAAATAATTTTCCCAAGGTTGTAACTAAAGTGGCAGAGCTGAAATCTCTTAACTCTAAAATATATTATATACAGTATCTTAGCTTTCAAAAGTGTGTCTCTTGGGTGTGTACATGGAGATGAATCTGAGGAATGGGTGTGGGTAGATAAGCAGATAGGGAGTTCTGAAAGTCGAGAGTTTTTCTTTAGGTGACAGTGTGAAGACTGCAGTGTGAATGCCACTATGAAGACCATGGAAACATACCTGTAGTGAGTGGAGCAAGCTGAGTGGGCTCATTGTTGCAGCTAGAGAAAATGTCCTCCAGGGGAGAGCTAAAAGCCTTGCAGTGAGACATGTGTGAGAAGCACCCTGTTCCAGGGGATATGGATGTCAGCTGGGAAGTCTGGGCAAGGGCCCAAGATAACAAGAGTTTACTCCAGATTTGGTACTGTCAGAAAGCCAGGACAATTTCATGTTTGGATAGCTCAATAAATCTTAACTACGAGAAGGGATAAATTAGAATGAGGCTATAGCTGTAAGTAGTAAAGAAGTAGTCAGCATCCACTCATTAGCCAGGAGAAGAGGATGTGTAGTATTTTGTGGGTGGCACAGCGACCTTGTTTTTTGTTTCTGCTTAGACAAGATTATGTAATGGACTTGTTTTGTGTCACTATTATGGTTTCAGAGTGGCCTTGTCTGATGCTGGTGTTTTGTGAGATTATGTCACACAGGACAGGTCATCTCTAAACAATTCTGAGGACTAGCTGTGTCAGACCAATTTCCCAGTGTCAGACTTTTTACTTTCTCATCAGGAACCCCCAGGAGTGGTTCAGAGTTTCTTTTAGAAGTGATGGTATTGCAGGTCTCTATAGGTCAGCACTCTGCAGAATTGGAGTTCTTTTATATTATGGAGAATTTGAGATTTCAGGGAAGTCAGAAGGTTACGTGAGTCTAAAAAAATCTTACTTCTTTGTTATTAACCCAGAAGTACTTGTCTTTATAAGTAATGAGTGGCTCAGTTAGATTCGATTTTCCCCTGCCTCTGGGCAAGTTACCTAGCTAGTTTATGCCTTGATTTCTTTGGGTGCTTATGGTTATATGTACTAATACAGTGCATATAGTGCATACTGCACTTTACATATATTAACTTGTTTCATCCTCATAACAATCTAGTGAAACAGGTACTGCTTTGGATAGATGAAGGAACATCACAGAAGTGAATGACATGCCCACAGCCACATAGTAGAAGTCAGAATCAATAGGCATTGGGCTCCAGAATCTGATAATAATGATTAAAACAAGATTTTAGTTGAGATAATGAATAGTGACTCTCCACTCTAGATAAGGCTTGATGTACAGTTAGGATTATGAAGGAGTCATTCTCAAAGTTGGCCATATTTGGGATTGCACAGACAGTTGGAATGGGAGAAGTAAATATTACAATTTCTACTTATATTTAATAATCTGACATTTAAAAACTATAGTGCCTATAATTTATTAGTACAGATGTAAATATGTATGATTTTACAATAAACATACAGATATATTGAGGCACGCACCAACATTTTTTACTAAGATGTGTGTCTGACCACTGTCATAGAATGTAACAAAAACCGTGATGTGCCTGCCCTCAAAGGTTAAGTGTATTGAGGGCAGAAATGTTTGATGTATAAATAATGAACCAAAGTAGATACATTTATACCACAGATATGATTATTTGCCACCAAGTAAACTGTAGAAATAATGACTGCCATAGAAGAAGGAGCCATGCGCCAGCAGCTCTTTTTCGCCTGCAGGATGAGGACAGCCATGCTCCGCTTGACTGCTGTGTGCCGGGACCTGAGGGCAGGGGTGGCTGTATCAGAGCAGCTCTCGGAACCTGTGAGGCAGCAGAGGAACCCAGGATGGTGGCAGTGTCCCCCCAAACACCAGTGTGCCCCAATGCATTGGGTACAACAGCAGTTCCAGCATATGGGCCCTCCTGCTTCTCGCTGCAGCCAGCCTCGGGTCCACCTGAGACACAGACAGCTCCACACAGCCAGTGCTCAGGTGTCCAGAAAACCCAAGACAGGTGAGTGTCAGGGCCAAGTCCCCAACGGGGCAATACTAGGAGTGATTGATTTGTCAGCTACATTCTCCCTCCTCACTGCTTTATTTTGCCCGCCACCCTGTTTTGTTCTTTTGTTCTCTTTCCTCTCTACCTCCTTTTTTTTTTTTAAAAAAAAAAAAACTGTTGTTATTGTTGAATGGGATGTAAGGTTCAAAATTCTCAATTCACCATGAAGAACTACTGAGACGAGAATCAGGGGAAATGGGAATTTTGCAGCAGGTCTAGAAAACAAACAGAGAGCACTGATGTCCTGCTCAAGTGTGAGCATTCATCTTAAGACAGGTTCCTCCACTGTGATCATGGAACAATGCAGCATTTGGCCATGCCTCTAAAACTGGGGCTCATAGCCTTTGGGGGCAAGTGAACTTCGTTGAAACCATGATCAAAGCTAATACTTCCTCCAAGAAAAGTATACATACATATAGACAGATTCGACACACAATTCTATGGGTTCAGACATTCCCAAAGCCCATTCCTCAAATCCAGGCCTAAAACTTGAGCTGTAAATGATTGTGGAGATTGCAGTTTCTATTCTTCCTGGTTTCCAAGTGGCTCAGAGTCTCTGGCTGCTGTGAAACCCAACATTGAATTAAATAAAATGCTGTGTATAAATTTCCTTCTCCTAAAAATTCATCCCTAATTAAGGTCCATGGGAATGAGGTGCCTTTACCTGGGGATTCTATGTTAGGTTTGTTTATTGTAGTTCTGTGCTTTGAAGTTCCCTACTCAAGCCAACCAAGTCATTGCAAAAACAGCTAAAAGTATAAAAATAATGTCAAATTTCAGTTCAGTTTAACAATTCAGCCTTACTGAGTGACCCTTATGTATCCGGCACTAAAGATAAAGACACATTAGATTTAGACACACAGTTCCTGCTCTGGACAAGCTTGCACCTTTCTTCTTCCCATACCTACTTGCTTACTTGAGTCTGTGGTTCCACTGACTTATTAAATCTTCAGTTGCATTTCTATGCAAGAATAATGACTGAAAACCTTTCCTTTGGAATCATCATTCATATAAGGTTTTCCTCCAGGTCTCCAGGCTTCCTACTTCCTTCATTTGGTGGTTCATTTCTAGTGTTGATGTCCTGGAAAAATCTGTTGTCAGAGTCTGCCATCTTTTGTTTAAACTTTCAGAGCCAAGGAACAGGCTGAGCCATACAGCCCCTCCCACGTTCAAGGAGCATGTGATAAATGGAAAAAGCAGAGGTGAAATATCCAGTGAACTTAGCAAATTGTGAGTTCTTCTCATTCATCCTATCCTGTTACTTTTTCAACTTTAACTGGAAGTATAATGCTTATGGAACAAATGAATGTTGGCACTTTTGAATCTTTCCAGCATAATCGAAGATGAAAGTCAACTCTAGGTCAAATTGCAACTTCATTGCTTAAAAATGGGAAGTAAGCATTTCTCTGACTTGCAAGTCAAAGACAATAAAGTCTCTTAATTAAAGTTATTCCATCTCTTTCCCTGTATATTTTTATCCCTTTGGTCATAATTCATGTATATTAGTGTTTGATACTTGAAAGCTGTATTTGGTAAGAGTATTCTCCATGCTTACCAATATTACTAACTCCTCTTAACTTTATATTATATATATATAAAACATACACACATATATATATACATGCATATATATGAATGAGAACCCAATTCTAAATCCCTTTAATAGCAATTTCTGTTACTTCTTTTTGTGTTTAATTTTCACAATTCTAACAGCATGGATTTCTTTCAGCCAAATCATAATTCTGACTAAACTTATTAGTCTATGCATGCCTAACAGTGCCCACATTATGACCAGCAACACTATGCAGGTTGAAGAACCAGCCAAGCCTCTGGAGAAAACGTGGTCCAAAGATGTAGATTTTGAACACAGAAGTTCTTTGGAGTGTGCTCAGAAGGCCACAGAGCTTCGGTAAGAGTGTGGCATTCCGTGCTTCAGCCATAATGAATTTGGAAAAGTAAGCAATTCTTATTTGAATCTTCTCTCCATCTCAGAAGATAAGAGAATGCTCTGAATTAAATTCAATCTGAGAAGTAGACCTGGGGTCCCAAGTGAGTTATGGGTTAGATTAACCTACAGGTGATATTTATAAATTTATAAGTATTTGTAGATTTGCTATGTTACTTCATATAAGAAAATCTATTTTATCCTCATCACCAGATTGGATTCTCATCCCTTACTTTCAATCAGTCCCTGATAACTTTTTAAAGTAGACTTAAGTTTTCAGAGAAAATTTATGTTCAAAGGAAAATTGGAAAGAAAGTACAGAGATTTCCCATGGTCCCCACGTGGAGCCCCTACACAGCTTCCCCTGCTATCAATGTCCCACCCCAGGTTGGTACATTTATTACAATGGATGAACCTACATTGATGCATCATTATCATCTGAAGTCCATAGTTTACCTTCAGGTTCACTCTTTTTTTTTAGTTTAAAATTATATTTTTATTAATATTTCAGTATCTAACTATTTAAAAATAAAATATCTAGTTGTCTAAGGATTCGCCCTTGATGTTGTCCATTCTGTGGGTTTGGGCAAATGTATAGCAAATATTAATCATTACAATATCATACAAAATAGTTTCACTGCCTAAAGAAAACCTTGTTTTGTCTATTCATTCCTCCCTACCCCTGTACTCTCTTACGCTATTACCACCAATGTTTCTACTGTCTCCATTATTTTGCCTTTGTCTGGAATATCATATAATTGGAATCATACAATAGGTAGCCTTTTCAGATTCATTTCTTTCACTTAGCAACATATTTAAATTTCCTTCATGTCTTTTCATAGCTCATTACTTTTTTAATTTTTAGGGAGAAGAGATTTCCTATTAAAGGACTTTCTAATTCCCAGTTTTGACAATTATAAACAAAACTGCTAAATACATCTATGTACAGTTTTTGTGTGGACATAAGTGTTAAACCTGGAGACCTTACAAAATCATGCCCACTCTAGAGATTCTCTTTCAATTTATTGGAGATGGAATTCAGGCAGTATCATTTTTTAAATCTCTCCAAATAATACTAATAAGCACTTTGGGCTGGGAATTATTGATATAGTGTCTAGCAAACCCAATTCCTCCCTATTATCTTTCAATCATTAAAGAAAACGTCATCTCCTCAGTTCAGAAATATTAATTTTCCTGTGTGTTTCATCCATATCCACACCTTTCTAGTTTTTCTAAGGTAATAAGACTCAGACCTAGCTGGTCTTTGCAAGGTTTATGGGAAACTGTGAACACCATACTTTAAAAAGCCGTTGTTATGTTTTCTCAAAACAGAGTTTAAGTTAGTGGTCTCTGTAAAATCTCAGCCAGTGTGAAGGGAAATGGGAAAAAGGAGACTATTTACTGAGATGTACTACACTTCCCATATCTGGTGTGTTGTGGGTGAGAGAGGACGGCAAGAAGATGTTCTTGTTGGTACAGAGTCAGAGGGAAAAGTACGTAACTGTGTCAATCAGCAGAAAATGTTTTAGCAGTGTTTTCTTTCTCCAGAGCTTCAATTAGGGAGAATATAGACTTGATTCGACTTAAGAAGCTCTTACATGAAAGGAATACCTCATTGCTAGTAACAAAAGCACAATTAACAGAAGTTCAAGAGGTGAGTTGCCATCATTAGTTATGCTTTTCTGGGGAGAGGAAAATAACCAATTAGTTATGAAGCTAGTTATTTTACCTTAGTTAAAATATATAGTTGATATATATTAGTTTATATGATTTTCTCCACTTCACACATGGGAGACTAAACCGAGAGAAACTAAATTACTTGTCTGAGATCACAAAACTTGTAGGTAAAATTCAAATCCAAGCCTTACAACTCAAGGATCTATTCTTTTAAGAATACTTTCTATTAGCTCTCTATTGGATGAATATGCCAACCCTGCCCACTAAGATGGAATTAAGTGGTGTTGACTCTGTCAAGGGTAATATCTTAGTGAGGGACCACAACCAGAATGTAGTTAATTTGGGAAGCCAAAAACAATCATAGGGGATGAGAGGAAACCAGCCTTTACTGCATACTATGTACATGCTGGATTCTGTTCTAGATACTTATAATCACAATTTCATTTAAGCCTGACAACAATCCTCAAGGTATGGACATTACATGCATGAGAAAACTGAACCTCAAAGAAGTTAAGCAACTTTCTTCAGCTATAAAAATATTAAGGGGTAGGGCAGTTTTTTTTTTTTTTTTTTTTAGCAAAGGTGGAGGCAACAATGAAGATGACTAGTCAGGCAGACAGGAAGAAAAGAAGAAGTTTTTCATTTCATTTTTGTGTACTTGTTCATGTTGATTGTTCCCCCTCGACCCAGGATATGAACCTGGGTCCTTGGGATGTACATGGACTGCATTCCTTCTGAGGATGCTGACCTAACTGCTACTCTACCAGCTCATGTCCAGAGCAGTATTTGACACTAGATTTATCTGGCACCAAGTCTCATGATCTTTTCTTATTACCACACAACAGAAACTCAAATCTAGGTGTGCTCTGGGGGCCTAGTGGGTTAGTTCACTGTTGTGCAGCCCACATACATTCTAAGGTCCCTTGTTCAAGACCTGGGTCTGGGGAAAACAACCAAGACAAACAACTAACTAAAGTAAATAAAATGCTTCTTCCTTCTTCCTGCCTACCTGCCTACTTGCCTTCATTTCTGTCTGCATCTTTCCATTAAAAAAAAAAAAAAAAGAAAAAGAAAAAAAGAAACACATCTAAATGGTAGAAATAGGGCATCAGGGTCTAAGTAGTAGATTGACACCATTCTCTTATGGAATAAATATTTATTCAGTACCAAGAACTGTGAAAAGCACTGGTGTACAGACGTAAGTAAGGTGGTCCCTGCTTTCAGTGAGCTTACTTGAGTAAGAGGGTGACATGCAAATAAACACAACTATCCACATCCAGAAAATGGGGTGGGGGCACAAAGAGAGAGTAGTTAGTGAAAGGTTTTTTCTCTGGGCTCTGCGAGGAGAGAAAGCCAATCAAACAAAAAAGTCGAATAGCCAGGGCTTTATTGGGGTTTGCCCACCCCGGTGAGGTTCTCCGGTTTGGTCCGCAGAACCGGGCGGGGGAAGTCGCGCCCGAACAAAGGGAAGCGCTCTCTTTAAGCAAAGAATTTCCCGGGGTTCCTACTTTGCGGTTGGGGATTGGCCCTGTGATTCCAGGTGTGGGCTTCAATCCCTCAGTCTGACGTCAGCCACTTTTTTTCACGGGTATGGCTGCCGTTTTCTCCCTCTGGGCCAGCCTAACAGTTAGATACCCCACAAAATAGAGTACAGGATCCAAAAAGGTTTCAAAAAGAGTATATTCATAGCCAAATACTGGTATACTGAATTAGCAGGGGCGTGAGAGAAAAGCTTTCCAGGGGGAAGAGAAGCATAGGCCAAGGCATATAAATTAGAAACATCAGGAACAAGATCATGACTAGGGAAACCTTGTCAGGAATTCGGACTTTTGGCCCTCCCTTATGGAGCAGCAGTTAGGTCAGTCACCTCCAAAGAAGCACAAGGCCACATACCCCTGGGTCTGAGAGGAAACAACCAGTGTAAACAACTAAATAAAAATAAATAGAATGCTTCTTCCTGCTCTCTTCCTGCCTGCCTGCCTACTCACCTTTATTCCTGCTGCTCCTTTCCTTTAGCAACAACAACAACAACAACAAAAAAGAGGTACGCCCTGGTGGCCTCCTAGTCCACGTGGGAGCAGTCCCCCACATGAATCCTGAGGTCCCAGGTTCAAGACTTGGAGCTGGGGGTAACAATCAATGTGAACAACTAAATAAAATAAAGTGCTTCTTCCTCCTTTCTCTTCCTGTCTGCTTGCTTGCCTACTTGGCTTCATTCCTGCCTCACCTTTCTTTAAGAAAAAAAAAAAAAAAGAAGAAGAAGAATTCAGACTTTATCCTATTGAGTAGAGAACTACAGAAAGGTTTAAGCAAGTTGATGACCTAATCAGTCCCCCTCACTCAAAGAGATAACTTTCCTTTTTTTAATGTGTGAAATATTTTTGAAATAAATTTTAATTCAAAAATAATACTTTTGGGGCACCCTGGTGGCCTAGTGGATAAGGCCACTGGATGTAGTCCACATACGTTCCAAAGACCCAGGTTCTAAACCCAGGGTTGAAAGGAACAGCCAAGCTGAACAACTAAATAAAATAAATTAAGTGCTTCTTCCTCGTTTCTCTTCCTCCCTGCCTGACTCTACTCGCCTTCATTCCTGCATATACCTTTCCTTTAAGAAAACATTTCTGAGAATCTCTTATAAAGCAGTAATAACTATGATTCTGGGTAGCAGTATTATAGATGACTTATTATGGTCTTTATACTTTTCTGAAAATTTTGATCTCATAAATTACAGAACTACAAGGATAAATCATTCTGGCAGCAGATGACTGGTACAAGACTTGGGGCAAAGAAATTGGTAAAAGACAACTGGAGAAGTCCAAGGGAGGCAAAATGAGGGTCCCAACTGAGGTGGCGAGAGAGGTCCTTAGAGAAAAGACCTTATTGGGAGGAGTTCAGGAAGTGGGAGAATGAATTTCACTACTCAAGGGGAGTGGGTGAAGGAAAAGAAGAAATGAAAGATGATTTCTGGGTTTCTGGCTTGAATTACTGGATGATGGTGGCGCCATGCAATGAGATGGCCTCTGGCTACTGTGGGCGCTGTTCTTGGTGCATCTCTTCTAATGAGAACTAAAAGCATCTCCACAAGTGCAACATCCAAATCTGTTTTGTAGAGAATTACGCAAATGCTTGTATTCTTTTCATTTGGTTAATTTGGGCATTTTTAAAGGATGTAGAGGTACAGAAAGAAGCTAATTTAAAATTGTATGGTAAATAGCTATTTTTGTGGGTTTAGATTTTGTGAAATCCATCTATTCCTCCATTGCATTCGAGATAAAAAGAAAGAAAGCCATTTTTAAATGAATGTCCTTACTCATGTTACTGGTAGTGGTAGAGATGATCTAACCCAGTAAATAATCACCCACTATTTTTAAAAATATGTATTTTACAGCTTGTTTTTCTTTAAAAAGTTACCTTTCTAGCTATACCTTCTAACACATACACTAAAATAAATTTGCATTCTTTTAATAATCGCTTAGCATTAAAATACGTTGTTAAGTAGTACAGACTTTAGATTCAGGAAGACTTGCTTAAAGTTCTGCCTCTGCCTCTTGATAGCTGTGTGATTCTGAACAAGTGGCTTAACTCTCTGAGCTATGGTCTTATTTTTTAAATTTAGTTAATAATACCTACCTCTCAGGTTTAGATTAAGGATTAAGTGAGATAATATACAGTACATGTATTGTGATCATAACGTAACATCATAAACCACATGCTAATCAACATAAAGCATAATACATAGTAACTGCTCAACCAACAGCTGAGCTGTTATATGCAACCAATAGCTACCAATTGTTGCTATAATGGTTCTTGCTATCTTTTATTCCCAAAACGGGAAAGAGGTCTTTCTGAAGTGTGCTGGGTGAGATAGAGCACTTTGAAATTAAATTTGAAATTTTGAAACTAAACAATTTTTCTTGGATAATCCACCAAGTGCAATGGAACTTTTTAAAGAAATGATCTAATCTGTCACATTCAAAGACATTTGGTAAGCTAGGGCAAGGGGAACATAGCAGCAATTAGAAAATAGATATACACATGGCTTTACAACTAAGGTGAACAACTAAGTAAAGTACTTCTTCGCCTCTCTCCCTGCCTGCCTGCCTACTCAACTTCATTCCTGCCTTCTCTTTTCCTTTAAAAAAATAAAAGCTTATTTACTCCTTGAGTGGGGTTTAGGCGAAGCTAGATGAATATCTGTGATTAAGAGTCACTAAAGCAGAGTTCCCAGCAAGACCAGTCAGTTTCTCACCAGAGGTGTCTACAAGAAAATGCACACTGTGTACTCTTGTAGCTCAGGCGGCCGAGGCTGCTAAAGTATGAACCATGTAAAGCCTGTGGACCCGAATTTGAGACCCTGAGTTGGGTAGGGGGAGTGGGAGAGAAAACTGTATACCTAATTTCTAGATTTAGCATGTTCCTTTGCTAGGTGCAAAGAGAGAAATCTATGATCACAAGAAACTTTCAAATAGATTAGAAAGTAAAAGCAGCTTTGAAAGATGGATTTCACTTAGAGTCAGGCTTCATTTGAACCTTAGGAAAATGAAGATTCCAATTACAAATTATGGTTTCCCAGAATGGAAAATCCTCACTAACAGGGAAACAATACTTCCTGGAAAATGCTGGGTGAAAAACAAGGTCAATTTACATTGCAAAGGCAACATGCAATTAAATCAAAGCCCTTCTCTGTGACATCCACTAAGGAATGCTAGAGTTGCTGGTGTCTTGAAACCACTCCTGCTGTGCGATATGACTATTCCTAGAGCAACTTTTCTTTTGCCCCAGAATCTGGGAGCCCTGACTGCAGCCCATGATGCCCTCCTCAGCCAAGTGAATGAACTCAGGGTAGAGTTAAAGGAGGAGAGCAGAAAGGCTGTGAGCTTGAAAAGCCAACTGGAAGATGTGTCCATACTGCAGATAACACTGAAGGAGGTAAAAAACAATACTTGAAAGATATCATTAGTTGTAAGTGATATTCCAATTTTAGAGAGTGCAGTTTAGCAACAATTTGGGTAGTTCATTTTTTCAATGAGAAAAAAATGGGGCTCCAAGTGGTTAAATTATTTGCTCAAAATTATACCATTGGGCGAAAAATGAGATTTATACTAATATCTCTTCTCCAAAGTCTGTGGTGTATTATAAAGTTCTGCTGCTTCCCTGACCGTAGAAACCCAGACACCAGGAATACTTACCATTTCCAAAAAAAGTTTCTATTCCTCCTTCAGCTGGTTCAAACCTCTCTAGTTGAATGTATCCTCATAGACATGGTAGATGAGCATAGAAAACGGCCCCTCCCAAGCCCCACCCCACAGTGGAAAACTTGTGCAAGGCAAACTATTTTAAAATTTTATCTCAGGTACCGTACTATCTGTCATCTTAGTTTCAGGAGAGAGTTGAAGATTTGGAAAAAGAACGAAAATTGCTGAATGATAATTATGACAAACTCTTAGAAAAGTGAGTACCAAGTTTGGGCCCCAGAGCATTATTTGCTATTAAAGGTAATTATAGAAAAATGTCTCTAATTTTTCAAAAATAATATCTAGTGAAATATCTAGTGTTTAAAAGTTTATGGGGAAATTGGTGTAAGAATGTAAATTAGCATTGTCTTTTTTGGAAGACAATTTAACACTGTTGTCCAAATGTTAAATATGCTATCTTTTGTGTCAACTAATCCATTATTTTGCAATCAAAACTAAAGAAATTCTTTGTGTGTGCAAACTGTATCATCAGAATGTTAATTATTACATTGCTAGTGATGGTTAAAAATGAAAAACTGTCTAAATTACCTTTGATATGTGTTGACAAAGTCATGTCACATCCCTACAGTGGAATACTACGAAGCTGTTAAAAATGAAGTAGACCTATATGCTTAAGATACATGGTTTAAAGATGAATCATACTGCAAAGAATATATTAACTCTAACCAAATTTATGGGTTTTGTTTGTATGTGTGTGTGTGTATCCACAAACCTTTAATGAGATGAAGGATCAGTAGAGGGCATAGAGGCACTTTTACTTTTACTATATATACTTCTATATCAATTTAATTTTTCATAAAAAGCAAATATTCATCAATTAATTTGAAAACCTTAAATGCTTAGAAATTGAAATAACTAAATCTTTCTGACTTAATGAAAAGCAGTGTTGGGGAGTTGGTTGGGAAAGCTGTCTGGGAACAACTGCTGACTCATCAACTCAGCAAAATGAAATCTTATGGGGGGTTCGCCACCTTGAAGACTCCCTGTGATAATCATTCCTATTACCTTCACCATTCAGAACATTATCTGATCCCTGATTGGATGATCATGTAATGTATAGTTAGGAAGTCGTAAGAAAACTTAATACTCCTGTAAACAAGTTGTTTTTATATCACATTTATTAAAATAATCAATGGGGAAAGACATAAACAGAAACTTTTTTTTTTTGCTATCACTTTATTTGTGTGAAGAACTAGCTGTGAGACTATAGCTATGTAGGTGTATGAGTGGGGAGGGAACAGGGGATGACAGAGTTAATATAATGTGGTGGTGGTCGAGGGCACTGGAATTCTGGTGGTGGGTGTAGTATGAATTGCACATAGACTGAAGTATGAATTCAGTATCCTAAAAATCATATAGCAATAAAAAAAAAGAATAAAACAATTAAAAAAAAAAGACTGGACACATACATTTTATATTCAAAATGGGTCTGCCCTGACAGCTAAACTACAGTGGAATTCAGGGTACAGTTGTTGAAAAGTTTAGTTCCAGCTTTTTGGCATAGTAATTTATCACCTGACTCAAAGTCAAAAGTGTTCTGTAACCTAGCCATTGGTGAAGGAGGTAGAGGAATGAATTAAGGATAAGGGAATAATTATTCCTCATTTCTAATCCAGCAGGCCTGAGAATGTCTTGGTAAACAGTTCTCTGCCTAAAGAAAACCATCATGCTGGAGAAATTCCTTGGGAAACAGATATGACTTGGGTTGTTTGCTCAGTGGGATATTTGAGACCTAAACAGAAGTGATACTAAGCAGTTCCTCATAGGACCCAAAAGTTCTAAGGCAGTTGGTAAATGACAGTTACAGATAAAGCTAGGATAGCAAAAAACATGCAGGGGAATGAATGTTGAAGTAGGCCCAGGATGTGCTGAAACTGTGTAATAAAGACATCATATCACATTTCCAGCATGCTGGACAGCAGTAATCAACCTCACTGGAGCAATGACCTGGTAGGAGAACAGCTGCAACAGAAAGTCTCTCAGTTGCAGGACCAACTGGATGCTGAACTGGAGGAGAAGAGAAAAGTCTTACTTCAGCTGTCCATAGAGAAAGGTAGGTCAGGCCTTGGAGAGTTCTTTCAAATGAAGCATCCTCTACATCTGGTGCAGCATTTTTCCAGTCCCCTCACTTGAGCCTAGGTCATGGATAACTAGAGTAAGAACCCTGGCAATGAGGTCAAATCTACTGTCAAGAAAGAATGATACCCCCCTCACACATATACTTTCTCTTATTAATCACTTTCCATTTGGGAGGGCTCATTCTTAATTTATTATGTTTTTAAACATCGACTATCAAAAGTGTTGAAGAAGAATTTTTCTACCTTTTATTCTCATCAATCTGTTAGGATGATTGGGAGCTCTTTCTTTCTCTTTAGCACTTGATACCTAAAAATGAGACTCAAATTACTGTTCTTGGTTACTATCATTTCCCTCTGCCTTGACTCTGGGATCACAAATATAGTTATTCTGAAGATTTAAAAATATTATCAAAGATATCATCTCACCTCTTTTTGCTAGCCTGCACCTTGATAGTGAGACTTATCAAACATATTTCATTAGGTCCTAATATACTCATATAGAAGATTGAAGGGAAATAAATATGACATCAAGAAAAGTAGAGGCAGAACCCATAAAAGGATAAAGCTTAGCACATGCTAAGGACCTTACTGGGTGTGTGAAGTACAAGTAAAGTCTTTAAGGACCTGAGGGTAATTGAATCTAACCCTTTCTGTAATGCATGATAATAAATTGATCACACTAAACACAGGTCACCTTTCTTCCCTGAAACACACGTACACATATATACACAGGGAAATGGCCAAATGCCCATCCTCTCTTCCCCAGGTTAGGGTGGGTATGGAAGTGGGTGCCACAGAGAACCAATAGCTTTGAAGTCAGAATGGAGTGAGCCAGATACGTGTTTGGACTGTCCTAATGAGTCAGGTAGCTGTTTTATTTGTTTCTTTTTTTGTCGTTCTCCCTTTATTCTACAGTTCTTTAGGTGCTGTTTGTTTTGTTTTAAAGTGTAAATGTCAAATCAGTTTACTGGGTTAATAAGCTAGAACTCCTCTGTAGAAATGAGAGAAGTGCTTCTCTGAGAGCAAAATTTTACAATGAATTAAGCATTAGTGGGAGAATTTAATTCATATGTGGTCTAGCTCTGCCCATGGTTACTTGTAACTACAAAATTTCAACTTTCTGGATTTTTCCCCAGCTCAAAACAAAGATTTGAAGCTTGAAGTCACCAACCTGCTTCAGAAACATAAACAGGAAGTAGAGATCCTGCAAAAGAAAGACATAATTTCCCAATCTCCTAACAAGCAATCTGAGTTAGATGCTCACCCAGCTCTACCCCAAGAGACCATTCAGATAGAGGTAAGAGCGTCTTTAGTCAAGCAATCCCTCCACAGTGGGATCTCTGGCAATTAACTTTGGAAAAGATTAAAGGATTAGAAAACTAACTGAATACTATTTTGTCCTGATTGAGGACAATATGTGGAAGAATATGTGAAGGCTGAGAGTCGAGCTTGCTTCATGAACTCTATACATTTTTTGCCCAATGTTTACAGCTCATAAAATAAGCATGTTTTTCAGATGAGGACTTGAAATGATCTACCGAAGAGCGAGCAGCTGTTAGAGACTGTATAACTTCTACTCTGCTGCTCCCAAACATGAGGAACTAGGAGAGAGAGCACTGGGGCAGTAATACAAGTCCTCTTAGATTTTGAAGTAAATTCTGGTATTTTACAAACAACTGTTTTATGGAGAATCGGTATTATTATACCTATCATATTTATACTCCCTTTTATTAATGATTTTCCCTCTATAGCCCTGTGAACCAAATAACCACGAAGAAAAGAAACTGCCCCAGATGTTAAGTGAGTTGCAAGTCTCACATGCAGAGACCACATTGGAACTAGAAAAGACCAGAGACATGCTTATACTGCAGCGCAAAATCAACGTGTGTTATCAGGTGCAAGAAAAGATGGTACAGGAAGGGAATAGATAAGTGAGAACACGGGGGCCACCTGCAGGACTGGGAATGAAGCAAGAACTGAGTTTTCAGCGCTGATGTAAGGTGATATGCTGTCCTGTGCAAATACAGAAAATGATGTCGAAGAACTTGAGGACTCACACCTGCCCATGGCACCTTGGCAATAGAAGCTAGTGAAGGGGTTTTTTTTCAGGTTTGCCAGTCTCAGGAAAATAACACCTATGGCTCTAGCACAACTGGTTCTGGAGGGGTCTGTTAGGAACCCAAACCTTTTCTAGTGGATGAATCTGCCCTGCTAAGGAGATAGTGGAGTCTTCTTTACCCAGAAAACTAGCACCTTTTTATCTGGGCTTTTCAGTGCTGGGCCACTGAGATAGAAAAGTTCAGGTATCATTTTGTTTCAGGAGGAACTGGAGGCAATGATGACAAAAGCCGATAATGAAAACAAAGATCACCAAGAAAAAATGAAGAGGTTGAATCAACTCCTAGTCCTCAAAAACGATCGTATCAATCAGCTGGAAGGTATTTTAAGAAGTCATGGCCTTCCAATATCTGGCAAGTCTTAGTACTTTGTTGTCCTCGTCTTGGGGCCTGTCATACTGCTAATACCTATGTTCTCTGTGTAAACCTATCTCAAGGGTAGCCTTATGTCCTTGGCATATGATTTATTCCTCTTGTTCTTTATCCTAGTAGCCTTATGTCCTTGGCATATGACTTATTCCTCTTGTTCTTTATCCTATCATCTTTATGATTAAATAGTCAGCAGCTTCTTTTCCTCCATTATGTCAGTGTCTTTCTCTGGTTTCTCTAGAGAGCTTCAACAGGGCTTAGAGATTGCTGTATCTATTTTGAGAATGAGAAAGTATCAACTCAGGATGATGGTGTATTACGCTTCCTCTCTCAAGGCCATTTTCTCAACCCAGGCCTATGTAGCAGTTTTTGTGAGGTCATAGTACTTTATTATTCATCTCTTATCTTCCTTCTCTGTTATTTCTCTCTGAAATTCTCAATTCTTTGTTGCCGTGTGATGATGTCAACAGTAACAGGGTAGCTGGCTGGATAATAAAACAAATTTCATGTTGTGATACTTCTGGTATTTAGTAGTCACTGCTGACTTAGGTCTGACTTCTGACTTACATGTTAAGAAAATTAGCTTCATTTTACCTAATGGTGAGAGACCTGATTCACAGTAGCCAAACTCACCAGGGAATGATATTTATACCAGAATGTTCATGTGTTTTGTTTTTGTTTTTTAATGAATGGTACAAGCAGAAATGGAGCTGAGTAGGCAGGCAGGCAGGCAGGCAGAGAAAAAGACGACACATTTATTTTTATTTAGTTGTACATCTTGGTTGTTTTCCCAATGTGGGACACAGATCCATTGGTATATACATGGTCTACACTTTGGCTGGAGGCAGTTGACCAAACCACTACTCTACCAGGGCATGCCATTTTTTTTCTTCTGATAATGGCTGTTCCATAGCTGCTGTGAAAGTATTTAGAACCTCTATTTAAGGCCTTGCTGTTCTGGAAAGTAAAATCAGTAAGTAGATCTCTTAATGAGCATAAAATGGGAGTAAAGGGATATAATTTATCCATGCCAGGATGAGTCTGTCAAAAGGTTATTGCCACATAACAAGGGAAATTTATCTTCTGATGTAAATTCTCATGTTTCAGATTCAGGGTCCTTCTCCTGGGACAGTGCAGGATGAAAATCCTATCTACTTTCTTTAACTTACAGTTCTTTCTTTACTGGAAAGGCTAAAGAGTTTTTCATATATTTATCAGTTATTTATATTACTTCTTTTGAGCATTGCCTGTTACTGTTCTTTGCTTGTTTCTTAATAGTATTTTTTTACCTGTCAAAGTTCTGTATATATCAGTTATTTTTTAAATTAATATTTATTGAGGCAACTTTGAGCTACAAAATAATATAAGCCTGTATATATTGATTCCCCATTCCTTAGATACATGACAACACACCCTGCCCACCATCAAATTACCAAAAGCTCTTCACCATTGCTATTGGCCCACCACTAATTGCCCCCACCCCTGCCCCATTCCCTGTTGGTAACCTCACTTTAATGTTAATGTGCAAAGGTTTTCTTTTGTTTAGTCTATTCCTTTGCTTTGTTTCTTTATATTCCACCTGTGAATGAGATCATCCAGTATTTGTCTTTCGTATTATGACTTATTTTGCTTATATAAGCTGGTTATTAACTGTCATGTAATGCCAATTTAAAATATATTTTAGTATATTAATCTAATCAATTAAGAAACCACTGATTAATTAAAATTTTGGACAGGAAAACATTCTGATGTATCCAAAATGCGTGTGTTCTACTACTTAATTCTTAAAATAAAATTTTCACCATCAACACACCATAATGGCTCAACCACTCTCCAATTTGAAGCAGACTATATTATCAAAGTGTCTGATTGGTTGGATATGGGAAGTAATGCCAAGATTTGGTAGACTGTCTTACTTTAAATCTTTGCCTCCTGTTGCTGTTATTTTCAACTTCTTTCCAGTAAATCTTCTTCTCCCTCTTCTACTCTTTATTACATTATTTTTGACTTCAAGTGATGTTTTTCTTAATGATGAAACCAATTTCTTATTTAAAAAAATGATTCTTGTGACTGATCTAACAGGAGAGCAGTAATGGAATTGCTTCTTGGTGGGTCCCACGTAATGTTATAAACAACATGACCAACATGTTATTCTCTCCATGGCTAATATCCCAACCTTTGGAAATAACGCACATTTTGTATTTCTAGTGCTTCTCTACTGGAATTAATTTTCCATTGATTCATAGAACCTTCTTATAAGGCAGAACAATGTCATTTATACATGAAATTATGTCTCCAGTGTTTTCCTGACCTTAGTGTTTAATTTCCACTTACTCATTTTGTACTTTATCTCTAAAGCAGGCATTGGATTATTTGGCCATTGGAATTCAAAGCATTGATGTCTACTGTTTTTCCTTTTGACTCACATGGTTACCTTTTAATCATATCTTGAATGTCTACTTTTTATTCTCCTTCTGTCTATCTTCTTTTACCCTAAGGAAGAATTTCCTACCTTCAGTGGATAGTTTTTTCCCTTCTCTAGAACAGCTCAAAGATGTCGCTTATGGTACCCGGAAGTTGTCACTGTGTCTGGAAACACTACCAGCCCATGGAGATGAAGATGAAGTGGACATCTCTCTGCTTCGTCAGAATGAAAACCTTTTTGAACTGCACATCCACCAGGCCTTTTTGACATCTGTAGCCCTGGCTCAGGCTGGAGACACTCAACCTACCACTTTCTGTATCTATTCCTTCTATGATTTTGAAACTCACTGTACCCCACTAGCTATGGGGTCACAGCCTCTCTATGACTTCACCTCTCAGTATGTGGTAGAAACAGATTCCCTTTTCTTACACTACCTTCAAGGGGCTTCAGCCCAGCTTGAGCTCTACCAAGCCATAGCCAGTGAGCACCATACCCTTGCAGCTGGATGGATTTGCTTTGACAGGGTGCTGCAGACTGTGGAGAGAGTCTATGGTTCTGCCACACTTACTGGTAAGTGCAGTCAGCTTCCTCCAGCATCCAGGACTATTGTGGAATTTCCTGAAGTGTCTAGTTGCTCTCATGGTGATTTCCCATTTTCTTCCTCTGATTTTATTCTTGATCCTCACCACATCACCTGTGCCTTCCATACCTTTCATACCTTCTGCTACTCAGGAGCTGGTGGAGAAGACTTCGGGGTGCTAAAATACTGGATGAGGTTGCGCTTCCCCATAAGATCCAGCCTACAAGCATGCATTACAGGAAAGAAAGCCCAAGCCTACCTGTCAGCCAATGTGTTTGGAGCCTGGGAGGCTCCGGAGGATGAGGTGAGGAAAAAGGATGTGCCCTTGAATCCGAAAGGAGCCTCAGCCAACTGTGAGAACAGCTCAGTCTTCCACTCTCAATAAGTATTTGTTGAATGTGAACAAAAGAGAAAAAACTGTCATACTCTAATTAGTCCAGATTCTTCCCTTGATCAAGCTTCGGTTTGATATGAAATCATGCTCCTGGAGCTAGCTCTCTCTCCCTCCCGTGAACAGAATAGCTTCTCTGTTTCATTCTCTAAGATTAGGCCCAAGTGCCAGCATTATTTTCTTCAGATCGCAATCCACCAGAGCCATTGTGCAGGCAGGTGAAAGTCATTAGGATTTTCTGTGACCCAGTCAGGATTCAACAGTTCTCTAGCTCGTAGCTCTTCCTTGCCAAGGATACTGGGCTTCATCTATAATTCTCTCAGGCTGCCGTTTTCCTCAATCCAAGACCAACGTCTTTCCAGTCCAGATCAGATATTTGGCATCAGCAGAATGAGCTGCGGGTGGAAATCATCAGGTGCTGCGGCCTCTGGAGTCGTCGACTGGGAACTCAACCCAGTCCATATGCCATGTACCACTTCTTTACCTTTTCTGACCACGACACTGCCATCATTCCAGCAAGCAACAATCCCTATTTTAGAGACCAAGCTCGATTCCCAGTGCTTGTGACCTCTGACTTGGATCAGTATCTGAGGCTGGAAGCCCTGTCTGTATACATTTTTGATGATGAAGACTCTGAGCCTGGCGTGTACCTTGGTCGGGTGCAAATACCCTTGCTGCCTCTTGCACAAAACAAATCCATTAAAGGTGGGAATTCAAGGTTATTACAGCTTTATGTTCTCTGCCCATTGTTGTCTCCCTGTCCTAATTCTGCTTTTATTTGATTACTTGCTTGGAACAGTCTCTTTTAAAGTCTGCTGAAAGGATTTTAGAATAGTATCAAGAACAACAGAGCAGAAGACTTAGTGCCTCAGTAATCATATGGAAACACTAGCTTCTACTTCTTTTCAACAACAACAAAAGCAAGATTCCCAAGTGGGTAGACTCACCATCCTGAAGTCCATACCTCTATCTCTGAACGAATGTTTTCTAACTCTACTTAAAAGTATTTGTCTTTACTTAAGGCTTTGCGTTAAGACAGAGATAGGTATCAGGTTATAAGTTGTGTCTTTAAGACCACCGTCCCAACCCCATAATTCTCTTCTTTTAAATTCTAGACACAAGTTAGACTCCAAGTTACATTAAGACAAGGCAAATTTCTTGGATTTTACTTCCGGTATGAAGCCGAACGCCATACTCCTTTACTTTCATACCTAGTATTATGGACTGCAATGAGGCAAGGTTACCTCTCTGGCTGCAGCCTGGGAGGATGAGGCAGGGATATCTATGCTCTCATTAAGAAATGTGGATAAGTACAGCTAGTACCAACCACATTTAACAAACTTATGGATGTTCCTGGACATGTGAGCCCTCCCTCCTCCTAAGACCACAACTGCTCAAACCTAAAACAAGCAGTGACACTTCTGCCCACAACTCTTCTTTTGCCAAAGGGGAGACGCGGTGGGAACCATCTGTTATATCAGTGTTTCACATTAGACATCTGTCATTTGGAAAAAGCCATTTATTGGCTTCTGTTATTTTAAAGATAGGGATCACTTGCATGTAGATAATGAGGTTTTTGTTTGTTTGTTTTGTTTTTGGTATGCCTAAGATGTAGCAAACATTTGGTAATAGTAACAATAATGGGACCTTATTTACTGGCTGGGTGACTGATGACAAGCAAGCAGTATTCCTCTCCTTTTTTTTTAATTATAGTAATTATTCTACACATTAAAATAATTTCCTATGTATAGGTTCCCCATTAGATATGTTTCAACACACCATGCCCTCCACCAAATTGCCAAGTGTTCTTAACCATTGTCCAGTGGGCTCTGCCACTATTTGCCCCCACCTACCCCATTCCCTGTTGGTAACCTCAGTTCTCTTGCAAATGTTCAAGGGTTGGTTTTGTTTCATCTGATCCTTTGTTTTGTCTATTCACATTCTATCTATGAATGCCCTCTCCATCTTTTGACCATCTCTTCCTGAAACCTATATTCATGTTCATGATTATTTGATGGATGCTAATTAAAAACAAAATATGAAATACAAAATGGGAGAGGGGGGCCATAGGTAAGGTGTTGATAAATGCTCACTTACCTATTTTATGTTTCAAATCTTACTAATGTCTCTGTGTCTTTCAGGTGATTTTAACCTCACTGATCCTGCAGGGAAACCTAATGGGTCTATTCAGCTGCAATTGGATTGGAAGTCTCGCTACCTACCCCCGGGGAGCTTCCTGAAACCAGAAGCTCAGACTGAGAACACCAAGGACAGTTTAGAAAAGTCACCAGACCAGGAAAAGGCATCTTTTCCTCTCCAGGTAGTACAAACCTAATCTGCATCTCTCATAATACCACAAAGTTACTAATGGGATATAACCTGAGGTTTTATCATGGGGAGGAGAGAAGAGGGCATCTCTCAGCTCTGTAGCAGCAGAGAAATGAAGTCTAATGCTAGCTCACAATCCCTTTCTTGAGTATTGAAGTGACTGACCCATCATTTTATGAAGTTGTCTCCCCTCTTTTTAACTAGGGTCAGATGGCATCTGTTGAGATCCCTATTGAAGCTGACCAGTATCAAGTAAAGAGAAAACCTCCTCAGGTGGGAGAAAGAAAGGAAAGGGAACACCAGGTTGCAAGCTACTCAAGAAGAAAACGTGGCAAAAGAACGAGCATCCAAGCAAAGAACAGAATGGAGTATCTTAGTCGGAACATCCTAAATGGAAATACACTACAGGTAAGGCCTTAGAAAATTTGAGGAACTCTGATAGGGTCTGGTGTCCCCAGATGTATTATTCTCAGAAGTAGAAGCAGAAGCAGACATACAAGCAGTCAGCATGGCTTTTGGTGGCTAGCATATGTCTCCACTACCACAGGTAGTTTTATAAATCCTAAGAATGCTCATTTCAGTGTCGTTAAATAGATTATAGACTGCAGTTTGTCCTTAGAACCACGGTCCTAACCAGTCGACTTCAACTGTAATCAAAATAAACTAAAAACAAGCATTAATTGAATACCTGCTATGTATTTGATACTGCCTTGTTTCATAGGGAACTGGATTAAAGTTACTATGCAGCACCTAAAATATATATCTATGATAGTATAAATATATTATTGTATAATTATCATATAAATGTTACATCGTTGCATTATATTACTGTATAATTACTTTAATGAAACATAATCTGTGGTTATCCGTTTATTAATTTTTGTAACTGTATAACATTCAATAATTCTATCTATAATGCTATTCTGAACACATAGTTTTAAGTACTGCATTGAAAAATTAAAAAGTGCTGGTATGAAAAAAGAAGGGAGACTAAGATATTACCAGCTGTATGGGATTGTTTTCTTAATCTGTAGCAGGTGCATTACACTGAATGGCCGTTCTCAGCACTGAAGATCTCGCCAGATGATTTTAAAAATCAGCGAGAGGAAGAAGATATGACATCATCCCATTCAACACTATCGCAGAAGGAAGGCTTACATCTTATAAATGGTATTGTCTTTTTAAAATCAAATTTTTCTATTTAATCACCTAACTCTTTGATGGGGTCAATTATTTAATTTCTTACTTCAATTCGTGTTGTTAAGTTTTTCATGGAAACTTAGCACTGAAGAAACCTAAGCTCAGTTTTATGTTACAGATAGGTTGGTTAGGCCAATCAAGGCTGGAATTCTCAAAGTAAGTAGCATTATATATATTTAAGATTGAGTATCCAGTATAATTAAATAACTTCAAACTTACAAAAGAGCTTCATGAGTAGGACAAAAAAATTCATACAGATCATGCAAATTTATCAGTTTTTTACCTTTTTCAAGTTTTCATTTTATCATATTTTCTAAAACATTTGAGAATAAACTGCAAATATCTCACTCTACTACTGATGTATACTTCAGTATTTATTTGCCTCAAAAATTAAATTATATAACCGTTCAACCATAGTTGAATTGTCAAGTTTGCAAAGTTAATAATGGATAGATTATTACACATTGTCCATTTCATTTTCAGAAATCACCAGTTATCCTAACAGTATCCATTATGCAGCTGTTTCCCACCTTATCTAATCCAGATCATTCATTGCAGTTAGTTATGTCATTTTAGTTTCCTTTAATCTGGGAAATTTCTCATCTTTTCTTTCAGGATATTGACATTTTTCCCCAAAGGAAAGGTGTAGGCAGGAATGAAGGGAGCAGAGACAGGCAGGAAGACAGAGGAGGAAGAAGGATTTCATTTATTTTATTTAGTTTTTCATCTTGGTTGTTTCTTCTGAACCCAGCAGATGACATGATAGTATATGTGTAAAGCCCTACAGACTACACCAAAAACTCTTAGAATTAATAAATGAGCACATAGATGTGCCCTGGTGGCCTAGAGGTCTAGTAACCCACCTTTGGTGGTAGGTGTGGTGTGTTGTCATATATTTGATGAATGATGAACCTGCATATTTGGACTATATTATTTTGTAAGTCAAATTTTCTTCAATAAATATTTTAAAACTTATAGTTTATTCTTATAATGAAATACTGCAGAGAAATAAAAGAAATAAGAGCAAAACAACATATAGTAATTATAACAACACAGATGACTCATACAATTATAACTATTGGCCTTCCACCATGGGAGGACAGTGTAAGACAGCCACTTGTGATGCAGAAAGCCCTCGCCAGACACTGAATCTATCGGTAGCTTGATCTTGTTTGAAATTGCCAGTCTCTAAAACTATGAGATAAGTTTGTTGTTTATAAGAATAAAAAAAACCTCAATAGCAGGAAAACAGACAAGCCAATCAAAAAATGGGAAGAGAAGTTGGAGAGACATGTTTCTGAAGAATATGTATATATATATATATATATATATATATATATATATATATATATATATGATGGCCAACAGGCACATGAAAAGATGTTCCTACTAGCTGGTTATCAGGGAAATGCAAATCAAAACAACAATGAGATATTACCTTACACCTGAGGGATTGACTATTATCCAAAAGTGTGGCAACAAAAATTGTTTGAGAGGATGTGGAGAAAAGGGAATACTTTTATACTGTTGGTGGGAGTGCAGATTGGTGCAACCCCTATGGAAAACAGTTTGGAGATTCCTCAAAAAGTTGATGGAAATCAAAAAGAAGATGGAAATTCCAAATGATCCCACCATCCCACTTCTGGGTATTTACCCAAAAGATGCAAATATACTCATCAGCAGAGATTTAGTAACCCCCCCATATTTATTGCAGCCCTATTCACAATAGTTAATAACTGAAAACTATCTAAGTGACCAAAGCCAGGTGAATGGATAAAGATGTGGTACATATGTACAATGGAATACTACACATCCCTGAGAAGAGATGAAATCTTGTTATTTGAATCAACATGAATGGGTCTAGAGGGGATTATACTAAGTGAAATAAGTCAAAAGAAGGAAGATAGATACCAGTTGACCTCACTCCTAAGTGGAACATGAATAGACAAAACAAAAACAGATGAAGTAAAACCAACACTTGGACACTTACAGGTGAACTGAGGTTACCAGTAGGGAATGAGATTGGGGAGGCAAGTGGTGGCAGAACCCACTGGACAGTGGTGAAGAACACTTGATAATTTGTTGGAGGGCAAGATGTAGTATTGATATATATCTGAGGAATGGGGAACCTATACCTACGCGTTTATTTTAATATGTAGGATATGTAACTGCGATGAAAAATGAAAAAATGACAAATCTGAACAGATGGGTCTAATAAACATACAGCGAACAGTTCATTTAATGACTGCAAAATTCACAGTCTTCTCAAGTGTACATGGAATGTTATCAAGGATACATCACATTTTGGGACACAAACATATCTCAACAGATTTGCAAATATTGAAATCATAGCAAGAATCTTCTCTAATCACAATGACTTAAAACTAAAAATCAACCACACACACAAAAAACTGGAAGATTCCAAAGTATTTGAAGTCTGAACAACATGCTTCTAAATGACTGTTGGATAAAAGAAGAAATTAAAGGAGAATTCAAAATATAGTTTGAGACGAATGAGAATAAAGACATGAGCTATCAGAATTCATGGGATGATGCAGTACTAAGAAGGAAGTTTATTGTAATCCAGACCTCCCTCAAGAAACAAGAAAAATTACAAATAAACAATCTAACCCTACATCTAAAGCAACTAGACTAGCAAGAACAACTGAAGCCAAATGTCAGTAAAAAAGGAAATAATAAAAATTCGACCAGAAATAAATGAAATAGAAATAAAAAAATACAATCCAGAAGATCATTGATACCAAAAGCTGGTTATATGAAAAAATACACAAACTTGACAAATCGCTGGCTAGATTCACTACGAAAAAAAGAGAGAACACTCTTATAACTAGAATTAGAAATAAAAAGGGCTAAGTTATAACAGATACAACAGAAATACAAAACTTAATAAGAGACTCCTATGAACAGCTTTAGGTCAACAAACTGGACAACCTCAAGGAAACGGACAAATTTTTAGGAACATACCAAAGCTGAATCTGGAAGGAATGGAAAACCTGAACGGATCTATCACAAGCAAGGAAATTGAAGAGGTAATCAACAGTCTCCCTAAAAATGAAAGTCCAGGACTGGATGGCTTTGCTAGTGAGTTTTACCAGACCTTCAGAGAAGACTTAATATCTGTTCTTTTCAAACTCTTCCAAAAAATTGAAGAACAGGGAATGCTTCAAATACATTCTATGAGGCTAAAATAGATACCAAAAGCAGATTGAGATGCTGTCAAGAAGGAAAATTACAGATCAATATCTATAATGAACATAGATAAAAAAAATTCTCAACAAAATGTTAGCAAACTGCATCCAACAGTACATCAAAAGGATCATCCACTATAACCAAGTGTGATTTATCCCAGGGATGCAACGATGGTTCAACATACATAAATTATCAATGTAATTTATCAGATCAGCAAGGGCAAGGAGAAAACACATATCAATAGATGCAGAGAAAACTTTTGACAAGGTTCAACACGCATTTATGATTTTTAAAAAAGCTACATAAAATGGGGATAGACGGTACATACCACAATATAATAAAGGCCATATGTGACAAATTCACAGCCAACATCATAGTGAATGGTGAAAAATTGAAAGCACTTCTTTTAAAATCAGGAACAGGACAAGGGTGTACACTCACTACTGGCATTTAACATCATAATGGAAGTGTTAGCCAGAGCAGTTAGGCAAGATGAAGAAATAAAAGGAATCCAAATTAGAAAGGAGTAAATAAAACTATCACTATGTGCAGATGACATGAATATATATGTAGAAAATCCAAAAAACTCCCATCAAAAAACTACTAAAAGTAATCAATGAATGCAGCAAAGTGGCATGCTACAAAATCAATGTACAAAACTCACTGCACTTTATATGTAAGCAATATGATAAAGGAGAATGAAATAAAACTACCTTGTTTACAAAAGAAGCAAAAAGAATCAAATACCTTGGAATATACTTAACAAAGGAGGCGAAAGACTTATACATTGAAAACTGTCTTCCTTAAAAGAAATAGAGAAATAGAGGTCAATATAAAGAGATGGAAAGATATCCCCTAATATCCCATGACTGGGAAGAATGAACATTGTTAAAATAGTCATCTTACCCAAAGCAATATGCAGGTTTAATATAATCCTATAAAAACCCCATGGGCATATTTCAAGGAAATAGCACAAAAATTTTTAATTGTATATGGAACAACAAAAGACTCTGAAATAGCCAAAGCAATTAAGAAGAAAAAAAGAATGAAACTGGCAGTATCACACTCCCAAATGTCAAGCTATACTAGAAAGTGATAGTGATCAAAATTTTTGGTGATGGAATAACAACAGAGACACAGTTCAGTGGAATAGAACTAAATCACCAGAAATTGACTTACTCATGTATGGTCAGTTAATTTATGACAAAGGAACCAACCCAAGAGCATACGATGGAGAAAGGTTAAGTCTTCAATAAATGGTGTGGGAAAACTGGACAGCCACAATCAAAAGAATGAAGCTAGACGACTCCAACACAAAAATTAGTTCAAACCATTTTGAGACTTGAACATAAGATCAGAAACCATAAAATTCTTGGAAGACAACATAGGAAAGATATACTATGACATCAACCTTAGAGAGAGGTCTTTAGGGACTAAACTCTAGCATCAAGGGACACAAAAACAAAAAGAACTAGGACTACATCAAACTAAAAACTTCTGCACAGCAAGAGAAACTATCACTAAAACAAAAAGACAACCTAGTGATTGGGAGAAGATATTTGTTTTCTGTATATGTGACGGGCTTAATATCCAAAATATACAAAGAACTCATAAAACTCAACAGAAAAACCGGCAACCGGATTTTAAAAAATGGACAGAATTGGAGAGACATTTTTCCAAAGAAGACATACAGATGGCCAGCAGGCACATGAAAAGATGTTCCTTCTTGCTTGATATTAGGGAACTTTACATCAGAATTGACAATGAGATATCACCTTACACCTGAGAGATTGGTTATTATCGAAAAATCTGGAAACAACAAGTATTGTCAAGGATGTGGAGCTAAGGGAACACGTTTACACTGTTGATGGAAGTGTATGTTTGTGCAACCCTTATCGAAATCAGTATGGAGATTCCTCAAATAGTTGAAGATATAAATCCCATAAGATCCCATCATCCCACTTCTGGGTATTTATCCAAAAGATATGAAAACACTTTTTTTTTTTACAGAGATATATGTACCCTATGTTAATTGCAGCATTATTTATAATAGCCAAGAGCTGAAAACTACCTAACTGCCCATCAATAGATTAATGGATAAAGAAGATATTATACACACACACACACACACACACACACACACACACAAACACACACACACACACAATGGAGTACTTCACAGTCCTTGGAGAAGATGAAATCCTATCATTTGAAGCAACTGATGGATGGGTTTAGAGGGGATTATGCTAAGTAAAATGCAAAAGAAGAAAGATGGATACCTTATGATCTTACTCATAAGTGGAACACGAAGAGGCAAAGCAAAGTAACAGACAAAAGACAGGCCTTGTACATTCACAATAGACCTGAGGTTATCAGTAGGAATGGGGCCAGGGGGTGGTGGGAGCAAAGTGGTGGCTGGACCAATGGACAATGGTGAAGAACTCTTGATAATTTGATGGTGTGCAAAGTGTATTGACATATATTTGAGGAAAGGGTAACCTACACATATGGGTTTATATTATTTTGTAAAGCAACACTAACTCTGTAAATATTAAATCAAAAAATAAATATAGTATTTAGATATGTATAGTTCAATAGTAAAAATATGAAGCAAAGCAAAAAGTACATTTCAGTAAAGTTAGCTTATTTAAAAATTTGACATTTTATCCATTATGGATTTTATACTAATTTTAATTTTTTCAGTATTGCATTAAAATATTTAGCCTGATTCCTGAAGTTTGGTTTTTGTTTTTTGACACTCTCTCAGATTTTGTCATTGAAGTCATTGCCTCACATGCCTCACCCTAATCCTGACCATGGTCAGATTAATGGTTAATTACTCCTATGAGAGCGAGCAGGGGAAAGAGTACTCACTGGGCATCTGGGGTGCTGGCAATAGTCTATTTCTTGAGTGGTAGTTATACAGCTGTTCATCTCACAGTAATTTTAACAGACTGAGCATTTATGTTTTGTGTAATTCTAAATATGCTTGAAAAGTTAATGAAAGGAAAAATATAAAAGGTATATGTGGAGACAGTGAAAATGGAGTTTTTACTACTGAAAAGGACTGTGTTTTTTCTCTGAAGGTATAATTTCAGGTCTTTTTTATTTTTTTAAAAAAAGGTACAGCAGGAGAGAAATTGAGTAGACATGCAGAAAAAGAAAGGAGTAAGAAGCATTTATCTATTTTATTTTATTCTATTGTTAATCTTGGTTGTTCTCCTGAAATGCAAACTTGGGTCCTTGGGATATATGTGAATTGTGCCAGCCAGAGGCCATGGAACTAACTGTTAAACAACCAGTGTGTGGCCGTTTTGGGGGTTTGAAATGTATATGTGTGTAACTGTTTTGAATTGGGAGAACTTAAATGTTGAATTTTTCTCATGAGAAGGAGAAAATTTCTATTCATTTTGTGACACTGTTTTACAATCAAAGAATACTCACTCTCAGAGAAGGTGGCAGGGGTAGCAAGCCCAAATTTTCCCAGGGCCTACTTTACCTGATTAGCAAGAAATCCTGATTATAAGTTCTAAAGACTACTAGACAATAGAATATTATTTAGTTATTAAGTGAGAGTGTCAGTAGTAATGATGTATCTAGATAGACTCCAGACCTGAATGTAGGTTTCTAATCTGTTGATTCCCACCGCTAGAATTCCCAAGTGACATTGAAGACTGACCCTTTGCACAAAGGGCAAGGAGAAACTGAAGAAAAAGGCAGACCAAGGCACACCCCTATGATTAGGTGGCTACAGTACAGGCCATGTAAAGCTTATGGCCCTGAGTTTCACATTGGTTGATGGTGATTTTAATAAGCAAGAGAATATATAGGGCTTTTCTTGGGTGGCCACAGGATGTGTGGATCTGTGTACTTGCCAGTCAAAATCTTAAGAGTTTATATCAATGACTTAATGAGATACAATCAGACAACCAAGTAGTCTTGATAATTCATTACTTTCTGAAGGCTGAATCCTTGATATGACTCCTAGTGTGGGAATAGTGGGTGGAATGCACATTCCAAGGACAGATTACAGGGAAGGAGTCTTAAACTGCCTGGCTTCAACTCCCAAGTCAGTCCAGAGTTCATGTCCTTCTCCAGCATAGTCATTTGCAAGTATCTGATTGAGTTTGACCTGTATCCACTGACTTTTTCTCCATGTGGAACGTGAGAAATGGGAGGGAGGAGGTAATCTAAGAAAAGACTAATATGGCCCAATGAAAACCATATTCTCATTGTTTTAATAGCTACCTTCATGAATTTCAGATGAAGAGCATCAATTATCAGGCACAGGAAGCTAAAATTTTCCTGGTCTCATATGTCCGAGTAGAGATACCAGAGACAGAATGGCATGGCGGTTGAAAAAAACTACTCATTAATTTACTAGACAAAGATCTACAAGATGATTAGATAAAGGCCACCAAGAAAGCAATGGGCCTAATTTTAAACCATTTCAATTTCAACATCTGTTGACAAAGCCTTGTGCCCTCTAGTAGACTTTGATTTTGCTACGCTGTCATCTCAGGTCTTTTATCTCTGTAACATCAAATGGAATGGACAACCCCAGGACTCTGACATTTTATGTTGGAGGCACAGCATGTTTTCTAGCAAGCTATGGCCTAAACACAGTACTTTAAAGCAACAATCATTTCTTTTGCTCACTAAACTGAAATTTGAGCAGGGCTCATTTCTGTTCCATGTGGCCTCAGATGTGGCAGCTCAGCTGTAGGAACAATAGGTTTCACCTTAGAAAATGGCTCATTCTTATAATGGCTGGCAGGATGGACTTGACACTCAGTGGGTTGCTCACAGCAGCTGTGGGCCTGGGGTCTCAGTTCCTTTCCACAAGGACCTTCTACAAGTAGCTTGAGCTTTGTCACAGTTAGCTGACTTGAGTTCTAAAAGTGAGAGACCTAAGAGAACAAGGTACAAGTTCACAGCATTTTTGTGTTCTAGCCTCAGAAGTCACACAGTATTACTTCTATCACACTTTTTAGCTTGAGGCAGTCACAGGGATACACTGCAGTTCAAGGGTGGGGGTCATAGACCTCACCACTCAAAAGGAGTATCACGGGTACTTTTCAAGAGAGCGTGTGGGATGGGAAATATTGTCTGAGGTTGTCTTTGGAAAATACAATTGGCTACACCCGAAATGTGCTGCTTTTCCTTGACTTGGTCATTTTCTCCGGCCCTTACAAAAGGATGAGCTAACTTGCATCCTTTCCTTAAATCTATTTGCCCTCCTTCCTTCTCTGCCTCCCTTCCAGAAGTGAATTCATGTTTGTTGACAAGTTGCTGAATAAGTGAATTTTCCCAAAAGATGATTTGATTTTCAGTAAATGCAACCAACATTTAGTTAACCAGACAGTGAATTGAAGATGGAGATACTGGGTCTTTTCTTGAGATAGACGGGGTGGTCTGAAGCAGTTCTGTAACTCCAGCTTCTTCTCTAGCAGGTAAAAATTCTTCTGAACAAGCTTCTGAAGTCAGTGAAGCACAAACTACAGACAGTGATGACATCATAGTGGCACCTGTAGCTCAGAAAAGTCCTAAGGCAGTAAGTATATTGTGGGTAGTCAGAGACTGAGAGAGAAGAGTGTAAATAATGACAGTATGACTAATGCTATCTAAGTGAATTTCTTTTTCCATCCTTTTTTCTTTTTAGGGATAGAAGGAAAAAGAGGAGAGAGAGGAAGGGGAGGGGAGGAAGCACTTTTTAAAATTTCTTTTATTTTTTTTACTTGTTTCCCCACTCTGGCCCCATGTCATGAACCCAGGTCCTTGGGTTTACATGGTCTCCTCCCTGGCTGCTTGCTTAGTGCCTGACCCACTAGGGTGTGCCCCAACATGTGTGAATTTTAAATCCAGTTTTAATGAACCTGATAGAAATTTCAAGTTACTTAGTTAAATTTTTATATTATGTGGGATCGTTTTCTTGATTTGGTGTAAATGGGGATCCTTGCCTGCCTCTGCTTGCCTCCTATGTCCCTCATTGCGTGCTGTGATCCCTCTCCAGAATGAATGGTGCCCTTTTGTTAAATCAGTCTAAGGAGAGCAGGTTTACTTTGAGAAGTAAAGGTTCAAAGAGAGGAAAGGAATCTTGGTGAGAGAATTCAGATAAATCATTCATTTTCTGAGTCTAGAACTAGCATAGTTCTGTGTTCCTAAGATGTGTGCAGCACTGTCCCCAAGAGACTGCATCTCTTAATCCACACAAGGCCCTCTGTCCTTACCTACAAGAATCCCCAGGAGGGTGCACCCTTGTGGCTCAGGTGACTGAGGCACTGGTGTGCAAACTAGATAAAGCTGAAGGACTCAGGTTCGAGTTGAAAAACCTGTCAGTAAGTAAAGATGCTTCCTCCCTTCCTTCCTTCCTTCCTCTCTTTAAAATGGAAAAAGGAGAGAATCCCCAGGAAAAGATATTCACTCAAGCCATGTGTTTTCTTCTGGATGAAGTCCCAGTCCTAGTCCCCCCACCATAGAGAACTTCCCCTTTCCTTCTTAACAACTGCTAATGAGAAAGAACAATCATTTCTGTTTGCTATATGGTCTCAGGTTACTGGGTTTGTTTGTTTGTTTGTTTTTTACCAGTAGTGTATATCAAGAACCTCAAGGTTTATTCTTTTCTAAAATTAAAATTAATTTCAGTGTGGAGGATGTCCGACACCTTGTTTATGCTGATTAATTTTAGAAGCCCCACTTCTCTAGCCAAATACCCTAGCCAAGAGAACTATCTGGCACTAATGCAGTATCCAGCTACTCTTAGGGGTTCTGCCAGCAAGTTAAACTAGCTAGCATATATTGCAGTGCTTACAGAGGTTAATATTACTAATTACATATTTAGTCTCAATACGTTATATAATAGAATCAACTAATATAAAGGATTTTTGGATCAAAGAAAAATATTAGATTGAACCATATCTGGATCAATTCAGGCTGTTATAACAAATTATCATAGACTAGATGGCTCATAAACAGCAGCAATGCATTTCTCATAGTATTTGAGGCTAGAATTTCAAGATCAGTGGGCCAGTGTGGTTGAGTTCTGATGAGGACTCTCTTCCAGGTGGCAGCCTGCTGACCCTGGTTGTGTTCATGGCAGAAAAAAAAACAACAATTGTCTACACCTGGAAACCAGCTACACCCAAGCCAACCAGCTGCTTGGCCTCTTATAAGGGCACTAATCTTATCCATGAGGTCTCTGCCTTCATGACCTAATTGCCCTACAAAGACCCACCTCTACATACCATTACATTGGGGTTAGGGTTTCAATACATGAATTTTGAAGAGACACAAACCCTCAGTCTATAACAAATCATGTGAAATTACCATTTTTGCAGATAAAAAGTGGTTGACTATTATCAGTTTCATGTGGTTCATCCTAGTAGGAATGATAAAGTCTTCAAATATACCTGACTCAAATGCTAATCTTGTCCTCCTAATTCACCTGTTATTAGAATTTGATTAGACCGTATAGGATTTCTGGTAATTTGTCCTAAGAGTATTAGCAAATTAAAATGGTAATTAAATTATGTAAGGAAGGTAAGAATACATTTTTCTTTTTAAAAAACTAGAATATTACAGATAAAACTAAAAATCTTGATCAATACCTATTATCCCTGCTTCCTCTTCGCCAACCCCCCAAAAAAACATTTTTTAAAATTTTGGGGCATATATTTTTAGATGTTAAAAAAACAACTATAGAATTCATATTATTTTGTGTTTGTATTTTTTGCTTTTAAATAAATGACATTAAGCTCTATGTATTATTCTTTTTAAAACTTTCTCTTTTTAAGTGATTACAGATTTGTAAGTAGTTGCAAAAATGTAGGGAAGAAACCCTGTACCCTTCACTTATTTTCCCCCATTTTTTTTCTTTTTTGGTGCATTTAAAATCAATAATGATTTGAAAATCTATTCATGTCAATGTATTTATTTTTTCTAGTTTATTTCTGTTAGCTGCTGCTCAGTATTCCATTACAATAATATATGACCTTTTATTAGACATACCTGAATAGGCAAGGCTGATTCATTCCACACTATGTGCTTGACACTCATTTTAACTCACTAAATACTCACGGCAGCCCTGTGCTTTGTTCACTCCTTCAACAAGTAATGATGAAGTACCTGTCTTGGTGTTTGCCAATATTTATGGACACAGAATGGTGACTTTGTCCCTTCCTTCTTGAATCTTACATTCTGAGGGAAAACATATAAATCAGTGAGCAAATAAATCAGATACTTTCTAATCCTAAATACTATGAAAAAAGTCAGTAGGGTTACTATAGATAGTATAAGGGAATGGTTGAATTAGGTAAGGAGGTGTAAGGAAGGGACATTTAAACTGAAATCTGAAGAATTACTAGGGAAGAGCTGGCGGGGGAGGGAAGAATCATCTCAAAGAGAGGAAACGGAAAGTATAAAGTAGGAAAGAGTTTGATTTATTTGGTTTATCTGAGGTACAGGAAATCAAAAGAAAGTTATAACAATAAAGCTGGTGCGGAGAAGAGAAAATTCCGTAGTAAAATCTCATTACCACGCTTTGTAAAAGAGCCTTGAGAGGAGTGAATGTTTGATGGCTGTACTTAGGTTCTGCAGAGTGTGCCCTCTGTACACAAACCCGCTCTGCTGGGATCCCGTTATTTTCATTTCTCTACACGATACCTAGAATAAAAGCGAGAAAACAAGAAAAAAATAATATCACAATGAACAAGCACCCTTGTTCCTGTGTATCTATATATATTGAAAACTATTTTTGTGGAGTAAATACCTAGAAGTGGAACTTCTGGTTCAAAACAGACATATGTACTTGAAATTTTGATGGATGCCACCAAATCATCCCTCTCCAATTATACCAATTCATACCCTAGCATCGTCTTTTTTCACAGTAGTACCAACACGTTTCCCTCCACATTCTCGGTTCCTAGGCTTAATGGACTGAAGTGTGTGTGAGAGAAGGAACTAAAAGTAATTTTGGAAAACTTACATTTAACATGGAGAAGTTACAAACAAATTAGGAGTACATTAGATGCTGGGAATTAGGGGTTAGCATAACAGACTCATGCTCCTAGAACTCAGGGAGTTTAGAATATATGAAGTGCTAGCCAATAAAATTAGAATGTGAGCCACAAACATAGTTTGTGTTGGCGTTGCTGTGTAACGTACCCTGATACCCTGTGGCTGCTCTCAAGAGGTCACAGGAAGTGCTGCTGTTGTGACTAAAATAGCTATTAAATCTCTAATGTCAATCAGCAGGTCTCTTAGGATCTAACCTGGGTTGAGGATCTGTGGTGGGCAGGACATAATGCTGAATTGGTTTTCACTGAGAAAGTTGAAGAAAACCTGTCTGCTCAGTTTCTCGACTCTTTCTGGTTGTGGAGGTGGCTGAAAATGGCTGGGCTAGAGAAATGATTCACTGGTCTGAGAGATAAAACAACTGGATTTTCTTTACAGAGTTCTCAAGCCTACCTGGGATACTACAGTCAAGTTGTCTCGCTATTTTACCTATAAATTGTTTCTCCTGGGTAAGAGGTTAGATGGAGTATGCCTGTGATTGGTTATAAGAGTACAATTACAAGTGCAAGAGTAATGTGTTAGAGTATAAATGCTTGGAGCACCACTCATCGATTGGAAGTAAATAAGTATTTTCCTTATCAGGTTTCGGAGAAGATGTGTATTGAAATTGTCTCCCTGGCCTTCTATCCAGAGGCTGAAGTGATGTGTGATGAAAACATAAAACAGGTGTATGTGGAGTACAAGTTCTACGATCTGCCCTTGTCAGAAACAGAGACTCCAGTTTCCCTGAGAAAACCAAGGCCAGGAGAAGAGATCCACTTCCACTTCAGCAAGGGTGAGGCATCTCTTTTGGTTAGTGAGGAGAGGAGGCTGACAGACATTTAGTCTGAGGGGTCTTAACTACTCAGGGTTTCTGATGGGGTAGATTCAAACATTTTCTTCTTTTCTTTATCAAAGTAATATTAATATCGACTAAGGCTAAGAATGTAATTAACGTTCAGCAGTTCTTTGCTCTCTCCTCCACAAATTTGTCTCCCTTCTACTCCCCTCCGTCTATCACAATCATGCCACTTTTCACCTTTTCAACTATAGTTCTCTCTCTCTCTCTCTCTCTCTCTCTCTCTCTCTCTCTCTCTCTCTTCTTTTTTTTTTTAAGGATCAGGCAAGAATGAAGGCGAGTGTGCAGCAGGAAGGGAGAGGAGAAAGAAGCATTTTTATTTTATTTCCATTTAGTTGTTTACACTGGTGGTTTCCCCTCAGACCCTGGACTTGAGCCTGAGGGTATGTGGCCTGCATCCTTTGAAGGCAATTTACTACTCCACCAGGACGTGTCTGTTTGATTATTTTGTTCCCAACATTTTCTCATGTTTTTTCATAGAATATCAGATCTTCCAAATTGATCCTCTGATTTTCTCATCATGGTTCTCCTTGTCTTTGTACCTTTTGGGAGATTTCGTAATTTTATCTTCTATTCATCAACTAAATATTTGCTTTAAATTTCTAAGAGCTACTTCTTGTGATGTATATATATATATATATATATATATATATATATATATATATGACACGCACACATATATTTATTTCTTTGGTATATTCTATTCTTATACAAGATGGAAATTCATTTCTCACTTGTATAAAACAGATTCAGAGGTGGGCAGTCCAGGGTTGAGACTGCATGATACTGTCAGGGATCTCTAATGCCAGGTGTCTGTCTTCATCCTTAAGGTTGCCCTATGACCCTCACTGTCTGCTGGGGAAAGAAAGAATTCCCTGCAGCTGAGCCCGTCAAGCAGGTTTCACACACTACAATGGCCAGAATTAGATCTGCACTAAAATAGAGGCTGGAAGATATAGGCTAATGAATTGAGGCTGTCATGTTCCCACATAAAAATGAGGATGAAGGGTGATGGGAGAGGCACCTTGAGTTGAATGTGCCACAAACCCTTTGCTCTAGGTGGTCCTTGAAAAATCAGTCTCCTAGAATTCTTCCAGCTGTAGCAGGATGCACATTTATTTTGGCAGGAGGAGAACAACTTTCGAGGATGATTATAAGGCTCCCTTTATATTGAGAGTCAGCACATTCTTTCTTAAAGGGCCAGATAGTAAATATTTGGGGCTTTGTGGACCAGTCTCTGTCACAGCTATTCAGTTCTATCACTCTAGTTGAAAAACATCCATGTGGCCATCCCTCTGCTATATGTAAAATATATCATGTACATAATATATGATATATATGTAATATATAAATATATATAACTTATACCACTTATGAAAGTCTTAGTGTCCAAATCTTACAGTATATGATCCTTTGCGTTTTTCGCTTCTTACCCTTAACACAGTGATAGACCTGGACCCATTGGAGCAAAAAGGCCGAAGGCAATTTTTGTTTAGCATGCTGAATGGACAAGATCCTGAGCAAGGATGGTAAGTATCTTCTTTCCATTTTGAAAGGAGATATTCACACAGGAGTACTGGGGTTTGCGTTTGGTCTTGTGTTGATGCCGAATGTTTTAATAATTTCTTTATATTAATTTACTCTTAATGAATTTCCCACCTACTTACGTCTAATTTATGTTTGAGACTAATCCTGCCCATGATATAGTCTCACAGGTTTAGTTCATTTCTCACCAGTCCCTGATGAGCACATTTTGGTGGCAGCAATTTACTTGAATACTGACGTGACCTTCGTGGAAAAGACAGAACACTTCCATATTCTAAGATAATTTGATTCATTTCTTGCAGCTGTGTCCCTTTGCTAGCTTATCAAATGTTATGCCTTTATAACATTACTTTTACATTGAAGTTTTTGATATTTAACTATTTCTGTACAGGAGTTTTTGGTTTTGATATAAAATTGAATTGAATTCTCCCAATCTCCCAAAACTGTTGCAAGGAGCAGATTAATGTAAGAGTTTAACAGAATACATGGAGGAGGAGGGTTAATACTCAATAACTATTAGCACCACATTAGATTTAGCATTTTGTTTATGTGTATCTGGCTCCCTGGATTATGATCTTTTGAGACTAAGCACTGTTTGTTTTTAATTCCCAATGATTAGCAAAATACATGGCATTGTGTTCATTAGTCCTCCTAAAAGAAAAAAAAAAAGATTAAATTCTAAGTATTATAAGTTGTAGGAAAGCCAATTTGTCTTTATTATTCCTGTAATCTGAGGTGGCTTCCTCTTAGAGTTCCAGATAGAATGGGCATACTTGTAGCTAAAAAAAATATTTATTATTTAGCTGAAATTTGAAATTCAAATTTAGGTGGGCATCTGTTCTTGTTTATTTAGGTGAAATCTGGCATCCTTACCTTCTTTTCATGTGTGGGGAAGAAATAATACAGAGCTGGTGTTTTAATTGCATAACTTTTCTAAAAGTTCAATGTATTCGTTTAATTTGCATTTACTTTATTCGTAGAAAAGACTGGAAAGGGAGTCAACTGAAATAAACAGTGAATCTGACTTAAATATCACTGTGGGCTTGAGATATAATAAACTTATTGGTAACTTTAAGAAATGGAAATTGACTTGGTTGTTTTGCTTCTGGGTCACTGTTAAGTTTATGGTTTCCCCCCCCGTTTTTCTCTTAGCGTTCCTTGAACTCTTCTTTCCTTTATTCCCTTACTTGACCTTTTTTCCCCTCTTTCTGTAACTTTCTTCTGCTAAATTTTAGATTTCAGTTGATTTTGATTTTGATGTTCTTTTTGCCAGTATGATAGTGTAGTGAACAGAACACTGATCCTTGACATGTTATTTAACTTGAAGGCTCTTCTGAGGGTGAAGTTGAAATAACATAGTTTAATACAAGTACTTGGCATTGTGCCTAGCACAGAGAGACACTAGTTGCCATCCCTTTCCTGAGAAAATCAGGTCAAGTAAGTTAGCATTATCCCTTTACATTGTTGAAAGTTTCAGTAATGATACAGAAACAGAATCACAAATGAATATTGCTGAACAGGCTAGGAATGTGTTATTATCATCATTTCTTTTTGGCTTAATCCTGTTTAGCTGTGCTTTTAAGGACTTGATTTTTAAGTTCTCCTTTTGATCACAGCACTCTCTACTGACCACCAAAATTAATGGGGGCTGCACCCTGGTGGCCTGGTGATCTAGTACCTGGGAGCAGTCCCGCATCCATAGCAAGTGAACAACCAGTGTGAACAACTAAATAAAAAAAACAAATAAAGCTCTTCCTCCTTTTCTCTCGTCCTTCCTGCTTGCCCACTTTAAAAAAAAATCTATTTAAAAAATTAATGGGACATGGTATGTCCAGAATAGTCAATGCAGAGACAGACAGTAGATTAATGGTCTGGAATGGAGCATGGGATGTGACTGCTTGGCGGGTTTAGAGATTATTTTGGGCTGATGAACATGTTCTGGAATTAGTGATTATACCCCCCAAAAATCCTGAATTATACATTTTAAAGTGGTGAATTTATCTAAAAAATGTAATAGATACCAGTTTCTGGAATTCACTAGCATTCTTTGCTAGGCTAAATCAGGTTAATAACAATTGCTTTTGACTGCCCTCTTCTGGAAGACACTGTACGAGGTGCTTTACAGCGTCATTTTTTAAGATTTAGAATAACTAATGAAGGGAGAGTGAAGAGAGAAAGAAGAGAGAGGGGAGAGGGGAGAAGGAAGAATCATTTATTTGTTTGTTGTTTATTTTGGTTTCCCACCTTGGTGACCCTGGGTCTCAAATCCAGGTCCGCTTGGGCTTTACATGGTCTGCAGCATCTCCAAGGATGGGACTGAGTATACTTTTTATATGTGTTTTGCAATTCTGCGTTCCTTCTGTTTCTATTGCTTGACACTTAATCTTTGTTTAGAAAATTTCCACTTCCTCTGTTAACCTTTGCTATAACCTTAATTTTTGTTCAACATCTCCGTCTTTCATATGAATCATTTATCAAAATTGTTGACCATTTTACAAGGTATCACAGCTCAGCAGTTTTGAGATCATTTGTAGGCAAGGGGAAAGTGACTTAGGGAAGTTGTTAATGATTATTTGCATTCTTACTGTATCTTTTTAAAAAGCATAAGTGTATCAGCAGTGCTGAATTCAGTGGAATTTTTCCCCCTTTAGTTTAAAGTTTACTGTGGTAAGTGACCCTCTGGATGAAGAGAAGAAAGAATGCCAAGAAGTAGGATATGCGTATCTGAAACTGTGGCAGATCATGGAATCAGGAAGAGACATTCTAGAGCAAGACCTAGACAGTAAGTAATACATTTTTGTGCTTCTCAGTTCCACTTAGTTATGCGGAAATTATCTGAATTCTTTCCCTGTTTTATTTTCAGTGCATAATTAATATTGTGAAGTTGATGAGACACAATCTGGGTTGACATCCCTGTGCGCCCCATTTTTATTTTGAGTGTAGCATGAAAATAGTCAGTTTTAGTCCATATAAGTCATGAGTCTATTATGAATAGCCAGTGTTTGAGACAGGGAATTTTTTAATGAGAAATTCTCTTAATTTCAGTCTGATTTAAACATCAGAATTTCTGACCTCTGATAAGCATATAAAATGTGTAAAGGCAGCTGAGACCTCTTCTCTTTTAATGTATTATCACAGACTTGGTCTCTTGGAACCAACTCTCCCCTTCCTTCACATCCATTGGTTACCACGTCTTCTCCATTCTGCCTCAGAAATGCCTTGACTACAGCCCCACTGCTATAAAGACTTTAAAAATGGTCTCCCTGGTTTCTTCTACCCTATTTCCATCTACTGTAGTGTCTCTGTATAATAACTTTGATCATCACAATCTTAAGTCCTTTTATAAACTGTTTGCTATAAACTAGCCTGTTTTAAAAATATTTGCATCTGGATGCCTTGGTGGACCTGCTCTGCCCAGTCTTTACTGCTCTCTGTTACCTTATGTACCTGGACTTCACACATTTTACCTTATGTGCTAGGCCGTAGTCAGCACTTAATATATTTATCCCTAGAGAAATGGTTTTTAAACTTCCAGTCATAACCCATTAGTGGATGGCAAAATTAAGTTTGATTTTTTTATTAATAAATCAATCTAGAATTAAGAAATATAGAAAGAAATAAGACTAAAAAAGAAGAGACAGAAAGAAATAACTAAGAAAATGAATAAAATTGGTTATATTTTTATTACTATTTCAGCATTCAACTTTTTAAAAATAAAATATCTACTTGCCTAAGGATTCATTTAGGCCACAACCTGAACTACAAAAGAAAAACTTAAACCAAAACAGTAGAAAAGAAAAGATCAGAGCACATTCCACGTATTTTGTGAAATTTGACTTTTGTACATGTTTACTGAGTTAGGCTATAAAATTGTTTTTACTGATCATAAAGAATTTTAAGGAATATTCTTCAGATCAAAAGTTACAAAGCTCAAGCTTTAGCTGGCAGATCAGGTGGGTCATTACGTTTTTCTAGCACCTTTCCAAGGATGGTTTTGCACAAGTTGTCTACCCTCTCTGAGCCTGTTGTGTCAACCAGAAAATGATAGCAGCAGTTCTTGTCTCCCAGCCCTGTCTTGAGGATTAAGAGAGGTTAAGTGAAGGATTAATGGAGGATCAAGTAAAGCATCTCAGACAGTTCTTGGCACTTGTCAGGTGCCATCTCAACCATTTTCTAATTCACCCTCAACCTCTATTCCTGTCCTTCATCTTTAAACATGCCTTACTTCTCCTGTCACCCTGCCCTTTGTACATAAGGAAAATCCCCCTGAACTTTTTCTAGTGACCTCTAAGTCTCTAAAGCCAAGAAATGTGTCCTGATTTTTTTTTAGAGGAAGGAAGGGAGGGGAGAAAGAAGCATCCATCTTTCTTTCTTCATTTCTTTATTTCTATATTTCATTACTTCTCTTTGTTTATTAATGTATTTTTCTTTCTTATTTCTTAATTTCTATTTTTATTTTATTAATTTGTATATATTTATTAATCTATTTCTGTAGTGCTTTATTTCTGTCTTAATTTCCCTTTTTCATTTCTTTATTCTTTTTCATTTCTTTATTTTTTGTTTAGCTATTAATTTATATTTATTTAGTTTTATTTCTTAATTCATATTTAATTCAATTACTTAATCTTTAAGTATTTAGTTCTTTATTAATTTATTATATTTATATATTTATATTTATTCAATTTCTTTAAATGTTTTACTAATTTCTATTTTTCTTTCATTATTCATTTCTTTATTCACTACTTATTAATCAGTCGGCTGATTAATTTCTTTATGTATTTCTTAATTAATTTCTTTCTCTGTGTCCTTATTTGCTTCTTTATTAATGTCTTCATTGCTCTATTAATTTATTCATTTCCTTATTAATTAACTAAATATTAGTTTCTTAGTTTATTTCTTCATTTATTGATTCATTCCTTTCTTAATTTCTTTTGTCCTTTAGCTATATATTTCTTTATCAATTATTTTTCACTTTCTTTCATTATTAATGTTTTTATTTATTTAGAAATAAGTGAAGAGAAAGAAAATAATAAATTTATTAATAAAAAAATCAATATAGAATTAAGAAATAAGAGTAAAAAAGAAGAGACAAAGAAATAACTAAGAAAATGAATAAAATTGGTTATATTTTTAATACTATTTCAGCATTCAACTTTTTAAAAATAAAATACCTACTTGCCTAAGGGTTCATTCTTGATGTTGTACATTTTATAGGTTTGGACGAATGTATAATAATATCTGTCATTCCAGAATCATACAGAATAGTTTCACTTCCCCCCAAATCTCTTGTTTGTCTGTGCATTCCTTCTACCCCTGTACCCTCTTGACAGTACAACTGATCTTTTTACTGTCTCCATGATTTTGCCTTTGTTCAGATACCTTCTAATTGGAGTAATACCTTTGCCTTTGTTTTCTTTCTTGCTTTCTCTCCCCTCTCTCTCCTCTTCCCCTTTCTCTCACATTTCCTCTTCTCCCTCCTTTCTCCTCTCTCCTCTCCCCTCCCGTCCCCCCCGCCCCCAACAGGCAGGAATGAAGGTGAGCAGGCTGGCAAGGAGGAAGCACTTTTCATTTTACTTAGTTGTTCATCTTGGTTGTTCCCCTAGGGAACCTTGGGATGTATGTGGACTACCCTCAGTGGATTAAATCCCTAAGCCACCAGGGTGCATCTCTTTCTTTCTATTTTTCTTTGATATTTATATCATTTAATTATTTCCTAATTCATTTCTTTATTTCTAGCTTTGTTAAATAATTTATTCTATAATAGTTAGCTAAATAACTTAGTTCTATTTTCTTTTTCTTTATTCATATATTTATTTCATTTCTTCTTATATTACTATATCATTTATTTTTAATGTAGGTATTTATTTTGTTACATATTTTGTTATTAGTTTTTAAATAATTTACTTTTTCTTAATTTATTCTTTCTATTAATTTCTGTATTAATATATAAATTTATGCATTCATTTCTTAATAGAATCATTCCCTTTTTTAGTCCTTCACCTCTTCATTTCATTACTTTAGTTATATATTTATTAACTAATTTCTTTCTTTGTTCATTTGTAAACATTTATTTAGCTATTTATTTTGTGGTTTAATTCATTTATTTCCTTTTTCTTAATTGATTTCTGTATTCATTATTTCTTTCTTAATTAATTGACCTACTTATTTCCTGATTCATTATTTTCTTTCTTGATTCATTATTTAATTCATTCATTGTTTCTTTCTTAGTTTATGTAGATTTCTTTCTGCTTTTTATTAATTACATTTATTAAGTCATTTAGTTCTTTATGTCTCTTCTTAATTTTCTAGTTTATTTATTTCTCTCATTCTTTATTAACTTCTTTTTCTTTCTATTTTATCATTTTTAAATCTTTTCTTCTTTACTTCTTCATTAATTTATTCATTACACGTGGGGTGCACCCTGATGGCCTGCTGGTCTAGTACACCCTGTGAGCAGTCCTACATACATCCCAAGGTCCTGGGTTCAAGACCTGGGCCCTGGGGCAATGACCAATGTGAACAACTAAATAAAGATAAAGTTTTAAAAAATTATTACTTATGTAACATCTAACTCATTTATTAATTTCTGTTTTGTTCATTTTTTGTTTATATTTGCTTTTAACTTTTTCTCTATTTCTTTTCTGTATTAATTCATTTGCTTATTTATTTTCTAATTCATTGATTTCTTTATTTTTCATCTTTCTCTGCTTTAAAATTTTTTCTTTCTATCTTACCTTATTTATGATTAGATATATTCATTTACTTTTAATTAATTACTCTTATTTGTTTCTTTACTTTTTATTATTAATTTCTTTCAGATTAATAGTTTCCTTAATTTCAATAATTTATTTCTTTATTAATTTCCTCATTGATTGTTCCATTTAATTTTTATTTTGTATTTCTTTGTCTTTATTTCTTAATAGATAGTTTCTTCCTCTATTTTGTTAAAAAAGAATTATTAGCTATATATTTTCTTTATGTCCTAATTAATTGCTGTCATTTTTATTCTTTAGTTACTTGTTTCTTCATTTAATTATTCATATCTACATTTATTTATATACATTGCCATTGATTTATTTTTCTTAATAATTTATTTCTTCATTTATTTACTGTTCTATTGTAAATTTGAATAATTAATTTCACATTTATTAATTTCCTAATTGATTTATTT
>RJWH01002722.1:0-207085 GCA_004363575.1 Solenodon paradoxus
GACTGCAGCAATTAATGCCTGTGCATACCTTGAATGTATGTAATGTTATAATAAAATGTTTCCTCAATTAAAGAAAGGGGGAAAAAAATCTCAATACGGAGAAACTGAAACAGGGGAATCATTCACTAACAGTAGTCTGGTTCCAAGAGGGTGGAGCGAAATCTCACTGTTTTCTTCACCTCCATCAACAGGCCCTGAATGTGGTGGATGTAGGTGCAGAAATGTGTGGCCCACGGGCAAATGAGCCCTGTCTTCTGGTTGAAGAGTGGAAAACAGGAGCTTCAGGGAATCGGAATATGGCAGTGAGAACAAGTACAAAGAGCTCAGGTAAGCAACCCAAGAAAGTCGTTTACTAATTCCTGGACCTGATCCTGTTCTGTGTACCAGACAACTGAAGAAACTCAACAGACATTGCCCAGATGGAGACGAGCTACTGGACTGAACACACAGGACAGATCCAAACTGTACTGGGACCGTTTCTGAAAACCAAACTGGAATAGAGCCACAAAGAATGTGGGGGAAACGTGCCACCTGAGCCTTACTCAAAGAAAGTGTCAACACTCTCCAATACATTAAAACAAAATCAAAAGTCTCAGACAATCTAAAATGACTTGGCAAATGAAGCATGTGGAAAATATCAACTCATTAAGAAAAGAAAACCAACAGATGCCAATGCCAAGATGACACAGATTTTGGAATTACTTGACAACTTTAGAGCAGCAATAAACAAATAAATGCATAAAGGGTTCCAGTAAGCAACGGTAACCACTCTCGAAAACAAAGAAAAATAGAAAATTTCTGTAAAAAAATTCCCAAGAAGTAGTACCAGATAGAAATTATCAAGACAGAAAAACACACTGAGAAATAAATGAAACCCATGAAGTGGGCTCAAAAGCAGACTGGAGGCAGCAGTCAGGGAACCTGATGGCAGAACAACAGAAGTTATCCAATCTGAAAGAGAAAAATTTTTTGTAATTATCAGTAATAGTAATTATCAGTGGGACAAAAACAAAAGGTCTATTGATGTGATTGGAGTCTCAGAAGGAAAGGAAAAACCATGGTATCATGAAGCTTCAAGAACCCAGAACAGGATCAATCAAAGGAAATCCACACCACTTCAAGTCACCTATAGACACCATAATGTGCGGCACTGCCAAAAACTAAAGACAATGAAAACCGGAAAGCAGTCAAAGAAATCATGAGAATGAGAGCAAGTTTATCATAAGAAACTGAGTGAAACGGGAATACTCAAAACCTGCCAGTAGGCCTACTGAACAAATGGATCCACTGCTGAGGAAAAGTCTGGCAATTCCTCAAAAAGTTAAACAGAATAACCACAAACATTTTAGAGATAGCTTGTCTTCCCAAAAAAGTAAATATATGCAGATATATTAAATGTGGATTAAATAAGCATCCTTCTGAGATGCACTAAGGCTTTTTCTTTTCAATTTAACAAGGGGTTATAAACAACTTTTACTTTCTTTGTACTTTGTTTTTGCAATTCTCCCATTAATATGTGCTACTTATATAGAGAAAAAATTAATTGAGCATAGTCTAAAACATTAAATAAGTAAATTAAAAACATCAAAACTAAAGCAGTCAATAAAAGACACATCTGAAGAATGTAAAAACAATGAATTCAAAAAGTAACAAACGCACCTATGTTCAATGCAGCACTCTTTACAACAGCCAAGAAATGGAAACAAGTTACGTGCTCATTATCAGATTAGATAAAGATGATGATATATGCAGTATAGGTAGAATGGAATATTACTCTCATTTAACAAAACAAAAAAAAAAAAAAAAAAAAGATGAAATCCTGCCATTTGAGGCACCATCAATGGAACTAGAAGGGATTATTATACTAAGTGAAATAAGTGAGAACGAAAGACAGTAGTGGATGATCTTACTCATGTGGAATATGAAAAACAAAAACAAAGAAACACTACAAAACACTGACAATATAATTGAGGTTACAAGGTGGGAGGGGGCAGGGTGTAGAGAATTGGGGACAAAGGGTAGCGGAGTCCAGTGGGCAGTCGTGGAAGACTACTAGAAATTTGTTGATGGGTGTGGTGTGTCATCTGTTTGATGAAGTGTGAACCTGTATATCTGAAACTTAACATTGTTTTGTAAATTAAAGTTACCTCGAATTAAAAAAAAACTATTTTCAAAAAAGAGAACAGAGGATTCACTAAAAATAAAATCTTCCAACAGCTTCATTAATGCTACATAACAGATTGTGTAAAAAGAAAATGACAATCATCTTTAGATCAATAAGAAACAAGGAAAAACATATTCAAGGATGATTCACTACAAAGGAGAGAAGCGCTAACCAACACAGCAAGAACATTCTCAAGTTATCTGCCAAAACACATTGATTTTGTGGGCACCATTAAATTATTCATTCAAATTGACTACTACATGCTCAGTTCTTCAATTTTACAAAACTGATCTCGAAAAGAGTAACTAATGGATTTACAATATATTTCCTTTTCTGTGAACAGCCTCCTGAACTAGTATGGAGTCTTTCCTAGCCTTTTCTGAAGTCCATTAGCCCTCGCATTCTCCAGACTCCTCCTCAGAGCTCTCTGAGACAGAACACAGCTCACTCCTCCACCCACCCAGCGTTCCAAGAGACATACAAAAAACATCACCATCACTACCACCTCCACCACTATCCTTGATTGTAGCAATTACATTTTCCCCTAGAAGCCTGGAATTTTAAACTAAGGGACCCAGAGACTGTCATGTAAACAGTTGTTAGTAGAAATATTTTTAAATGAAAATTTGTGTATGCTTGGTACTAGGATCTTCAGTAAGCTGTGACAAGCTACTATACCCAAAATTTGACTGGACTTTCTCGAGTCTAGAAAATGCCCGATATATTTCATTCTGACCAAAAGCATTTAACCAACATACCATATAATGTTCTTAATACCATGGTCCAAATACTCAAAAGATAACTAACAGTGGCTTTCAAAGTGGAATATGGGCAAAGGGAAATGTTAAAAACAAAAACAAAAGCACCTGTATACCTCTCCTCACAAGTAGTGCAGAATTCCACTTATTCTAATGAGTATATAGAAGGCAAATAAAAGTTGAGAACCACTAATGTCAAGTTTTTAAAGTCATTTTAAAATAACATTTACTCGATTTGTATACCCTTTCTTCTGAAGTACAAAGTTCCTTCATAAGCAAAAAGTTCTTTCATTGCTTTACTTTTGCTCCTAAGCTCTCCTGTGTAGGTAATTTTTCTTACTACTTGTCTTTATTCAAAATATCCTGCACTATTTTGTGCCCACATGTCTCAGAGTACTTTCTATTTATTAGCTAAATAATCCCATTCCTCTGATTCTCCAGAAGATGGATCCTCTGACAGATCCATCTTCATCTGTCATTCCTCTCCTCCAAAATAATTCAAAATCAAAGCAAACATAAATTTAATTTATTAATAGTTCTAAATGATGTTTCATTCATATTTTATTTTGAAAATTTTAAAAGATTTTCATTTTAAATTAAAATAGTATCTTTTTAGGAAGACCTAAACACACTGGTATTTCTCACATTCATAAGTTCTCACCTAATGTGAAAAATTTCACTAACCTTGAAGTTCTATCCAAGTTGCTAAAATATAATAAAGAAGAAAACATAACTGGCTGCTTGTTGCTTGTTGATATGTATCACCTGATTTGGCGCTTCTTTCTTTTTTTTTTTTTTTTTTAAGGTATGGTGCAGACAGGAACAAAAGTGAACAGACAAGTGCACAGGAAGAGGGTGGGGAAATAAGTATTTTTTAAATTTATTTTTATTTAGTTCTTCATTTCAGCTGCCCCCCGCCCCAAGCCCAGGGCACAAATCAAGTCCTAGGGATGTATGCAGACTGCACCTGCTAGAAAAAGTGGAAATAACCACTACTCCACCAGAGCGCGCCAGCTGCTTGATTTTTTTTTTAAGTGAAGTATTCCTCACAAGAAAAAATTTACATATGCTGATGGATGTCATCTATATTTTACTGTAGTGATCATTTCCCAATATATACAAGTATAGAATGTATTGTTGTACAAATGAATGTAATAAAAATGTTATATAAATTACACTTCAATTGAAAAAAAAAACAAAACAAAACAGGAATTCATTGTTTCTTCATAACCTTTAAAGTTCACCTAAACCATACTTTGAAAGTTATAGTAGGCCTTTTTAAATTGACACAACAATGAACCTATTTGTCCTCCTTAATTGATAGCATTTCAACAGACCCAATTTTAAAAGGGCTATGGAGGCACACTTCTGTGGCTCAGGTGGCTGAGACAGATGGGATATAGACCATGTAAAGACTAAGGGCCAGGGAGAAAAACTAAATAGTTATTCTTCTTCCTTTCCTCTCTTAAATAAAAGAGGGGTTGGGGGCTATGGGGAATAAATCAAGCAAGGACTGCTCTTATAATAATGTGACATACTAACTCTACTATGAAAGATTCCCTGCAAATTATGGGGTACTTAAAAAATAATTTGCTCCCTCTTCAAGTGTTGAGACCATCTTGTCACTGAAAATTCCCAGAAAGCAAAAGGGGGGAAAAAGGATGCCTATAATTCAAACTGGTAGAGTTATCACAAAAGTCCCCTCTTTTCCATTCTAACCTCCCAGTGTTTTGCAGGGTTTGGAATGGGAAAAATGAGATGGAAGAAGGATATGGGATAGCAGAGTTTTATACACTGAAGCACCATTCCAAAGATGGTATTTGAGATGAGGCATGGGGAGATGAATAAGGTTTCCTGAAAGAAAGATATCCTCCCAGCAGAGGTGACTTGAGTGTGCTTCTGACAGGTATGAATACCAAAGTCAATTGGCAACTCCTAGAGAACAGTAACAAAGATACAGAAAAAAGGGCACAACTTTTTTTTAATTTTAAGATACTTTCTATTCATTTGATGGCATGCCTAGGGAATGCATTAAGTTTGTGGTACAGTTTTTAATAATAATTAGATAAATTTTACACACCTAGTAACACTAAAGTTTGGACCAAAGTTTTAACTTTGCTAGATAAAATCATTCAGACTAAATCTAATAAAATACAGGAAAACAGAAAGCCAGCTGAGGCCCATCTTCCATTTTTAACGTATGAATTACTGACTTAATGACTGGAAGTTATATCATCCAAAATTCTACATCATAAATGTATTATTTATTAAAGAAGTTATCGATTACTATGCTACAGGTTCTATGAAACATTTCACATTTCTCAAAAAAAAAAAAAGAACCTCCAGAAATAATTGTTAGAGAAAAAATATTTAGAAAGTATGAGTTTCATTTTTGAGAGGAGTGAATTAAAACTGTATCTAAATTAAGTCATCCTGATGTTCACAGACATTGGATAAGAGATGTGGTCAGTCACCTTAGCGTACTTGAAAGATTTCCAAAAAGGCTCTCAGCTAAAAATATGTTCCCAAACTACTAAAGATCCTGTTAGAGAGAACTTCTAGTCCACCCTGATAATCACTCCTTAGTCCTACGTCTATATCCAACAGACAAACTCTAGTTACAAGTATTATACTATGGCATCATTATTTGTTTACATGTCTTAATCTTGAACTTGACCATGAGATCCTTAACTAAAAAGTCTGCTTTATTTTTCCTTCTCTACCGCCAATGCTAACATTCTAACCATGATCATCTTACTGCAAATTCCTTTATCAAGGCTTGCTGAGAATTCTTAAAAGACCTCTAAGACACGCAAACTACAATAGAGAAGGTGGGGGCTAAATCCACTCACAGTCTGTTCTGTATCTCCTATGAGTTTTTAAATGATTGGGAGGGAAAATTATAACAACAGCAACATTGTGTGACACGTGAAACATATTAAATTCAAAGCTCATGTTTATAAGGTGTCATGGGAACACAACCATACTCATTCATTTCTGTACTGTGACCGCTTTTGTGTCCAGCAGAGTTAAGCAGAATTGAGTTTTCCAGACACACAGCATACGGTCTATAAAACTCAAAACACTTACTATCCAGCTCTTTATAGAAAAAGTTTACTGACCCCTGCTTTGAATTAAAGAAAGAAGAAAGTGGCATATTAATTTAACATTTACTGAGGGATTTATGCACCAAGCATAATGAAAGAAAGGGACAGGAAAGGAAAGGATGATTAGACACTGTCATTGACTTTGTAGATAGAAAATATTATCTAAAACTCATTATGATCATTTCACTACATATACATAGAGCAAATCATTACAATGTATACCTGAAACTAATATGTAATATGTCAATTATATCTCAAAAAATGTAATATAATGTTAAAGGTGGGAAAAAGAGTGGAATGAACGCACCAAGCAGAGAAAAAAAGAATGGAAAAGCTAGATTCCCAAAAGAGTTTGACTTGTGTGAAGAACAAGGACACCTGTTATGTGCAGAAGCAGAAGCAAATGAACAGGGAAAAGGTGCATGCTCCAGATGACACTGTAAAGGCCTGCTCTGGAAAAGGACTATGAAATACCTAAAATGCAAAATGACACAGCTTCGTTTTGCACACCCACATATAGTGCCCTATATATCTAATTTGCACTTATTTTAAATATTGCCTAAGAGTTATTAAAAGTCTGACGATCGAGTTTCAGTAGTTCAACCACTGTTCTAATTCCCAAACCTCCAAAGCCTGCACCCACAGCATAGCCAGCAGGACCTTGATTCCTACTTCACTGAGAATACTGAAGCAATCAGAAGAAAATTCCAAAATTTCCTACTATTTCTTCTATCCCCATATCCTATAGCTGTGCCTAATGCAATGTTAGATTATTTCAACCAAGTGTTATTTTGACCTAAATAGTAGACAGCTTTCATTAGAATCATGAACCATAAAAGCATAAATGGAATCTGGTATTAACTCTACTTTTAATTTAAGGAAGTCTTTGGTAGATGACTTGAAAGAAATTCCAACATCACTGACTTCTCAACTAATAAAAGGAAAGCATCCTAAAATCAAGTCTTCTAACAGCGGACAAATCACAAATGTTCTATTCTTCTCCAGAGTTTTAAAATTCTGAAGACAGTGGAAACCTAAAACCAAATACTAATTATCAATATTATTTCACCTCCATGTCTGTTTATTGCTGAAAGGAAAAGCAACAATATAATGGGACCCACATGTTCAGCTACCAATGCCCTTTTCATCTATATAACAGGTTTCTAAGAACTTGTGCTTAAAACTATTTTTAACCCAATTGATTCACACACAAGGAAAGATTACGATCCAGACTGTTACAAAGTGATTTCATACAAGCATCCTCTCGATTCACGATAAACGCTATTCCTCTTGGTAAGCTGGGCACCTACGTAGAATGTGGACTAGAAAAGACATCATTGAAATAAACAGGCAAATGTGTGAATACATTTGATTTTCGCCTGGAGGTCAGACGCCCCTCTGCTAAGCCCTGGGTGAAGGGAAAAACACTACAACAGCACAAATTCAAGGACGAATGCCTCGTGAGTTTGATTTTCACCCGGAGGCTCCCAAGGTCCTCGGTGCCCTCAATGTTCTCTGGGACGGAAGGAGCCTTCTCTGCAAACACGAGGACCGCTCTCAGGGCAGACACCGAACAGAGTGCGCGGAGCAGCGGAACTGAGAGACCCAATCCCTCCATCCTCAACCTGTCACTTAACCTCCCGCAAGCCGCTTCCCACACCTGCCCAACTGGGGTCACTCCGCCAACCTCTCGAGGTGGCCGTCGGAATTCAACGAAACGCCACGAGCCCGGCTCAAAGCCGAGAGCCCACCACGCGCCCCCGCGTCCCCGCACGCCCGCTCCTCCGCACGCCTGGACAACCGTGGGCGTCGGATCCGACACCCGGCGAGCCCGGCGGAGCGCTCGGACCCGGGCCCGGCCTGCCGCCCCGCGCTACCCCGGCGCAGGCACGTTCCGGCCCGAGTGTCTGGTCCCGCAGCAATCGGGGTGCCCCCCCCGCGAAACCGAGTCATGAGGTCTGCGCATTGGCAGCTCACCCGAACTCTGCACTCGCGGTAACGAGCCGCCAAACCCCCACGGGACACGCGGCTCGTTACCAGCGGCCCCCGGGAGCCCGTCGCCGCGCCGCCCCGCGGGCCCGGAGGTGGAAACCGCCGGACGCCGGCGGGGCCGCGGCCGCCCCTCAGCGCCGGCGTTCGGCCGCCGCAGCACACAGCCGCGACCCCGCGCCCCGCCGCAGGAACCCGGCGCCCCGCCCCGGAGCCCGTCCCGGGGCCCGCCCCTCGGGCCCGGCCCCCGCTCCCCCCGGCCCTAAGCCGCCCCTCGGGGCCCGTCACTCCCCGGGGCCCCCAGCCGCACGCGAACACCCACCCCGGCGGCCCTGCGCCGTCTCCGCCCGGGTGCTCGCCTCACCTCAGGGCTGGAGGCTCAGCGCCTCAGGCCGCGAGGCGCCCCGTCGGTGCAGACCTGCGGGCGATGGAGCTCGCGAGCGTGTGAGAACGCGGCTCCGCGCGCGCTCCCCGCCGCTCGGCCCCGCGCGTCCCCGCGCCGCAGGGTCGGCAGCGCGCCCGCCAGGGGAGCGTGCGGCGCCGGAAGTCGCGCTCGGCCTCCCTCGGAACGCACCTGAGGGCGGGGCTCTTAGGGGACGCGCTCCGCGGACGCGCGCGCTCCCGCCGCTCGGCCCCGCGCGTTCAGTCGCTCACGGGGTGGGCCGCGCGCCCGCGAGGGCAGCGCACCTGGGGGCGGGGCTCCGACGGGGTGGGGCGAGCGGGGCGGCGCTCAGGCCAGGCCGGGAGCCCGCCGCGCCCCGCCTCCGGCTCGGCCCGGGCCGCTGGGCCCCAGGGCCCCGTCTCCTGGGTTCTCTGGAGGCGCCCGCCGGCTTGAATTCAGAGCGGCGGGTTTGAGTCCCAAACCTATCGCCTCCTAGCGTTTGACCTTGGCTCACGGCCCTCTTCCTATCACGTCTAGTTTTAGGAATCTTTTCTGTTTTCTGGGTTTGGAAATGTCCTAGCCTAGTACTGCTGTTCATCCAGTCCGCAGCCCCTTCTGCTTCACGCTGCAGTGTCTGGGATGCAGTGACCTCATTTTCGTCACTGCTGCCTGGTTCCCCCATCAGACACCGACGTGAGACATCTGGACATTGAGGAGTCTTGTCGTTTCTAAGTGTCCACATGAGAGTCTGGGAATGTGTGGATCCTGGATTTTCAAACAGCCTAGGCTGTAGCATCTGTGGAAGCATTTATGCACCGCCTTTGTTTTTGCTAAAAATGGAAACTGGTGTTTTAAGTTTCCTTACCCAAAGTGACCTAAATAATGGTCAAAAGTTACTGTAAAAAAAATAGAAAGAAAAACTCAGGAAACCAACATTACAGATTTTCCTCTCCAGATTTCTGTAGATCATATTCGCACAATTTTTTACTTTTGGGAATTTATTTAAACTTTTTAGAAACTCCATCTACCCTATGTACAACGTAGATTTTTTATTTTTTTACCTTACCTCTGATTCTCTGTTTCTCAAATTTAACCAAATCTCCCCAACAGACACACTGCTTCCGTGTATATTTTTAAGGAATGGTGCAGGCAAGTATGAAGGGAAGTGGGCAAGCAAGCAGAGGAAGAGAGAGAAGGAAGAAGCATCTTTATTTAGTTCATTCATCTTGGCTATTTTCCCCAGCCAGGCCTTGAACGTGGGTGCTTGGGATGTATATGGACTGAGCCCAACCACTGTACCACCAGAGTCTGCCACACACTACACTCTGAATTCTAATGATATACAACAGACACACACAAACACACACACACACACAAACACACACACACACAAACGGGCAGCTAAGTTATGACAAAGGAGCCAAGGACATACACTGGAGGAAGGAAAATCTGTTCAACAAATGGTGCTGGGAAAGTTGGACAGTCAACAGCAAAATAAAGGAAGCTAGATTATTCATGGGTGCCACGCACAAAAATTAACTCAAAATGATTCAAACACTTGGATGTAAGACCTGAAACCATAAAATACACAGAAGAAAACATAGGGAAAAAGTGTTCCCTGACCCCAACCTGACAGATGGGGAAATGACACGACAAAGGAAAGTGAAACAAAACAATGGGTACGACATTGAACTATGAAGTTTCTGCACAGCAAAAGAAAATGCCACTCAAACAAAAAGACAACCTACCAAACGGGAGAAGATATTTGCATGACATACATCAGACAAGAACTCAACCTCCAAAATATAAAGAGCTGATAAACTCAACAATAAAAAAAAAATGGCCCACTCAAAAAATGGACACAAGAGCTAAATAGATATCTCTCTAGAGAAGACACACAGATGGCCTACAGAAACATGAAACAATGCTCTATATGACTCACTGTCAGAGAAATGCAAATAAAAACCACAAGGAGTGAGAATGTCCTCTATCACAAAGACTAGAAACAAGTGTTGCACAGGGTGTGCAGAAAAAGGCCCCTCCCACAGCTACTGTTGATGGGAATGTAAATTAGTGCAACCTCTTTGGAAAACAGTCTGGAGAGTCCTCAAAAATAAAAATAAAGATAAACCTTCCATTTGATCCAACAATCCTACTTCCAGGCATATACCCTGAAAATACAAAAACATTCACCAGAAAAATCATCTGCACCCCTATGTTCATAGCAGTGCAGTTCACAATAGTGAAGACATGGAAACAACCAACAATCCTGTCAACAGATAATTGGATAAAGCAGCTGTGTCCTGTATATACACGCAGTGAAATACTATGAAGCTTAAAAAAGATGAAACTGAGCTGTTTAAAACAACCTGGAGGGAACTGAAGGTGATTATGTTGAGCAAAATTAGCCAGAAAAATAAAGAAAAGCACAGGATGGTTTCACACAGATGTGGAATATAAAGAAACTAAACAAGGAAAACTCTAAGAAATTCACAGACTCCAAAACTGTGGCTGTGGAGCTGGTGGGATGAGTGGTGGAAGTGGAATAAAGGAAGGAAGGGGCTAACAGGGTGGTGGTAAATGACTCTGGGACTTTGGTGGTGGGTGTGATGTAAAATGCACACACATCAAGGTGTGAATTCAATAACCTAAAAAGCATAGAGCAAGGTGAAATAAAGCGATTAAAAATAAAAACAAAGCAAAACAAAACAAAATATCTGAAAGTTTTAGTTACAAATTCAGAGTGCATTTTTTCTTTTATATTTTAAAAGAAAGGTGCAGGTAGGAATGAAGATGAGTAGGCAGGCAGGAAAAGAGAAGAGGAAGAAACACTTTATTTTATTTTTAAGTATTGTTCACACTGGTTGTTTCCCTTGGACCTGGGACTTGAGCCCGGGGTTATGCATTCCTTCAGAGGTGACTGACTTAACTGCTGCTCCACCAGGGCACACCAGAAGAGTGCATTCTTCATGGTCTAGGATTTGTGTACTAATAAATAAAAGCAAAGCAAAGATAAATAAATTTGGTAAAAAAGAAGTCTGAGAAATAGACATTCACCCCAGCACTTCAATTATACTTCTCAGTATATAGCCTTAGCCTGCTTTAACTTTAGAAATCTAGTCATTTCTACCACTCTTCTAAGCATGTGTTTCCTGAGTTTCTTATCCTTGCAGTGTTCTCTGTCATTCATTTTGTCTTTTTTGTGCTTCTACTCTTGCTTCAAGATGACATGACCCAAATCCCATTCTTCTCTAAAATTCTGCTCACTCCAGACAAAGTCACCTTACATTCCTCCTCACTGCACCTGGCTGCCATCTTGCTCACATTATTCTACTGATGTAATGATCTTCAATTAGTTTAGTAGTCTGGGATTAAGATCATTTTCTTCTACCAATTTAAATTTCCAGTTTTTACACATCAGAGTGTACAGTCAATGCCAATAATACAACTTACAAGAAACACATGTACCAGAGCATGTAAATACTGTTGTCCTGATTATCCCCCAAAATGTCATCACTCAGCAAAAGCTACCTAATACAGAAAGGAAAGATATGAAGCTCTCCTTATGAAATGAACAACAAATTATAATGTTTATGGAAATAATGGAGAAAGAACACAAAATAAGAGCTCTTCATAAAGCGTCTGCTACAAGGCAATGTATTGGCCATGACACAGTTTACCATCTCTTTAAGCAGACTCTATCAGACTGAATGCACCTGGTAAACAATTTAGCCACAATATCTCAGTCTAAATTTCCATAGTTACAGGCTCCTGTACTCAATAAGCTGCAGGGAAGATGTTCCTCTCTGAGCTCTGTATCTAGGAAATAGCAAACAAATCACACCACTTCGTTGTCATGGTGTTAGCCCATGTCCCCGTACCTCATTAATAGATTTTAAGACAAATAAATCACATGGGAATACATAGATCATAGACGTTGCAGATTGAGATTTAACAAGCTGTCTAGCGAAACAAAACAAACAGCCAGCTGGAATTTTGGCAGTATTTTATGTAAAGAAAGAGAATTAGCCTGCCACTCTAAAATACCAGCCTATTTCCCAACCCTCTGGTGAACAGTGGATTCTATGCACATTGCTTTTCACTTGCTAGAGACGAAGGCCTTATGTACAAGATTTCTTATGTAATTTTAGCCCCAAATAAGAGCCAAATGATTAAGGCAATTAAAAAAAAGTTATTAGTGCATGACTTTGCAGGGTTATTGATACACTGAAAGTTACATAAACCATTTTCAATTTACTACAATTAAACACTATCATTATTTATTTTTAAATATTTGCCATTTCTACAAGCTAGAAACAAAAGCACCAACAGAAGTGATGCAGTTTCTAAATCAGGGTTTAAATTAGGTATAAGATCCAAGAATCTTTTAATTGGTAGCTTTTTTCTAGAAGAAGGAGAGACAAAAAAAAGAGATGCAGGCTTGACAGAGTAGAAAGAGGCTCTCACATCTCTAACAATAGAATTCTAAACTATCATCTCAAATGTGGCTGAGATTTTTATTAATTAGCTTAGAACATGATTAAAGATTGATGGAGCGTTAACGAAGGAAATGGAAATTCTCTGACGATGCTATAGTTTCTATCACTCGAAAACAAATTCCAAGTGTTATAATACCTTTTGTATTTCTCCAAACAGAAAAATAATTTAAGGATATCAATATTGACTAAATACATAAACCATTTAAAATATTTTAAATATTTTAAATATTTAGTCTAATTTGATATTTAAAAATGGAATCTGTCCACAAGCACATAGCAAGTGACTTGTAGTCTTATCTAGTAAAATGCCAACTTTTCAGATGAACAGAGAAAGCTGAAGAGATCAAGAATTATTCTGAAAGACAAAATGTACTACTAATAATTAACAAGTATCAAATGGAAGATTATATTTGTCCCACAGTTTCAGTCACTGAGGGCTGGAATTACACGGTGACTTCGGGAAGAAAAGATAGGAAATGGTTTAACCAGAGTGGAGAATCTAGGAAAGGACACTGCACATAAACCTGCATAGGTTTTTATAAACACAGACTTAGCCTAGAGAATCATAAAAAGGCTTAAGAAGAGACGATTCAATAAGTGTGTGTGCTTTCCCTTGCCAGGAGGAAAATGGACTCTAACGTGTTAAAGATGAAACACCAAGGTAGAAAGCATTGAAACTCAAGACAGGTGAAAAGATAGTAAGGAAACACCTCTCTGTTTCAAATAAGTTCGTGTTTCGAGGCACAAGATACATCTCACAGCTGTAACTGGTAACCTCAGGCCTACTGTACCACTGTTCAGAGTTCAGAGAAACTGTAACGAAATGAAAACAGTGAGTGAGCAGCCGCTTTAAAAAAAAATATTTAAAGGGCAGACACAAAACCTTTAGAACAGAAAAGCCAAGTTCCACAGGCCCTAATTAAATATATTTTTGAACATTTGGAGAAGAGTTTGGTGGTCTCTTGGCACTTGATTAGTTAAATCAAAGTCATACTACCATTTCTTGTATTTTTATTTCACCAGTGAGTTAAAATGAGAATGATATTGCCATGACATAAGCTAGTTTCGGGAAAGCATTTTCTTCAGTCCTTCGTATGTGTGGCTGATACCCTAAAGTAAGGATTTGATATACTCAGGTAAACTCAAAATTAATTGGAAGATTATAACCAAAATTTTGTTTATACGTTCATGAATTACAAAGATGAGGTACAGGTCAGAGAATGAAATAAAACCTATATAGCATAAGATATATGACTGAAGACAGGAAGCAAACGTATGTTAACAATGTGAACTCTGAACGAACTAAAGATAAAACTAGCACAAATATATGATAATCCCAATATGTGTTCAACTTGGAAAATGATACCACACAGGTACAGAATAGGAGAGATTCTGGGTTAGCCATGTGAAAACATCCAGAAGTTTCCGTGTCTGCCAAGGTCAATGAGAGTTAATGACATATATCAGGTAGCTTGCATCATGTGTTGTTGGCAACACAGTGTTCCATTTGAAAAGCAAGTACTGGCCCTTTCCTTTCCTGTGGGCCACTCCCTTGCCATTATTCCCCGTTAGATTTCACTCTTCCTTTGGAATAGGCATACTAATGCAGCCCACCCAGCCCCAAATAACTACATCCTGATTCCTGAAAACTGCAAATATGCTACTAGACATGGGAAAAAGAAATATTGTTTCCTATTCATCTAATCTTAAAACAGGGAAATTACCCTGGATTATCCAGGTGGACCCAATATCATCACAAGGGTCCTTAGAAGTAGAAGAGGGTGTCACAGTGAGTGACATTATGTGGGAAGATCTCGGTCCACACGCTGGCTTTGAGGAGGGAGGCAGGAGCGCGAATGGACTCAGAGACTGGAAAAGACACCCTGGTGGCTCAGTTGCTAAGCGGGAGGCTGGAGCTTGGACCATACAAAGCCCCAGGATACAAGCTTCAGATCTGGGGGTGAGGAAACAATGCAGGGAGATGGGAGGAAGCAGCCCCAAATAAATGAGCAAATACATAAAAGTTCTTCCTTAAAAAATTTTTTTTTCTTCCTCCTCTCCCTTCATTTCTTTAAAAACAGGCTAACAACAGCAACGACTAAATAAAAAGATACAGATTCTCCAGAAAGAAATATAGCCCCTTAATACCAGAATGAACTGGTATGGGACGTGGAGTCTACAGTATGATAAATCACCAGGTCTGTGGTCACTCGTTCTAGCAGCAGTAGGAAAACAATGTACCACTTACAATGCATTTTCACTCTCTGTCACTCAGCCCTATGGTTATTTAGCATGCAAACATCCTGTATTTTCTTCTCTCCCTTGAGATGAGCAGCATGATGTTGTAGAAAAGACAAGAAACTATTATTTACAAATGTAGATTCAGAAACATAATAACTGATGAGCCTCCATTATCACATATGGATAGTTAGCCTCCATAATCACTCATTTTCTAATTTATCAAATGGGATTTTAAAATAGCTGCCTTCTTTGACTCTCTGGGTTGCTTCAAGGATTTTATGAGATGAGGTATGTGAAATTTAAAAAAAATAACAACTCTAAGTACATAGGAGGGGCTAGCTACCCACTGTTCTCCATGCCTTATAGATAGGCTTTCATTTTATCTCTACAAAGACAATGTGAGTTATTGCTACTATTTTGAGGTAGAGAGAGGTAAGTACTCTGAAAAAGCATCTGAGATGACAAATGGGAATCAAGTAGAAAACTGATACACAAAGAACTTAGAAATTTTCTGAAATATTTTCATTGTGCATGTGAGCTTTCTGGATGAGAAATTTCGAGCTTTGCTTCTTGCACATTTCCATCACAGTGATTCTTTTCAGTCATCTATCCATCCATTCTGTAAATATCTTTGGAGTGAGCATTATTTTTCAAGCACTAGCTTAAGAATTAGGAATAGAATATTAAATGAATTAGGCATTTTACCAACTGTGAAGGAGTTTAAAGTGTAAATGAGGACTAAAGATGAAACCTAAAAGTGTTCATGGAATGTGATCGGTAGCAGTCAGAGATACTGGTCAGTTGGAGGGCACAGTGATTCAGCCAATACAGATCTAAGAGCTCAAAGAACACGGCAGAAGGAAGGTCTATCTCTCTGAAGATCTGAAGGCTAGAAAGGAGTTAGGCAAAGGAGGAGAGACTATTGTGGTAGAAAACTGTTACCTTCAGTATCTCAGCCTCTTCCTGATTTATATCAACTCTCCTTTTCTCAACTCTCTCTACAAAGTCAATTAAATCATCCTGGAAGTTTCCTTCCACAATTCAGTCAGGACTCACTTAACAAGGAGGATACATTCCGAGAATGTGCTGCTAGGCATTGTATCATTGTGCGAATGTCACAGTGTAACGACAAAATCCGAGATGGGATAACCTTGTACATACCTATAATCTATGGTAGAGTCTCTTGGGACCACTTTGGTACAATATACAATCTGCTGTGGGCAAAAATGTCATTAAGTGGCATATGACTGCAATTTGGTGTTAAGTCCCTGATGTGAAATGTTCAATCATTTCATATTTAAGAAGCCTTTTGTCTAGAATCCATTTGTGTCTAATCTCACATTCTCTAAAATCCAAAAATCAAGCAATGTTGTGTTAGATTACTGTAGCTCCCTCTCCAGTCAGAACATGGCCCACTTTTTTTTTTTTTAGCTAATCATAATCTAAATAAAAAAATAAACAAATGTTTCCAAAGAGGATTTCATTCCCATGGTTACCTTCTTTTGCCACTAGATGGTACTTGTTTGCCTGAGAGAACAGAAATGCTGATTCAGTTTGCTTTCCAGGTAGCTAGTGAAACTCACCAATCAGAGGATAGAAAGTGAAAAGAAGAAATTGACAAAATTAAATGTTAAGTGATCCTAGTTCTAAAATTTATCCTTAAAAAATTAACCCAGCATCTTCCCTTTCTTTTAGATAAATTTGACAGTAAGCACTTTCAATAAAATTACCTTTAAATATCTGCGATCTTATACCTCTGCATCCCCACCCATGCTTTATTTTTTTCTTTTATTTTTACACTTTTGTTAAACTGCATTACTGTACTGTCATTCTAATATCCTAATACAGAACTTGCTCTCTGTTTATGCTGTCCACCTTCCCATCTCCTTATCAAAGCTTATGGATTTTTCCCTCAACTTGAAAAAATTACTCCTTCACTTCCAATATTTTCCCCTTCATGATTGCTTTGAGAAATCTCATTCATTCTTCAAGTCACATTTCAGCTACCTCCTACTTTTAAAGATCTTAGTAATTTGTTTAATAACAAATGTTGTATGCGTCATTCTAAGGCTATGTACATTCTGTCACACTTGAAGACTTTCTACCTTATGATTATTTATGAACTTTTCAAAATCTTTTTATTCTGTTTGCCTCTTGAGCACAGACTATCGTGTCATCTTTTATCCTTGAAATATTTAGCACAATGTTAATTACTGAGTCAATTTGAATGGTAATATCTGCAAGATTGCTGCCAATTTCTAAGACTCAACAAATAAGCTAATAATTCTTCATAATCATCTCTTGGATAATTTGAATTAAATTTATTAGCAAGATCTGTGGAATCAAATCGTCGTTCTACCTAGAAATGAGTCATGACTGAAGACTCCACCTCTTCTAAATTTTCAAAAGTAATGATTACAGCATAACAATTTTCAAAAGAAAAATGAGTGTAATACATTATAGACAGATACTGACTTATAAGGATACACACCAATAACACAGAAAACGTTATGATGCCATGTTCCTTTAACACAATTTAAAATAAATAAGTCAATAAAAGCACCAGTATCTAAATAAATAGAGAAAAAAAGAAAGAAAAAAAAACTAAAATGGAGTTCAAAATAGAGAAAGATAAAACTTCAGAGACAAGAAAGAAGAAATTCAAACGCACAGAAGTGAAGGTCAGGAATTGTGATTTTAACCCCATGCAGGACCAAAATATGTGCCAACCTCTGCTACTTCATAAGGAGCTGGAACTGCAATTCTTCCATAAATTAGGACACTTAGAAGTTTTTCACTTTTGAAATCTAAGGAAATCATTAAGAAGCTTATTTGCTGCATGGTAATCTAGGGTGGGTGGAGGAAAATATCTCCCATGAAATTGGAAATTCCAGTCTATAGAAGTCCTATTAGACACAGTCACTTGAAAGTAGAATCCCAGGCAGAGAAATACAAAAACTGTCCAACCCCTAGAGAAGCAAATGTAAAAATCCTTGGAAAGACAAATGCACAGATCAGGGCACAAAGAAAGCCACAGGATGGACAGTCTTGCCTGAAGATGAGTTCTCAATAAAATGTGTGCACCACGCAAGGAAAATCTCCACCCCAGGGAAAGCCAGCAGACATGTCAAACTGGAAAACGGTGCCCAAAGAGTTTCAGTTAATAAAGTAGTCTTAAAGTGACAACTTGAAAGGAATAAAATAACTAGAAACATGAAAGAAAACATAGGCAATAAAAGCAAATGGAAAGAAGATGAAAAAATAGAAATATTTGAAAGAGAATAGAACTTTATTGATTCATTCTTTTTAACAAATATTGATTGATCCACAAAGTTCTATCACTGTTCTAGGTGCTGGAGATAAAGCAGTTAATAATAAATATAAATTATTTGTTATCACAGAGCATTTTTTTGGAAAATAAAAAATTCAACATATAAGTTAACCAAAAGGATTAGAAACAGGAGAAAAGGCTATTAAATTGGAAAATAAATATGTTACAATGATCTATTGTACTGCAGAAGAATTTTTTTAAATGGGGGCTATAAAGTGAAGATGAGATCTGGGGAGTTGAATAAGGAGATCTGATACATATTTGCTAGAAGGTCCAGAAAAAGAGAAAAGACATTGATGTAACCGCCTTGAAAGACGAGAGAGGTTCCTCAAAAAAGTTAAAAACAGAACTGTTGCAGTGTTAAAATTCCATTTGGTTTTATTTTCTGTTTTTTGCTCAAAGTTAGCTTAACTATTGGATCAATAAATCGCAGATGTTATATCATTCAGCAAGATACATGATTCTAACCAGACCACTTGATGGCCAATTACCTGCTGACCAGCCCATTCCCAATGCTCATGATCCTTTAAAAATTCTCCTGTTGGCCTGAGGGACTTAATTTGGTCTTAGTGACAATAGCCCACTATCTCCTCTGGTTGCTGACTTTTTCAATAAATTTTCTTTGTATATCAACACTTTTTCCTTAAGTATTAGATATTTGAGCAGTGAACAACTGAACCTAACTTCAGTAACATAGCTACCCTATGAACCAGCAATTTAACATCTAGGTATCTATATGAAGAAAATGAAATCACTGTAACACTGAAAAGATATCTGCACTGTCATGTTTATTGCAGCATTATTTACAATAGCCAAGAAATGGAAGCCACCTAAGTGCCCATCAATAGATGAATGGATAAAGAAGATATGGTCTATACACAATGGAATACTACACAACTACAAAAATATAAAATCCTGTCATTTGCAACACCATAGATGAATTATAAACAATTATGTTTAGTGAGGAAAGCCAGAGGAGAAGGAATAACTTCAGATTATCTCACTCATAGGTGGAATATAAAAAAAACAAAACAAATGAAGAGACAAAACATAACAAAATCAACCCTTGGACTCTTGACAAAAGAACTGAGGTTACCTGATGGGAAAGGAGTGGAAAGTAGGAACAAAGGATGGTAGGGGTCCAATGGATAGTGGTGGAAGACTATTAGAAATTCTGTGGTGGTAGGGGTGTGTTATATATTTGATTAATAATGAACCTGGACACCTGAAAGTTATATAGTGTTGTAAATCAGTTACATCGCCAAAAATATATCACTACCAATTCTCAGAGCTGTAACAATTCATTTTCTTTCAATTAGAGCTCTTACAACTAATCCTTTTACCCCTCTCTGGGAGAAAAGCTAATTTACAGACTACTAACTAAAATGATAATATTTCAATATCCACAAATGCATCAGAATCACAAAGCAGTAAAGTAGATTTGCTGCTGCATAGGAAAGAAGGTAAAGCGACATGCCTGTAACTGACAAGAAATTTCAGCCTTGATGCAACTGAATGAAACAAATGGTCCTTGAGTTCTTACCAGGTTAAATATGGAATGTTTGTGTATATTTATGGCAAGTCACTGTACCAGAAGATGCAAAATTGAAAACATACTTCCTGCCCTCAAGAAACTTAAATTATAGTGGAGAAATCCATGTGTACAACTTACTGTAAAACATAGTATGATATCAATAAATACTCAATCTACCTGCATATCAAGAAAACTTTTTTTTAATATTGAAATATATTGACGTATAACGTTGTGTAAATATAAGGTAAACGACATGGTGATTAGATGCTTTATATATTGTGGTGAGATTGCCATTATAACATCTGTAACACATCATATGAGGGGTGTGTGTATGTGAGCGTGTGCATGTGTGAGATGGGAATAGTTCAGATCTGGTCTCTTGGTAAATTTGATGTTTATAATACAGTATCATTGCCATGACACATGAATCATAATTTAGCTGGGGGCAGAATGCTTGGGTAATACCCTTTTCTCCTCTGATTTCTGTAGACACACACGCATTTGTTTTTGCCGTCTGAACCATTTGACAGTAAGTTGTACACAGCATTCTCCTTTACTCCCTAAATATTATGATATATATTACCTAAAACAAAGGTAATCTCCTATATATACATCATTATCATTTTGCTTACTTTCAGTCTTTCTTTGTAAGCATGGCCCAGAAGGAGAAGTAACTATTTCTGCACTGGTCCCTGTCATATCGCCAGGAGCTAGAACAGTACTCGTTTGAAGACCAGGAGCAGACATTTTCTGTGAAAGACTAGACATTAGCATTTTTTGGTTTTGAGGTCAAAAGGCAAAGCCTAGGATATCTTATAGACAGTTACACAACACAAGAGAAAAAAAATTTCCATCAATTTTTAATTGATGGAATTCAAAACATACTAATAATCATTGAATACAATTTGGGGGGACTTCCACAGGGCCAGATTGGGAAGGAGGCAGAGAGTAGGCAGTACAGGCTTGACCATCAGGAATGAGAGAAGCAGAGCTAACTCTGTGGCAGAGAAGACACAATGGGAACCAACCACCTGGGCAGGTAGCCCCACCCACACTTTCAGTTCAAAGGGAGTTCTCTCAAGCATTCTCAAGTGCTCACAGAACTAAGATGAATCCCAGAACACTGTCAGTCAATGGGGTTTCATGGGGGTGCAGAGGCGAGCCTAGGGAAGAGCTGACTTATATAGATGAGGTGCGTTTTTGAACTCAGATAGTTGAAGCAGCCAAGGTACAAACCATGTGAAGCCCAAGGACCCAGGTTCAAGATCCGGGCCGGTGTGGGCAGATGGAGGATGAAAAAAAAACATAAACAGTAAGGAAGGAAAGGACAAAAAGAGTACACCTGTGTCTGTAAGAACTCCTCAACTCTGTTGTGGTAGCAGAGACACAGTCACAGACAATATGCAAATGAATGAGCATGGATATTCCACTCAAACTTTCTGTAGGCACTGAAAATTGAACTTTGTATAAGTTTCCCAGGCCACAAAAGATTATTTTCATCATTAATAATGTAAACATCATTTTTAACTGGTGGGCCATACAGAAAGAGTTAACCCTTCTAATCGATGCTCCAATAGAAAAAAGGAAGAAAATAAGATAAAAGTAAATATGAAGTCATTTGTCATTTACAAATACAAAATGAACATATGTCAAAGATTTAACTCATTAAATAAGGGGAAAATTGGGAAGAGATTACAATTGGTCCAAAGGAGAATTTAGACAAACCCAGAAATACACATTCAGGAATCTAAAGTAAATTTACTCATGGGAGCAAAATTGGTTAATATCCACAGGGCAATGATCATTTGTACTTTTCTGGACAAAAGGCATTTTCACTTCTAGACACACCAGAATCATCTGCATCAGCATAACATTTGTTAGTCTGCAATGTACAAAGTTGCAAAGCAGCTTGAAGGCAATGCTATGGCATGGACCCTTCCATTCACAGATTTATAGGGAAGCTGAGTTAGCAGGTAAAAATTCAAGCATGATGACATTTGAAGCAGGTACTTGTTTCACATTTTCAAATTTAAATCTTGTAATACTTTAATAGGATACTAAAAAATGAGTGTATCTGTTTATAAAATAGCATAACAATGGAATAATATGGCAGTCACAGAAACTTTTATTCCCACTCCTCTACCACAAGAATACTGCCTTTAACTTACAGCATTTGTGTTGGATCAGGGACCATAAAGTAAAGTGACTTGGTTCAAATCACAGTTCCAATACACACTGGCTGTGGAATCTTGGGGAAATATCCAACATTTATTAAATGGAAATAATAATAAGGACTCTTGCATAGTGCTATTATGAAAATTAAATGATGTAATACAAGTGATACACTTAGCTTACACATCATGGATTTTTTTCTTGGATAAGAGCTTGAAAATCTCTAATTTGTTGAAAATTTGTCTAAGACACATTGTTTTGGACAATCTTGCTAATGCTATGAGTTGCTATTTTGCAGTTTATTTGTGTCATTTTCTGGGAGGAATACCAATACACTTAATTCTCTAGACCTGGGCTGAAATGGAGCGACTTGGAATTGCAGTATTTCTCCTGGGTCGCCCCTTCCATCAGAACTATACCCAAAAGTGGAAAAGCACCATCTGACTTTCTAAAGGAATAAAAATGTTCTTTTGTAAACATTCTAGCATAGATTCAGTTGTATCAGGTCCTAATATTTAGAGAAACATAATTTTTCTTTAAGCCCTGTTAAAAATAGGCTTTTCCACACTATGACACAGAGGAAGAATTAACTTTGAACCCTATTTCTTACGTACACACATAATTGTATCTTTTCTGTTCAATTTAAAGATCATTATATGCATAAGAAATGAGAAATGTTATACCTGAACTTCTGAAATGAACAAAACAACCATCCATCCCTGGAGTGACATTTTTTTAGAAACACAGATTTTTTTTTCCTGAAATAACATTTTTTTTCTATATGAAGAACTGGCATTTTTATTCCATACCCTACCCACTCATCACTCTGCTGAAACTATCATTCCATTCCTCAACTCAGTGGTTTGTTGGGTTTTTCCTTCTATTTATAGTAGAAGAAAACCAACCTAGATTCTATAAAAATAGCTTAAGATGCAAACTCCAAGACCGTAAGAAAACTTTCTGGGCTGAGGGCATTTCTGGCTGCATTTCCCATAAAACATAAGTCCATTAAGATGGAATTCTGAAATGCCCTTTGTTTGACATTGGATTGCCTGCTTTCACCCTTTGGTCAGCCCAGGTGGACTTCATTTTCTCTTTTCTTTGATCTGTTATCAACTTTGTAGTCACCTCTTTCACAGAAATTAATTTAAAGAGGACCCAGTAGGACAGAACTGCTTTTGCAATGCTAAAATGGAGGAAACAACTTGAGAACTCTATGAGGCAAGACAGACTGATGTGAAAGATATTTTCATCTCCACTCTCTTGGTGCCAACTCAGGGCAAAGTTAGGAAAACACTGCATGGTGTGCTGTAAAGTAATACTGAATGGAACAGATGAGTTCAGAATGGAGTAAGAATGGAAACGTGAGTCAGACATAAAGTCACAACACTGAATTTGTTCTCAAGGTCATTGTGAGGGACACTCACTGGCAAGTTTCTGTGTCTACTCAACAGTAAAAGATACATGCCCTACATACATGCATTCTGCAGAGCACAGGTCAATGTTCTGAGTATCCAAGTAGATGGGTAAGTGGAATTTAATTCTTCCTTCCATCTTCTCTCTTTAAGTCACTGATTTATCTTGCAAGCTGAAGGGAAGAAAATTGTAGTCCATTCGAACATATGCCAATTTAGGGTACACATTGGGGAGAGAATTTTATCTTGCTAGAATACTTTATTTAAAACCATTATCAAAGAACATTATTCTTTAAGCATTTCCAGTATTCCATAATGGACATGAATTGATTTAAAAATACAAATAAAAATAAAAACATGATTAAAAATTATGGAAGGAAAGTATATTTTCTTTTTCAAGAGTAATTTTTCCCCGTTAGTGTTTTCTAGTGAAAATGACATCTTTCTCTGCAAAATAGGTGAGCCCTTTAAACTGAAGAGAGTCTACCTCAGAGATCTTCAATTGTTGGCCTGGCCAATACATGACTGAAAATTTTAAGACTTTAAAGTTCTATGTTCTTAGCTTCTTCTTCCATAAATATACAATGGAGATGATAACATGATGGAAAGTTTTAAATGTTTCCTTAAGAGTCTCTTTACTTTGAGGATGTCCTGAGTGAACATTTTTACTTCTGTGAAATATTACTAACACTGGGAACTTCAAAATATAGTGGTACATACATGGGGCAGTGCTATACAAGCCACTTTTTGATTTTTGAAGGAAAGGTAGAAGTAGGAACGAAGGCAAGACGGCAGGCAAGCAGGAAGAGAGAAGAAGAAATACTCTATTTTTATTTAGCTGTTCATCTTGGTTGCTCTCCATGGTCTCCAAGTCTTGAACCTGGGTCCTTGGGATGTATATGGATTGCATTGGACAGAAGTAAGGAACTTAACCACTAAACTACCAGTACACACCCAGAATCTGTCTCTTTTGATTAAATAAAACTTTTAAAAAATGAGTTTCAAGAAACACTAAAGGAATTTATAAATGATAGAAAGATCATAGATGATTGATAGACAGCTAGATGATAAATAGGCGATAGATCTTAAAACAATAAAGTTTCTTTTAAGTTTTTGAATAAGCTGGTGAGGGTACATGGCATTAGTACCCTTCATAGACTGCTGGAGTGGTATACATTGATGACACCTTTTGGGAAAGTCATTTATCAGTATGGAGCAATAACTTTTAAAATGTCTATATTAGTCTGCTCAGACTGCTGTAACAAAATACCATCGACTTGGTGACTAACAACAGAAACTGGTTTCTTGCAGTTCTGGAGGCCCGAAGTCCACTATCCAGGTGACAGCATGGCTGGTTTCTGGCAAGAGCTTTCTTCCTGGCTTGTCCATGGTCCCCCATCTGTGTATGTCACATGGTGGAGGAAGATTTCTCTCACATCCTTTTCCTGTAAAGTCACAGCCCTATGGGATTAAACCCTACCCTTAATCCCTCATTTAACTTCATTTAATCTCATCTCCTAAAGGCCCCATCTCTGGAGACAGTCACACTGAGGGTAACAACTTTAATTTGTGAATTGTAGGGAAACATAACTGAGTTCATAGCAATGCGTGGGTACTCTGATCTCGTCCTTCAGCTTCTAGGAGGTTACCTTGTACATACGATGCAGTAGGATGCAGGGTGAGGGGAGGCGACAGGAATGCAACCTTAGGCGAAAGCCTAAAATCATCTATTCCATTGTTTATAGTTTTCAAAGAGAAAAACAAATAGGGTGCTGAAAAAGGATAGTCAAGTGTATTTTGACACAACAGAAAATAGAAAGTTAAATAACCATCATATGTTTTTTTAACCTTGGAGAAATGCTGATCTCCTAAGTACGAAGCATTTAAGTGCTATATATTAACTATATAGAAGAAACGTAAAGATGGAGAGAGAAAAAGGCTTAAGGACTATATGACAAAAGATTAACTGTGCCTAGGTAGCAGAATTACACATTTTTTTCAAATTCTCTGTAATAAGCCTATACTATGTTGAAAACATAAAAATTTTTTTTTCAAGTAAACAAATCTATGTACATATTTGAATGTAGGTAAATTTGTATGTATTTATGTATAAAAGCAGAGTGAAGCAAAAACAGGAAAGCTGAAATGTATAATCCAGGAAACTCACCAACTATAATAATCTTATGACCAATTAGAAATTTTTATAATATTGTTTTCTTTTTTTAGGAAAGGTACAGGCAGGAATGAAGGAGAGTAGGCAGGCAAGAAGAGAGGAGAAAGAAGCATTTATTTTATTTTTATTTAGTTGTTCACATTGATCTTTTTCACTCCCAGACCCAGGACTTGAACCCAGGAATATGTGGCCTGCGCTCCTTTGGAGGCAATTGACCATGTCTCCACTGGTGTGTGCCATAATAAAATCTTAAATAATTAGGGCGCTCGTTCTCTCTCTCTCTCTCTCTCTCTCTCTCTCTCTCTCTCTCTCTCTCTCTCTCTCTCTCTCTCTCTCTCTCCAAAAGAAGCATTTTCTTTCTTATCCTACCCATATTTACACATTGGAGATATGGAACAAAACAATTTATGTCTTTTATTTATTCCTTAAGAGCTCATCACTATCTGTCAATCTGATTTCTGTTTCTCTCCATTGGAGCTGCTGAGCAGAACACACAAAGAGCATTTTTTTGTTTTGCATCTAACATTTTATGCTTTGTCTTATTTCCCATAGAGGGGTCCTCAAATTTTGTAAGCACAGTTGAATTACAGCCTTCAGTGGACATAAAAATGAGCCTGAACTCAAGAGTACAGAAGAAAGCTCTCTCCTCCTCCCTATTCTTGTCCGATAATAAACTTAAAAAGCTTACAAAAGAAGCCACAAAAATGTACAAAACCTTAAACATGCCTTTTTTTCATTGTTGGTTGGCTTGTGATTCGTCCCTGTAATCTTTCTATATGAGCATTTTCAGGAAAATAATTGAGAAACCTTCATATGTGTAATTGGCATCTGCAAATATCTCATCATGCTTTTGTTTTCATTTTATAAGATTTATTACATTGTCTTTAGTTGTGGATCTTCTAGCAACTAGATATGTTGGCTCATGACTAAATGAATGCATGTATTGTAGGGAACTGACAGGAAAAGTCTCAAAATTATAATTTAGTTTTATAACTACTTAATCTCTATCTAGTCCCCATTTTGCCTACTGGCTTAAATTTTAATCTAATACATGCCAGATCAAGTCAGACTTCAGTAGCTTTTCATCGGATTCAGGTTTAACAGTCAGTCTAGGATTTTTCCATGGTAATTCCTTCCCAGCGTACAACCTGTGGTTCAAAGTCAAGTGATGCAGTAGGTCAGGAATCTCCTAACAGTGGGGAGAAGAGTCCAGATCTGTTTGTATCTTCTAACACTGGCCTCTACTGAGAGATAATTTTCAAACAGGGTCACTGATTTTGGCATCACCTCTGCTGCTACTTCCTGAGACTTACTAGTCACTTGTTTGGTATATCACTTGTGGAAATGTCATTCCATGTTTGTGTCCTCCCAAAGACATCTGTTGACCTTCCTTCTCTTTGCCATGGTGATGGCTTTTGATAAAAATGAAAAGTCTAATAATGTAACCTTATGCTCTGTCAGAGTCAGAGAAGACAGGCAACCCTCTCTGTGCAGAACTTCGCTGAGTGGAGAGTCTTCTTCCATTGACTTACCTCATCCTTGGGCTTTACCTGGAAACTAGACATGTAGGTTCTTTCTATTCTCATATTTCCAGGCCCAGAATGGTACCAACCTATTCAAGAATGAGTCAGAAAGAGACAGACCCCTCAGACATTCACTCATATCCAGACTTTCTTCCTTCCCCTCTCCCTAAGAACCTCCTCCTGCAGCTTGACCAAGTTAATCAAGCTGGGGAGGGGGGGAGAAGTCCATCACAGTAATTTAGTTCTTTATCCATTTTCTAATTTACTATATACATATTATATATAATACTTTTGTAGGTTATATATAATATGTATTATATAAATTGTATTATATATTATGTAAATTTTATATTATATACTATATACTATATATAATATTATATACAATACACATATAATATATGCCATATATTATGTAAAATGTTATATATATATATAACTTTTTAAATCCTATGCACACCTTGGTGGCTCAGGCACTAAACCCACTCCAGAGACCTAGATATAGACCACACAAAGTCCAGCGACCTGGGTTGGAAGGGTAGGGTGGGAAGAATAACCAAAAATAAATAAACAAACAAAAGTACTTCTTCTTCCTTCCTTCCTTATATACATAAAAATGCTTCTTCCTCATATCCTTTAAAAAATACTTTATCCTCCTCTCCCTTCCTTCTTCTTAAAAAAAAAAAAAAAAAAAAAGATCTTAGTACATTTGAAACTCAGACCACAATTGCCTTTCCAACAGCCCATCTGTAAAAAAGAAAAGTCTGGACTTTGAAGAGTATTTTCTCATTTATGTGTTTCAAGAGCTTATCTTAGAGCTCAAATGCCACAAAGTTGACTGTCCCACCCCTTTGCTCAGCAAATTGAGTAGGTCCGTTTTCACAGTGTAACTTGCAGGGGATGAGTACAACCTAGAAAATTACTCAAACTTCTGTCTGACTCTGTACCCAAGACCAACACTCATGAGTTCAGCATCATCATATTGAGCACCTGTTATGTGCCAGGTACTGTCCTCAATACTGACACATATAACTCAAAAGATAGAAATACAATTGATTTTCATAACATATAATGTCTAAAACATCTCTGAAAAAACAGGGTGATCTACCCACATAGTATACTAAATTCATGAATGGGTAAAAGTCAGGTGATTGTACTCTGGGGACCTAAGCAAGGAACGTGGCCATATCACCTCCTGAATAAAACCATGACCTAGTTTCTAAAGTAGAATCTCATTAGATCGCCAGATTGGCATCAAGATAAACCAGAAAGGATTACAAATCTGTCAAGCACAAGAAATTGATGAGTTAAACAATCAAGTGGCAAGCTAAGGGAAAACCAGTGCAAAAGAAAGTTTCAAATTTAGAGAAGGAAGTTGAAATTGACATAATTCTCTGAGTCTGGTTTAAATATTCACCAAAATGCTTTGTTTTGTTTTGGTTTTTGTGTTGTTTCAGTGACCTCAATCCTAAACATACTATGGTGATGACTTTTTTGGCTTTAGTACTATTAAAACAATTATAAGCAACTTTGGTTCAGGGTCCAATGAAGTAATACTTAATGCACAGTTAGAATAACAACTGGGTTCTGACACAAATGTGTTTCTTTTAATGTTCCTTTGCTATTTCGTCTATTTACAGGGCTTCAAATTATCATCGCAATAAAGACAACTCACAAATCTGTAACCTTTAAGACTGAGCCCAAAAAAATAGCCCTGGCAAGGCCTCCAAGAACTAGTGGTGTGTGGTTAAATGCTTGCTGGACACGTCTCTGGATTTTTTTTTTTGACATCTCAAACTCATTATGACCCACACAGAAATCATCACCTTCTGGGAAAGGCGCTTACCTCTTTGTAATCTTTGACTCTCTTCAAGACATTCCCATCCCCAGAGCCACCAAATTCAAAACCTCAAAGATGTCTTTGATTCCTGTTTTAGCCACCGTCCTCTTTTCAGTTCATGTTTTCCCTCTGGCTTTACTGGTATACAACTGAGTAACTTAACAGAGAATCATTAAATATGTTCACTTTTTATTTTCATATGCTATCTAGGGGCTCTAGCTTTGGGCCATAATCATCAATATGGTCATTTTTTCCACTATTTAAAACAGGTATGTGTATCTTGGCTACAATAACAAAAATATCAGTCTGGGAGGCTTAAAAAAACAAATATTTTGTCACATGTCAGTTCAAAATCAAGGTAGTGGAATTCCTTGCTGTTTGCCAGCTCCCTTCTTGGTTTACAGACAGCCCTTTTAAAAGGCTCTGACCTCACATGATTGAAGGGGTGAGAGGGGTCTCAATGTCTCTTTTGCAAGGGCACTAATCCTGTTGATGAGGGCTCCATCCTCACGAACAAATCATCTACCAATCACCTCCTAATACCATCGCCTTGGGAATCAGGATCAACTGTGAATGTCAGGAAGCAGGAAGGGACATGAATTTTCAGACCATTACAATGTAGTTGCAGAGAGCAGTACTGTTACTCCTGAGTGCGGCTGTTCTGTTAAAACGTGTGGGGAGTGGGGTGGGGGGGTGCACACACATATGTGTATATGTCCATCGTGTTTTTAGTCACTACTGGGTCTTCAGCACCTATATAGTACTTGGTACACAGTAGGCACTAAATAGCTATTTGTTGAATAAATTACTGGAATGAAGTGCATTGAATGAAGATACTTCTAGGAAACTTTGTGTTCCTTATTCTTTTTTTTTTTTTAATAAAGAGAATGGAAAGAAGAGAGAAACAAGTGTAATCAGAGTTCCATCCATGATACTCAAAAGGAACGTGCTTGACTTAGAAATGGAATAGCCACACTTGCCTGGACAGAGACTTACCAACTATGAAACTTTGGACCTGGGCTGGCTCAGCTTTATTCTGAAATATCTACTGTGAAGTTCACATCCTTTGCAGACCATTTAGTCACAAGCAGGATGATCTACTTGGTCATTAATAACACTTTCAAGCCAAGCTGTTGGCAGTTTGATGTGGTTTAGATGCTTCCAATGACCTTGGGATCATCAGTTTCCTATCAAACTGGGCTTCATCAGCAGCACTTCTCAGGGAGCATAGTGATGGCTCACCCAGGAGAACGGACTTTTCACTCAAAACCATGGATTCAGTGTGGGCCTAAGGGCTCTATAGTGCTATAGATGCTATAGATGCTAACTCACTATAGATGCTCAGGTATATGTGGCCTGGTGGTTGCTTTCTTTCAGCCAAATCCACTAATCAGTTTGACAGGGCTATCAGCTTAGGATTTCATGGTATCTTGCTCCAGAGCATCCCAACAAGCCCTCTTCTAACTATCCACCAAGTCCAGTGCTATTCTAGCTGTCAGAATATGGCTGCAGAGTGGCCACAAGACCTTAATCCTGAACTTAATCCTTCTTAATTTTGATCCACTGAGCAATCTTTTGGTGTTCTTTGTTCTGGACGTGCTTTTATGCATTCAGCACAGGTGGGCCAGAACATGTCTCTGGTTTTCGCTAAGTTAACCTTGTTAGTTTCACAACATAATTAACCTAAGTACCCAGGTGTAGAGGATGGTATGACCAGGTAGAGAATATAATTTCCATGTAAATCACTGAAATTAATGCTAGCCCTTATTTATACTCTTTCTGGTGTTAATGTGATATGAAATTATAGCCTGTCCCATCAAAAAGGATAGAACAAATCATCAGGGAAATTGCATATTTATAGAGGAAATGTGGGCATATGTTTACACAAAACAAATGCTTTTTAAAATGTGACTATTTATATACAGCAGTCCTGTTATTTTTGCAACCCAGATAAAAGCAAAATGATGAATATCTCCAAGGGTTTCACATTTTCATAAGAAATAAATATAATGAGGTCATTTAGTATGTATCTAAAGACAATCAATATATGTTTTATCCTTTTACATATATACAGTATTTATTTTTCTCCCCCCCACTGAGATTTTTTTAATTAATTTATTTTTTACACACTAAAATAAACTCTTATGTATAGGCTCACCATTCCTCATATATATGTCAACATAGCCTGTCCTCCATCAAATCACCAAGTGCTCTTCATCAGTGGACTTTGCCACCATTTGTCCCTACCACCCTGTCCCATTCCCTATTGGTTCTTCAGTTCTATTGCAAGTGTCCAAGGGTCTGCTTTGTTTATTCTATTCCTTTGTTTTGTCTATTCAATCTTACCTATGAGTGAGGTCACCTGGTATCTTTCTTCTTTTAGCTTATTTCACTGAGCATCATCCCCTCTAGATCCATCCATGTTGACTCAAATGACAGGGTTTCATCTCTTCTGAGGGCTGCGTAGTGTTCCATTGTGTATACGCACCACATCTTCTTCATCCATTCATCTGATGTTGGGCACGTAGTTAGTTTTCAGTTTGTAGCTGGTGTGAATATGGCTGCAACAAACATGGGGGTGCATAAATCTCTGAAAATGAGTGCTTTTGTATACAGTATTTATTGAAATTATTATGCAACATGATATAAGCTGATATGAATCTAATGTGTTATCTTCTAAAGTTGTGTATAATTTTACAAAGCAGGTTTGAGTAGCCCTTGTATTTTCATTGTTTTCCATTTGAGAATTTGGTTTGCCATGGAGTTTTGAGCAGAAAGCTAACAGGTATTGAAATTATTCCTTTTATTCCAAGCTTTATTGACTCATATTTATTTTCTAACAGGTTAGGTAATTTTTAAAATTCTGTCAATTTCAACTCTTTCTATTCATTTTATGTCCTTGAATTCCTGATGCTGCTACCACTTTTTCCTCTAAGAGAATACTTACTGATTCTTTACCTTGAATGCCTTATCCTATTCAGTTACACAACTAAATAATGCTATCTATAATAAAGTGCTTTTTTTTTTACTGACAAAGCTACTGAATATATCTCCTCTACATAGCCTTGAGGTGATAGAATTAAATCCTAGGAATTTTTTTTCCAGGCCACACTCTCTTAACCATTTTGATATGTCTTGATGAAACTTGAAGAGATACATATATCAGATATGTATTTATTATTAAATCAAGTTACTCCATTAATTGAAAAGATGCCCAAATGAAGACCTTTGGTAAGGTCTTCTTTCCAAGGTAGGGGAGGAAATTATATTTGCCTACTACCCTCCTAAGTTCTTGGCTGAGTCTCTGTAAAAAGAGATAGATTAGCAGGAGAAAAGCAGATACATTTAAGTTTCTTTTAATTACATGGGAACTTTCATAAGGAAATGAAGACCAAAGACTCTGTCAAACCTGAGTGTTTTATACTAGATTTAATGATGAGTGAAGATCATGGGAAAATGTTAAAGGCTAGAAAGTGGTCTGAGCTAAGTGTAGTCAACAGTGAGACAGCAAAGCCTAGTCATTTAGGGTTTTCTTTATGGTTCTTCCATCTTCACAGATAAGGATGTTTCTCTCTTCCAGGGAGAGGGAGGCACTTGCCACATGCTCTTTGTTTTTTTAAAAGACTAAGGCAGGCAGATGTTAGTTGTTTCTTTGTTTATTTTGGTTTTTCACCTTGATCCCAGGTCAAGAAACTGGGTGCTTGGGCTTCACATGAACTATACCCCAGTTGCAGGTTTACAGCCTAAGCCACCAGCATGCCCATGTTTTAGAATGCTCGATGTGGAGCTGTCACAGTCATTGCAGATTGCAGAAAACTGGAGAATAAAGACTAAGAATGTACTTAGGCATCCAGAAAGGAATCCCTTAAGAAGATTCCAAACAAATAACCAGAGTATAAGTTTCCTCTTAGGCTAATTCAGTTTTGTAATTAACCCTGTTCTGATAGATCTTGAGTTAGTAAGATGCTTTCATAAAGCCATATGCATCTGTACCAAGAGTCCTGGAAATCAGTGACTCAGCACAGGAATGAACTGAAATGTGCTTAAATTCTATTCTCTCATGCTTTTACCTAAGCATCTAGTCAATGAAGTTTCAGTAGTATGAAGGACATAGCAAAATTTATTTCTATAGATTCTGGAGATGGTTAAGACAGACTTTAGAAATTATCAGAGTAAAAAAATTATCTGAAGATTTTAAAACTTAATAACTGTGGTTAATATATTACAGTTACCATAATATAAGGCAGAATGGCTATGAATATCTCTATCAGGGAATGTCAGATAGCTATTTCATAGGACATTTCATCATCAAGATTCACCCTGAGTATAAAACTGTATGGTCACTGAGGGGATTAAATCTGCAGGGACTTCATATAAGCAATTGACTTCTGAAATGTAATATTTTACTTACATAAATTTAACCTAAGTTGCACTGCGTTCACTATATTTGACAAATATTTCTGTGAAATTCTTACTACTGTAATATCCAATTTTACTACTCCATAAATTATATTGAGATTTGGGTATTATAAATCAGTGCAAAAATCTCACTTTGAAAGTGCTGTGCTTAATTATGTTCAGATTCTGATACAAATGAATTTGAGGACAGTAGATCAAAGTATATGTGATGTCAATATTATACTAATATAATGATAATACTAGAATGCTATCAATGTCACTGCAATTTGTTCATCACTGCTATCATGAAGTATGTGATTCAATCAACAATTTTTCAGTTTCTCAATGTCCAATATCTTGATGATTATGATTCACATAGATAGATCAAAGCTCTTTGGATTACACAACAGGTCCTGAAAGAGACCAAAAAACAGCTAGCTTATTGATTTAGAAGAAAGCTAAGCTTATTCCTTGAGTAATAAATGCAGTCATAGTCTTCTGTTACTGTTACTCCTCATTAGTCTTAACCTCATGTTTCAAACATTTAATAAAACAGACTAGTTTCTATTTTGTAGAGAAGAGCAGATAGTGGATAATTGAGAAATGCCTTCATACACACACAAACAACGATGGTGGAGGAGAGAGAGAAAAAAATTAAAGTGTATATAATGTTGGTTCATATCAAGGAGATCAAAGACAAAGCAGGGAGCAGGACCCCAGCATGTTGGGGAGTGCACGTCTAAATTGCAGGTGAAGTAATTAAGTATGCCTCAATGAAAGGTGACTTAGGAGTCAAGATCTGAAGAATGTGAAGAAGTTAGTTGTGTGAATGTCAGAGGGAGGGCTCTGGGTAGGGAGAACCACAACTGCTAAGACCTTAAGAGTCTTTAAGGGTCTTGTAGGTCCATTTTGTCTGAGGAGCAACCAGTAGTGCTGAGTGGCCGAGTGAGTCACAAGAGAGAGAAAGAAATAGAGAGGTAATGAGTCAGAACAGGATGGTGCTTTGTATCCAGTGCCAATGAGCTCCATCTCACACACTATCAGCCACGCTTGTTCTCAGCCACCACCAGGTAAAATCTGACAGCAGCTCTCTCAATGGCAACCCATCTCTTGCTTTTTTTCCCCACTGTTACATGGGACGCCTACAGGAACCCTCTCCCGTGCATACAAGGAGTCCATACAGGAAACCAGTGGACACTTTCTTCTTCCACCCCTTAGAGCACAATTTGAGAGGTGCTGAAGTCACCTCAATAAAACTACTCTGCATTTGCTTTCCTCCCGTTCTTGTTTCTTTTTTTCAATCAGTCTCGATTCTCAGAATCACTTCTAGCAGTAGATTTCTTACACACATCCCCCTTCAGTTCCCTCAATTTTTTTTTTTAACAAAACTCTTTGTTGTTATAGGGACAGCATCTTATACCCATCAGCAGCCAGATATTCACAAGAAAATGCTGAAAATTTCATGCAAGTAAGCAAAGGTGAAGGCCTTACTTTGGGTGGATCCAAGGCTAAGACAGCTCGTTGGTCACAGCAAAGACTTACACTTTTACTCTGAGTGAGATGGGGGCCATTCAAGAATCTTTGAGCAGAAATAAGAAAAAATCAGATATTCCTTTACCAGGGCACTCTGGCCCACAAGGTTAAGAATAGGTTGCCTTGCAAAGTGTGCCTTCAAGGAGACCAATGATTGCAACAGTCTGGATGAGAGATGACTTTTAACTTCTGTCACTAGCTTTCTCTTTTCGGTCTTCCTTAGTCCTATCTTCTTTACCACATATTAGAATCCAATGTGTTCCAACATGACCTCAGGATTGGGGTTCTGTTGGTGTTATGTTCTATATTGAATTTACAAATACTAATATGGTTACTGTGTTCCCGACTCTGTTCTAAGTAGGTATCAAATATTAACTAATGTACTCATCACCATTCTAGGAGTTAATAATGGGCATTACTATCCCCATTTGATGCAAGAGGAACCTAAGGAACAATGAGGATCAGTGATTTGTGCAAGTTCTCACAATACTGAATGCAAAAATTGGGTCAACCAGGAAGCCCTTCCTCTTCAGTTAGTACAACATCATAGAAAAGCTTTGGCAGGCAAGGAATGGAGGCGGTAGCTAAACTCTGGTGGTAATCAATTCACAATTTAAAAATGCATCAATACCTTAAATGTACACTTTTTTGTGTGCCATTTATACCTCAGTAAAGCTGAGGGGAGGGAAGTGTTAGGATAACAGAAGGTTAATTTTTTTGGAGGTTTTTGTTTTTGCTTTTTTAAAGAGGGACGGTTCAGGTAGGGATGAAGGTGAGTAGGCAGGAGGCAGGCAGGAGGCAAGATAATGAAAAAGCATTTATTATTTTTGCATTTAGTTGTCCCCATTGGTTGTTCCCCTGGCCCCAGGACCAGAACCTGGTACTTGGGAGATATGTCAACTAAGCCCAGCAGACTTAACCCTTAGGTCAGCTGGGCAAGTCACCTTAGAAGGTTTAGCATTGTAACATTAGCAATTTTCATGATTACCGATCCAAAGTTTTCAATCTTACATTCAAATCACAGTATCTAAAATTCAGTATGGTACTAGAAGGAAATCCACTACCAAGAACATTCCAAGTACAGTGAGAAGAGGTCAAAGAGTGCCTCCTATGTTCTGGTTTTTTCAAATGCAAAATTAAGAAAAGAAAATCTCATTAAATTGGAAATGTCTATGTCCTTGTCAGAATAAGTGATTTTTTAAAGACATGAACATGAGAGGTATCTCTATTCTAAAAGGAGGGGGAAGCTATTCTTTTCCTGATTCACCAAGGGTTCTCCAGTCTTTAGGTCATGTAATAGTTCAGCAGTCTGTCTTCAGGAGTACTGTCGACTGATCAATTGTTCCTTTGTTCAAAGAAGAAATGCTTCTGCAAGTCAGAGTAAATGGTTTTGGAATAGAGCAAGGCACTTATATCTGACAAGTCCAAAGAACTGAGCTAGGTCCTCAGTCCATCATAGGGGCCTTTGCTAACTTACCACAAACATAAATTATAATATCTTTGCACTTACTGTTGTATTGGTAATGCCAGCCTGAATGACCAGATTAGTGGATTTCCAGGGTTTTCCAACTTGTTAAAGTATGTTAAATAAATCTGCATTGATTTCCTGTGTTTGTATTTCAGTAGCCTAAGTTACTAAGAAAAGTAACTATAACTCACATAAATAGATTACACACAGTCAACTAATTAATACATGTATATGTATATATGCATTAAATCTGAACATACTTGATCTTTAATTAAATATTTAACACTCAGTTTAGCTGTCTATTAGATTAAATGTCAGTGACATCCTTAATTTACTAAATCAGAGCTCGATTCTGTAATTGAAGTAATCTCTTTGATAATGTATCCTTAAAGCAAGGGAATACTTTGAGTTAATTAAAAAGAGAATGTCAGTTGATGAGTATGTCTTTTTAGAGAATGTCTCCCTGCAGATACAGCAAATCAAAGAAACAATCACCTCAGTGAAACCTTACAGTTAGAGAACATAGTTGTAATTTTAAAATAAATATGTCACCTTGGTAATTAAGCAATATGAGTTCTTCACATTTGCCCTGAAGGGAGAAAATAGATTGTCTGATACAACACAGTTTCTAGTCTGATCTAAACTATGATCTTAGGGGATTTTCCTGATGTTTGCTTGGGTTTATTTTTATCTTAGTGAGGTAATTCATTAAGTGTAATATACCTAATGATAATTTTAACACACAGGATTTTTTTTTAAGTTTCTGTTTCTGTTGCTTTTATACTCTAGGAGAAAGTCCTAGTTTCTCTGTCCTTCCCTTAGCTTGACAACAACCAGGTTTACGATTTTCTTTTTTGCAAATTATTTAGATGGATTCTTTCAGGTATAAAATATGATGTTGGGTCTGCATATTGATCCCGATTCTGTGATGCTTCTGTGATGATTTGCTATAGTCAGAGGTCATTTTTTATTTTCCCATACTGGAGCTCTTGTTTATATTAAGCTGATCTTTTATTCCTGTGTATTGAGTTCTAAAATCTCTGAAGTTGGAATATACTATCAGAAAAACAGAGAAACAATAGTGAAAGCCTCTGAGATGGACAGAGTACTGGGCATCTAGGTTAGAGCATCCTTGGGAGTGTGCTTTTCTTGATATGTGAGTTATTTTTTCCCCAGGAAATGCAAACTCTTGACGGTAATGCAAATGATTCTGATTCTTGTCCATAGAAACGTAAATTGTGTCCACTGAGATGCAAATCAATCACTACCTTGGAATTTTAACTTGTTTTACATTTATTTGTACATTCATTTTAGCATTCTCAATTGTCTACACTGAGTAGTTCTATGATGTTTTCTTTGAATGAGTTACACTTTATTGGTTTATTCATTAATGAATAAGTTACATAAATTTTATACATATATTCATGTTATATTTGTATTAGGGTCATAATTTTAACCTTCAAAATGATTTTTAAAATATCATTAGATTATGGTGAGATTAAAACAGACAACACTTGTTAGGAACTGGCATAGTGCCTGAGACATCCTTATAATGATTAGCCTTTTGTAATCTACTGAGTTATTTTGTTTTGTTTTTCCAAAGGAAAGGTGTGGGTAGGAATAAAGGCAAGTAGGCAAGCAGGAAGAGAGAGGAGAAAGAAGTATTTTTATTTTTTATTTTTTATTTAGTCGTTCACATTGGTTGCCCACTCCGGACCTGGGTGTAGACGGACTGTGCTCCTTCAGAGGCAGAGAACCTAATGCGACAAGTTTTTAATCTTTGTTTTTGTTTTTTAAAAGATGAAGGAATAAGCATTTTTATTTATTCATTTTGATTTATTTTGGTTTTTACAACCCCCTTGCCCCAGTTCTGGATCAAACCAGGCTCTTTGGACCCTGTATGGTCCACACTCTAGCTGGCTTAGCCACAATGGCAAGGCCTGCTAAGTGAGTTTTGACTCTAGTTAGCAAGTGTCTTCTACATGGAGAAGTGGTAAATGTAAGGTTTTTCTGGGCTCCGCGAGGAGAAAAAGTCAATTAGACCAAAAAGTTGAATAGCCAGGGCTTTATTGGGGTTTGCACACCCGGGCGAAGTTCCCAAGTCCGCAGAACGAGGACTGGGGAAGTCGCGCTTGAACAAAGGGTAGTGCGCTCTTTAAGCAGAGGAATTTCGCGGCTTCCTATGTGGCGACTGGGCATTGGCCCTGTGAATCCAGGTGTGGGGGTTGCGTCCCTTATTCTGACGTCATCCACCTTTTTCCTGGGCTTGGCTGCCGTTTTCCCGGGCATGGCCGCTGCTGCTTTTGTCCCTGGGCCAGCCTAACAGCAAACATTCAAAATAGCAAAGGATTTAGCGGAAATGGTTTGAAGGTTTCTAAGATTCCAGTGTATATGAGAAAAGCTCTTAACTATCATTCAAGTACACTTAGTTTTATATCAATAGTTAATGATCAATATCTTACTTAAAATCATGTTAGATTTCATTTCACTTACTTTAAGAGTCTATGAAGGAGCCAGCAGAGACTTAGTTGCCACTAGAAGATACAGGGAGGGATGGGCGGAGAGGCTGTAGACCCTGAGACTGGTAAACATCTCTCATGTTCCAGGAATAACTAGAAGACCTCAGCAGAGTGAACCTGGAAGAGAGAATTGGGCAAGAATTGGGAGGCGAAAGGAGTACAGACAGACAGATTCCTTGGGCCCAATGAGACAGTGTGAGGATTTCAGACTTCACCCTCCTAAAGACAGGCAGTCACTGGAGAATTTTAAATCAAAAGAGTGATAGGACTGGGCTTCAAGAATAAAGGGATCACCCCCACCCACTGCCACCCCAGGAAAAAATCCTCCTGCTGCTGTCAGACAATGAAAGGGTCAACAAGAAATGGGAGCCTCCATCCAGATAAAAGAGAGAAGTACTGGGCTCTTACCCACCTCCTGGGTCTTCGCCACCTGCTCCCCCTAGAAAGCTAAAAGTCAGTGAAAAATTCCCTCCACCAAATCTGGAGACAATCACACTGAGTTGCTTCTTTGGCGTTTTTCACTTCAAACTGAGGATTATTAAAAAAATGTCACTGGGGGCGAAGGGCTGAGATAGAGTAAAGAACAGAGAGCCTCTCTCTGATGGATACAAAGCTTTCAATGCCACCCTCTGAATTGAGGGCAGTGGTCCAAAGGTTGAATAAACAGGTGCTAGCAGGGCGGAAAAAGAATCAAGAAGTCACCACATTGTAGCAGAGCAAACACAATAACCAGACAAAGCCACTCAAATCTGTGAAAGCAACAGCTTGGTTACTACGCCAATGTCCTATGAGAGGAAGAAGGCAGAGAACATTGAAGAGTCGACAGAGAGCCAGCCTAGAGAAAAACATAGTCCAAGAACAGAATGAAAAGGGATAATACTGACCTAAGGAAAACCATCACAAGAGCCCAAACAACATAATTGCTGAATTAATAAAATATTAGAAATGACAGTCACCAGAATGGACACCAGTGAGCACTGAATTACTGACACAGAGGAAAGGTTTGAAATAATCAGGCTGAATGTAAATAAAATATACAGGAATAAAACAGTGCATGAAGGTAGAAGATTCAGAGCACAAACCAAGATAATTTAGTAAGAATAATTTCTCTCCATGAATAGGGATTCCATTTGAGGGTACAGATGATGAATTTGAAAATCTCGTGTAATTGATGTATTTATTAAAAAAGATGAAATTGTGCCTTTTACAACAACCTGGATGGAACTGGAGGGGATTATGCTAAATGAAATCAGCCAGGAAGGAAAAGAGAAGTACAGGATGGTTTGACTCCTATGTGGATTACAAAGAAACGAAACAAATGAATAGATACATCTCAACAAAATTCAAGGGGCACAAGACTGTAGCTGGTGGGGTTGAGGTAGGGAAGCACTTTGGAACCAGGAAAGGAAGGAGTTAATTAGTTGGTAGTGGGAGGTGTATTATTGTGAAACATGCAGACTGAGCTACCAATTCAGTCTCCTAAAAACCAAATTGCAATATAAACAAAAGAAATAATAAAACGATGAAAAACAAAACAAAAACATAAAACAAAAGAGAAAGACCTTCAGGAAAAGCCTGGTGATTTGACCACATAAAATTTAGGCCCAAAATTAAAATCAGATAATACTTGCAAAGAACATTACTTTTGTGGAAACCTGCAAAGGGTGAAGTATAGATGTTAACTTTGGAATGATTCATTACATTATGATAAACCCTAAACTGTTAATATTGCAGCTAAAAAAAAAATACTTCCTATATAATTAAAGGCTTGTAGAAATCTGTGAAGATAATAGGGTGTAAGATGCTGTACAGAATGATTTCAAATATCTAAAAAATTGAAGACATAAAGTGAAGTCATATCAAAGCATAAGAGCAACAGAAGGAATTTGTTTATGCTTTTAAATAAATATGTGTAATAAAAAATTTAAATATCACTCATAGAGGAATATCCCATAAATAAAGATTGTACCTCCAAATTAGAAATAGCAATTTTTTATTATAAAGTCTGATAGAGAATGTTCATACCTCCTCTGAGGATTGACTCTCAGAGATTGAAGAATCTTCAGCATCTAGGCAGATAAAGTTAGGAGGGGAGAAATAAAGCTGGCAGGAGTCTTGTTTATCACAGCATTCAGGGTCCAAAGATCTCATAGCAAAGTTCATACATGTGCTACTTAACTGGGGTCCATAGTTCAGTAGCAACAGTAATATGTGGACACTTGTTTGAAATGCAGACACAATAGCAGACCTATTTAATCTGCATTTTTAACAAGACTCCATGTCATTTCTATGCTATTAAATTGAGAATTCATATTCTACAAAGCTCTCATGGAAACATGTTGTCAGGAATATACTATTTCAGCTACTATGTCATTCTATTTATAAGGTCTTTATTTTCAAACATGAAATTACTAAGGAAATAAGCCTTTCTAAAGTCTTAGTAACAAAATTCAGATGTAACCAAGAATTTAGGAACAAAGAAGCAAGAAGTGAAAGCACCATGGTAACTCTGAAACCATCTGAACAGCGAGCAAGATGACCATGAGAATTATTTTAATGTAAGAACTGAATGTGATTGCAATAACCTCATGTGATAATTCACAACAGAAAAGACAGGAGGAAGAATATCTCTGTCTTTCATAGCAGAATGTCTAAAATCGAAGTGTAAATTATGTTTACGAAGCATAATGACTCCAATAGCTTAATGTTTTTCATGTTTATACCTGTGCTTTTTAAAAATGAACTTTAGACATGTATTTTAGGAAATGAGTTTTCCTGTGGTGAAGAACATGTGAAGTTCAGTAATTCCTTCCTTGCACTTCCTTTTAATGTTCTTACACAAAATTCAAGAAAAAAAACAATTAAATTACAATTGCATTTATAGTTATCATTCTTACAAAAGTATTTTTACCTCTTTTTCATCTTATCCATCCATCATCAATATTTTATCTTTATGCAAAAAAAGAATGTTGCTTAAGCCTCTGTGGTGTCTAGAATGTAGTTTCATATTAACAACTCAAGTCTTAAAATATTGCTATTTCTACATTGCTTTCCTGTCTAAATTACTTCAAAAGAGCATGGATAATTTTTGAAAAGAAAGAGCAAAACAAATATGAGAGGATATAAATAGATAATTATAGGTGGTGGGAATAAAGTTGTTATTTTTTCTTTCTTTGAATTTACACGTATTTTTTTATTTTTAGAAAAATTTAGTCATGTTTTAATATCAGCATATCAAAGGCATTTGACCTGAAGTTGATATTTGCTAATCCCCTTTAGCTCCATTGCCTTAAGTGGAACGAAGGCAGAAGCCAAGGATCAAAGTAATTCTAAAGCAGAGAGCCTTAAAGAAACTTCCCCATATTAACTGGTGTTCCCAAAAGGCTACATTTTCAGGGTAAAGAGAAACTGCAATGGACTTCAGCTCTCAATCTTGGGATCGTCTTGGCATATAAGTCGTGTTGGTATAGTTTAGGCATAAAACGATAGTTCTTGCCTCATGCAAATTTGAACCTTGGGTATGCATAGCTGAGATGGGCCAGGGTATTCCAAGCCTTGAACTCGGTTTGAGGTGGTCCCGACTGGTAACACAGTTCGTTATTGACAGAAGTGATGACTCTCTTTAGAAGGGAACCACCATTGTCAGAGGCATTGAAGAATCTCTGCAAGGTTTTGTCAAGGACAATGACCAGTAGTCCATCAATGATAACCACGACACCAGCGACCAAGGCAACAGGAATGAGAACGAGCAGAAAATGTCCCACAAGCAAGCAATTACAGGATGTAAGACAAATATCCTCCTTCCTTAGAGGAATAAACAATAAGTTGGAAATATTTATAGGTAATAGGAAACTGAGTGACCTTCTGATTCACAAAAGAACCAAATGAAATGTTCAAAATGAAAATCTTAAGAAGCAAATAAAGCAAAGTAGAAAAATTTGTGAGAAGATTGAGCAATTAGGTAGAATATCAATACAGAGCAAGGAATGTGAAAAGTATCAACAAGAGTTTAACAGATGGGGGAATTTAAGACATGGGGGAATTTATGTGTTATAGGAGAGGAGAAGAAACAGGCATTGTATGAAGAGATAATGACTGGGAATTATCCAGAATCAATGACATCACTGACTTAAACGACTCAGTGAATCCCAAGAAGAGTAAATAAGAAGATAAATAAAGAAGAACCAGAGCATGTTTACAACATGGAAACTGCCGCAGCCATATTGAGATCAAAGAAAGTAGATCAGGAGATAAAAAGAGTCACTAGGGATAAAGTGGACCACTTCATTAGGATAAACCATTTAACCTAGAAGGAAGGAAACTTTCACATTTTGTGTACACCTAATAACACAGTCTAAAAATATACAATGATAAAAAGAACAAGGGACGAAAGAAAAAAACCTTATAATCATATTACGGAAAAGCAAACAAAAACCTCTTCCAGTAATTGATGCAATAAACAAATTAAAATATCAGACAAATAGATACAGAAGATTTGAACAATATGATTAACTCGAATTAACAGATATTTGGAGAACATTCCTGGCAACAACCAGGGAATATACATTCTTTGCAAGAATATAATGTACACACACACATACACACACCGCACACACATGCACAAACCACTAATACTGCTCTATATTCTGGAACAATGCATGAGCATGTGTCTCAAAAACATAAGCAAGAATGCTTTTAGCAATGTTAGTAATAAGAACCAAAATGTGGAAACACCTACCAAAAATAGACTGGATCGATAAATTGGGGTAGAGCTAGAAAAAGATGCATAAAACAATCAAGACAAACTGCAATTAGACATGGCATGGTGGATATACTGCATAAACATAATTGAGTAAAAGACAAAAAAACAAGATATATAAGAAGAGATGAGATATAGCATGTTTCTATTTATATAAATACAATAAAGGGCAAAACTCAACAATTCTGTTTAGACTCAGAAAGAAAATCAAAGCATCATTTTCCAAAAAACTGAGCACCAGAATAGCTATTAACCTGGGAAAGAGGGAAGATGTTAGAATTAAAAAAGAAAACAACACATGGGGGAGGAGCTTCTGTAGTGAAAGTAAAATTCTATTTTCTAGTGTGGATGGTGGTGATCTTGCCAGTAAGGAATTATCAGGATGTATGTATAAATTAAAGTGCATGCATAAATTGAATAGAAATTTCTGTATGTATATTATATTTCCTTTTTTTAATGAGAGGAAGGAAAGGAGAGGAGGAAGAAACATTTTAAGGAATGAAGAGGAGGAGGAAGCACTTAAATTTATTTATTCACTTTTTTTTTATGGTTGTTTCCTGGGACCCCTGGTCTGAAACCTGGGTTCTTGGTCTTTATGTGGTCTATCCCCCAGAGACTAGCTTAGCACCTGAGCCACCAGGATGTGCCTATATTTCACTTTTTTTGCATTTAAATATTTAATCTCTTTTTAAATTTTCCTGAGGCATGGTCTAAAGGATGGGTTCAACTCTAGTCTCTTTTTAATATATAACTAAATATTACAACACTCCTTATTTTAAGATCAATATTTTGCCCACTAATTTGCAATATGCCTTTATTGAATATAGATCAAACATGTAAATGGTCTCGTTCTGGATCTTTCATTCTTTCCACTGGCCTGTGATCCCGACACCAGTACCAGATGGTTTCATTGGAGATGTTTAGAGCCAAGATTCCCAACTTCAGCAGTACTGCTATTTTTGACCAGACATTCTATTTTGTAGAGGGCTATTTTGTGCATTAAAGAATGCTTAAAATGACTATTAGTCACTACCCTCTAGATGTTCCTACCCCATTTTTCTTTATCCTGTTATGACAATTAAAAATCTCTGCAAACATGATGTCTCTTCCTGTAGAAGAAGAGCGGGAAAAAAATTACAAAAATACAAACCTAGTTGAAAATCACTGCTTTGGAGTCTTTTAAAAATAACTGGCACTGTTGTCGATCCCCATCACTCTCCTTAGTCAGGGTCTTGCTTGTTTATTCTCCCAAATGCACTTTATAGCTCATGTGTGTGGCTACAGAAGAACACATAATGGGATTTCTGTGGAGACTGCATTCCATTTATAGGAAAACAAATCTTTATAGTGTTGAGTATTCCTATGTAAGAACACGAATATTTATATTTATTTTGCTATCTGCCTGTCTTCTGGAAGTGTTTTATAGTTTTTCTTATGTAAGCTTTGACTCTTTTTTGTTAGGATTTGCTATTGTAAAAATAGTCTATATAGGCAAGCTATTGATATAATGTGTTAATTTTAAAGTTCAGTATTTTGCTGATTCATTCATTATAGTATTTTGATTAATCTGAGTTTTCAAGCTATATATGTCATCACAATAGCACAGCTCAACAGAAGCTTCTGCAATGATGTTCAGTATCAACTCTTCCCAATATGGAAGCCATTGTCTCTGTAAGCACTTGAACTGGGGCCAACATGATGGAGGAACTGAATTCTAAATCTCTTTTATTTTTAATTAATTTAAATAACCATATTATTGACTACCATGTTAAACAGTACAGATCTATATAGTTTTGCACCTTGATTTAAATCCATCCATCTTGACTGTTAACTTTATTTAATTATATTGACTAATACTCCCAGTACAATGTTAAGTAGGAGTGGAGATTTCAAACATCATTATATTGTTTCTGACGTTTTTTCAGGAAAATCTCTAATGATTCTTCATTAAGTAAAACAAATGCTGGTAGTGTGTGTGCGCATGTGTGTGTGCACACCCATGTCATTCATGGTAAGAAAGTATCCAAAAATGAATATTTGAGTCTTTTTAGAAAGAATAGGTATTAAATTTTTCAAATGCATATTTACATCTGCAGAGATGATTATATTACTTTCCTTTTAGCCCAATAAATTTCATCAGTTTTGGATTTCCTAATACTGAGTCACCATTGCATTCCTGAGACAAAATACACTTAGTCATAATGTACTATCTGTTGGTCCCCAACTGTATGCAATATTGAAAATGGCTAACAATCCCTTCATCCATGTCTCCTTTTCTCCCTCAGTTGCTCAATATTGGATTTCAAGTCTTTTCAGTCTCAGGCAAAACCAATGAGAAGTTCAACAAGCTTACTTATTTACATCAAGTCACAAATCTTCCTTATTTTAAATATTTATGCTTTATCTACAGTGCAATACTTTATTCCTTCTAATTCTTGAGTTTTATTGATTTTTATACAAGTTAAATATGTACTTAATGTTCACCATTAATCTTCATGACAATTGCTTTCCAGTCTTATTTCTTGTCTGGAGCTCAGTTTAGTACCTTCCTCAGAAAGAGCTCTATCTATCTATCTATCCATCTATCTATCTATCTATCAGCTATCTACCCATCACTATCATTTTCAGGTTTACTGATTATTTCCTCTGTCATCTCCATTCTTTTACTGAGACTAACTACCTAAATCTGTTTCTCTTCTACATTTGTAGAAATCTCCATTTGATGCCCTGTGAGTCTGCTACCTTTGATTCATTCAGGACAGTTACAATAGTTGTTTTTAAGTTCTGATCAGTCTAACACCTGGGTCACTTGAGGGTGGGTGTCAGTTTTCTTCTCTAAAATGGGTCACATTTAGGGCTCTTTGCACAGAGACTAATTTGGGGTTGGATCTTGGGCTTTGTGGATTCTGTCCTTTTCCTCCAGGTTGACATTTAGGTTTTATAACGCAACTAACTCAGTTCCATTCAAATGGCAAACTCTCCCACAAGTTAGATGGCATCCAACTCGACGTGGCTTGCTTTGCGCACACGTGGTCCCCAGGGCACACGTGGTCCCCAGGGCACGCTTAAACACTGGCAGCTCCATGCAGACTTCAGCGTCTTCATCTTTCATTCTCACCTTTCTAGGATTCCTTCCTCGTTCCTTGGAAGCTCTTGTTGCCCTGAGCTCCTTTCCTGATTCCTCTGATCAGAAAGAGATGGTGATTTCTATCAGAGTTTCAACCTTACTGTGGTTACAACTAACTGCAGGTGTTGAGATGATTTTCTTGCAATATTTGCCTGTTTGTTGTTATTTTTTTGGTATTTTGTTCAGAATGTATCTGAAGGGAGGCAGGTTGGACTATAACGCCATCATGTTGAAAGCAAAGCTTCCCTGCAAGGAACTTTTGATAAGCCAGTTTTCTGAGTTTATGTATAGGGATTCCTCAAGTATCATTAGACAGCAGGAGATCTGATCCTGTCCCGGCCTCTGACACACATGAATTGAATCCAGAAGAATCCTGCCTAGTTTGGGCTGCTATTCCCAGGCAAACCTGTTGGTGACTTGGGGTCCTCCTGTTAACAGGGTCATCAGAGGGCACATAGCTCCCTGCTTTATCCCACACAGATTCTGATTTCCGCTGCACCTCGCAGGTTTGGGTGATATCACACCCAAAGTGTGACTGCTGTGAATAGGACAGAGCACCAACTGAGGGCTTCAAAGAACTGAAAGCTATCCTCTCTGTTCTGGAGGTCAGAAGTCTGAAATCAAGGTGATGGCAAGGTCTCACTGAAGATATTCTGGTTTCTTGCATACCTTGGTGGGCCTTGCCTTGTAGATGCACCGTTTGTCTCTGCCTCTGTGGTCCTATAGCCTTCTCCTGTGTGTCTGCACTCTGCCTGCATGTCCCTTGCTTAACAAGAATCCAAGTCATTGTTTTAAGCCCCACATATGCTTAATCTTAATTTGACTGCATCTGCAAAAACTCTTTCCAAATAAAGTCAAATTCGCAGGAGTTAGGACTTGAAGGTATCCTTTTGGGAACGCAATTCAACCTCAAACAGGTGACTTGCTCTCAAAGCATCCTATTGGGAGTGGCAGGGTGGAGATACTTTGTAATCTAGTTTTTAAAAACAGAAGTTATTCATGGATCTTTGGTCTACTTCTCTAGTTTTCAGGAAATTTTGGGAGATTTCTGCCGGGTGTAAACAGATTATTATTACCAAATAATAGAGTGAATTTCATAGCTTTAGAAACGGGAAAGAGGGTGTTGAAAGGGGGCAATGACTAAAGACCAGCCTGGTGGGGAGTAACAACAAATTTGCCTTCACAAAGTATCACCCAAGAGACAAATTATAGTCTTATCTGAAAAAAGACTGGAAAATGCAATTCTAAAATAAATGGAAGATTGAGGTCCAAGCATCTAACATACGCATCTTGGGCTCCAAATCTTTAATTATGGCATTTATTTAATACACAGTAAACATATTCTAAATGTGTGGGGTTAAGTGACTGGTATGACATCACATAAATAGTAAAACAGAATCAAACCCACTAGTTGATTCTATGTGTCAAGTAGTGAGTAAGCTGTACTTATTTTACATTTGTTTCTTTTAAAAATGGGGAGCTGATAAAATAATCATGGTCAAAAAATGTTAAGGTGAAAACAATCGTCTTAGCCCTTCTACTATCTTAAGACCAAAAATATTTTCTTTTTTGCATATTTCAGTCTTTTTTCCATTTGCACAAATATTTTAAATATTTGCAAGAAATCAAGGTTATTAACATTCAAGTTTAAAAAACCTACAGAAATTGTATGTAATTAAATTATTCACCTATAAGAATCTTAATTACTTTGTATTTTCACTTAGAATAAAATCCATAATACTCAGGGGAATTTTCAAAAGTTTGTCCGCAGCTTCTTGGAATCTTCCTTCAGGAATTGATGATGCTGGTCTTAAAACTGCTGTATTTTCACAGAAGCACATTATGTGATTAAATACCAAGTTTCAGTACACCTGCCTAGCTAACAATTAGGCCTCAAACATTATTATCAGCCATTTCATTAATCTTGATGATTTAATATTAAACAATTAATAAATTGAATAAATACTTTGTGGCTAAGCATGACTCATAATACGGAGATTACCATTAAATGCTGTATACAATTGCTGCAAAAGATTGTCTTCAATTCATACACAAATGCTCCCAAATTAAATCATCCTGAAACAGAGGCAGAAGTGCATAGTGATTAAGAATAAGCATTAACTTTGGAACAAATTGGTTTCAGATCTTGAATCCTCTTCTTGTTGACTGATGAAGGTACTTTAACCCTCCTTAGGGTTCAGCTTTATTAATTATCCTTAAATCGAGTAAATACAACTTATTTCAATGGGTTCTTGAGAATGTTATAAAGTAAAAGCAATGCCTGACACTTAGACATTCATTTACTGAATTCTTCAATTGAGTGTTGAATGCTGAATTATTCAATTGTTGAATAAATATTCAGAGTAACAGTGCTGCAGAGATACTATTCGATAAATTATGCTGCTGACCCAAATGGTCTGATTCTGGCAACCACCACTTTGGTCTTTTCTGCTATGGCATATAACTTTAAAAATACTGGTTGGTTTCCTAATAGCTGGAATCTGGCATCTTTGCAATTATTAAGTTAACAAAGCCAATTAAAATTTTCAAACCATTCCTTTCTGCATTCAGGTCTAGTAGAGAGGGTTTCTAAATCCAAACCCTTTCCTGTCTCAGTTTTCCTCTCTGATCCTATACTGGGGCCCCAAATTTTAGCAAACATTTTTTTTCTGCCTAAATACTAGGAGGATGTTCAGAAGGTTTCCTTTTGGAAGAAACTATATCAAGGCCTGGGTCTGTCTGTTCCTTCCTCCTTACACTTTATACACAGACACAGGGGAGCATTCACAGCTATTACATAACATGAAATTGGGCAAGGTTGGGAGTGTGTGCACATTCGGACTCGGCCTTCCATGTGGAATGTGATAGAAACAAGTTCAGGCAAGACTGTGCCCCCAATTGTGGGAGGGATTTTCAGGAAAAGTGGGGAGAAGAATCCACCAATCTCTGTGCTCTGTTCACTCAGGTTAGATTTCATTAAAAGGGAGGGAAGTGGTAAAGTATCCATGCTTCTTGGCGATCCATGGATTTCCACATTTGTCAAGTTTATGAGCATCTGAAACATGAGCACTTCTCTATACGTTGTGAGGGGAACTGTTGGCTTGCAGGGCACCGTTGGTACGATGAAAGATCAAACAAAACCTTGTCTACGTTCGAGGCAAAAAACAGAGAAGCAAAGACGGCAGGTCACTTTTGAACTCTGGAGCTGCCTGTATTGCTGTCCTGTGTCAAACACAAGCATGGTCCTGGGGAAGACTCACAGGACATCCAAACGTGAGGCATTTCCACCCTCAGCCCTCCACGGCTCGCCAGAGGGAAACAAAACAAGCAAAACAGCTATGATGTGCCAAAGGGATTAATAGATTGTCCTCACTTGACCTTTTCCACTCTTCCTTTTGAAGACAACACATGGTTCATCTCCGCCACACAGATTCATGTCACAATCCTGAACATCTAGATGAAGGATTATAAACAAATCAGTTGAGTACCTGTCTTCCCCAAAATAAAAAAATACTCATGTTCAGAAGCTGATGCCCAAGTTCTTTCAATTCTTCATCTTCCACAACACAACTGTTAATTACTACTTGCCAATGCTTGTTAAGAATTGCTGGCAGTCACTTTCTGACCCTGGCAATAAAATATATACATAATGGGCATCACATCTGAGACTTGTCATGGAGACTGTAAATCTAGCACACTTCATTATCTAATTCTTTTTGTATGTGTGTAATTCAAGAGTGCTCATAACCTTCAGGGAAATTGGTCTTTGTTCTTGGAGTATTATAAGTGCATTGCATAAATCGCCTGTTCCAGTGAATACAAAAATAGAACTAAGAGTGTACACTATAGCATCTTGAAAAATGATTTCATATTACTTGTCATTCTGCTTCCAAAGCATTATACAAAATTGACTGAAGAGATAACTGAAATATCATCTACCACAGCTCAGCTCTTCATTTCCCTTATGACTTATTTTTAAAATGCTTTTTTTAAGACAGGAGACTCAATTCATTTTTTGGAAGGCACACTGATAGATTTTTGCCCAGTTCTTGTTGCAGCAACTTTTTTTCTTTGAAGACATCTCCATCACTGTGACCATGAGATCTTAAAAATATTTTATTTTCTTTACTTATTCTTTACTCAAAATCAGCATTGATCATAAATTCCTTCATTTATTTTTAAAAGGAAAAGGGCAGATGGGAATAAAGACACTCGCAGGCAGGCAGGCAAGAAAGAGGATGAAGAAGCACTTAATTTTATTTCCATTTACTTGCTCACACTGACTGTCCCCTCTCCCTCAGACCAGGGACTTGAACCCAGGGGCACGTGGCTTGCGTCCTTTGGAGGCGATTGACCTAACTGCTGCTCCACCAGGGTGGACCTCATGAATGCTTCAAGTAATTCATTCTAATAAAGTGAACAGGCTAAATGCAGTCAAGTGAAACACTTAAAAATCTTTAACAACTATGGAAAATGACAACACTGCAGTAGAAAGAAGGCAATAATACATGCTACCTACAGGTTGGACTCACAATGTTTTTCTAAACATATATTAAAATTTCAACACACCCTATCTATACTTTTGAAATTCGGCAGATTCTTACAAGGTGATGATCATATCTGAATTTCTCTTAACATTGATAAAAGGAAGAATATTTTCTGTGTGTGTTCTGAAACTTATTATGAGCAAGTAAAATATTCCAGCTAGTAAAAATTTATCTAATTGTCTTTGTGTTCTGATTCTTTCCTTTTACCCTACTGCTTAATTCCAAACAATCCATGTGGATCACTTTCGATAGGTATTAAAAATGTATATTCAACATAAAGGCAATGAATGAATCTTTAGTAATAATCACTCCATTTTAAATAACAATAAAATACCTCCAATACTCACTTAAATCCCTCTACTTATTTAATTATCAGGTAAATTATCAGATCAGCAGGGAAAACACACTATGGTGATTTTAAAAATATGCCTAATGTAAACTTTTAAATTGAGCTAACTAGTTAACTAGTAAAATGCTAGGACCCACTAATAATGGTTACAAGAAAAAAATTAATACAAAGATAATGAATATAAGACATTTATAAATAAATGGAAAGATTTTGAATATTAAGGTCCTAATGCTTTCAAAAGATTGGACAGAGCCAAAATAATGCTATCAGTATATTTGTTTACTAAGGAAAAGCGTATCAAAAAAAACTAATCCTTAATGCCTGACAACTTTCTGCCTCTCATCAACGATCACTACGCCCCCTGCTGTTTGCTTTGTTAATCTCTGACAGCATCCGCTGCAGACCTGCATCATTCAGGCCCAAGCTCTTCAGCTGTTCTTCAAATCCATCCCACAGTGGAATAGAATTGCTTTCTCCAGATGGCCTCCCAGTCCTCGTAACAAGTATCCAACAGTGTTTTGATTTTCTGCAATAATAAAATATTTCTTCCCCCTTCCCTGCTTTCCCTGCCATTAAACTAAGCATTTCTACTCCCATTTCCTTATGACTGTAGTAATAGTCTTTTGATTTCAAAGCTTTTTTTTTTTTTTTTGGTATGGTCCAGGCATGTGGCTATTTTTTTTAAAAAAAACTTTGGTTCTAAGAATTCCACCTTCAATTCTGTAACACTTTCCATTAAAAAACAATGATTCAACAGTCCACACAAAGAATATTAAATTATGAAAAGAAATCCATTAAGGCTCCCGTTACATATGTGATGCACACTCAAACAAAGTCAAGATTTTTCTGAGTAAAAGCACAATGTTAACTGTTATCACTTAGACAGCAACACAAATTTACAACCAGGAGACCATAAAACACTGAACTACGTTAAGAAAACCACAGTGGAAAATGGAGCCATTTTTTGTCAAAAAGTGACTCAAAGCACAAAACTGCTTGGATGTTCAGAGGCCCAGGGGTTTCGATTGTACAGGATGAACACGTGGGGGCACAGGGATATCCTGGGAAACTCAGGTTTCTGAGCCAAGCTGATCTGACGAGTTGAGTTTTTCTTCCCGCACGTGCCACTATTTCATCGGTAAGACATCGCTTTACACTATTCAGAAGCCTTCTTTTGGCCAGCCCTTATATAGCAAAGCTTTCTTACCTTCTATCTTGAAAGGTTTTTTCCTTATTGCTTGGTAAGATGCATGGTTTTGTTTTTGTTTTGCTTTGCTTTTTAAAGAATGGTACAGGCAGGAATGAAGGCAAGCAGAGGCGGGCAGGAAGAGAGAGGAGGAAATACGTTATTTGTTTTATTTAGTTGTTCATCTTGGTTGCTCCCACCGGTCCCAGGACGTGAACCCTGGGAATGTGGGATGTATGTAGACTGCACCCAATGCTACTCCACCAGGGGGCGCCAATACATATTTTTACATTCCAGTTTTCTTGAATTTCAAATACAGCATCTTCCTTCTCAAGAGAGAAGTCAACGTCTCTAATTCTGATAATGATATAATAACCAAAAGCCTCAATAGATATGGTCATTGAGTTTGTCTCATAGACCAAGCATTCGTCTTAGAGCGTTCAGTGTATTAACGCACTTAATCTCAATTGCTCCCTGAGGTAGGTATCACTATCACCGTCTTTGTTAAAGGTGAGAAACTGAGGCACAGAGAAGTGATGTGTTTAGAACAAGTCACAAAACTAGTAATTAGAAGAAAGCGGGGGTCCAACCCAGGAAAGTCTGACTCCATTGCTGGTGCTTCAACCCCCTCACAGGTATGGCAGCCGATACAGGTGGAGCTTGATCAAATGACACCTATGAAAACGACAACAACCAGCATGGGTCCCAGAAGAAAGTGCCACACCTGTGTCAGCAAATCTGCTTTTATGGATTATTGTACAGAAAACAGTATCTTCCAATGTTAGTCCTGGTATTGGACACTCGACCCTCACCCAAGTCCTTGAAACATAAAACTTGGGTCCAAAATTCACATTTATTTGAATTTTTGTTGTATCTAAATCTTCGCAATACTGATAGTCTAAGTCACATTGATTGTTAGTCCATCAACTGTTCAGCTGAATAAAAACAATGATAATTATAAGTAGCGCTAATAGAGAAGCTTAACTACTTGCATATATATGAGGCAAGAACAATTATTTTCCATGAAACTATTTCTTTAGTCTCAATTTGATTACTTTGCATTTTTTGTATTCAGGTAGTGTTTGAAATTTAAGTTTCACACCCCAAATGACCTGATTCTCTATTATTTTTCTTGATTGATTTCTATCCCCACATCGTGAAAATTTTGCTTGTCATATACCATCATTCTGAATGTCTCTACCAAGTCCATCTAAGCGGGTTATAATCAAACACTTGATTTTAAGAAATACTCATCTTTGACTTACTAATATAAACTTTAAAAAAACAGGTAGGACGGGTATTAATTTACTTTTTCAAATTCCCTTCCCATATTAAATGTGAATGACTGAGAAAAAATACTGGCCGGAATCCTTAGAGCAGCTTTTTCATGTAACATTTGAGTCATTACCAAAAATGGGTTTGAAAGAGAACCAGCAAAACAGGTAGAAGGAAACTTGAACAGCACCATTCACCAATAGACTCTTTGCTTTGGAGTCACCACTGAAAAACTATTCAATGGCTATTTGGTCATGTAAAGACTTGAACTTGAAATAATAAAACATCTTTACAGAACACAGGTTTTTATACGCCTGAGTTGGGTATATTCATATGTCTGAAACAACCACACTGGTATAATTTTGCTTTAATTCTATTTTGGAAGCCTTTCTTTCTCTGGTACATAACTTTAAGTATAACAGTGAATAAGCTGGTAATAACTTTAATTTTACCTTGGTATTGCTCCCAGATCAATATTCTATGAATTAGGTTACTTATCAATTGTGTGAATGAGGGCTTTGGGTTTGCAAGCTAAAAAGTACCTTCAGTCTACCAAATTAAAATCTAGTCAGCTTCACTCCTCAGATGAACACAGACACAGCAGGTATTGATAGCTACTGGAATAAATAAAATAATGCATTTTACATTTGAGGTCCCTTTTAGCTCAGTCCCTGTGTTATCATACAGTTTCTTTTATCCTAGCTTAGTAGATAGTTTGATGACATAAGCAATGCATGTGATAGTACTCTCCTTCCTTTCTTGATTCTGCTGCAATGACACAAAATAAATTGTGGAGGTACTTCTGTTTTCCTAAAGTCAAATGAGAGACCCTTTGATTTGCTACTTCATTAAGATGGGGTAAGAAGTAATTCTCTGAAGTTCATAAATCCTTTAAAGGTTTTGTTTTGGTACAAAGGTACATTATTGTTTAGATAATATTAGAAGCTCTTAAGTTATGCAAAATTAGAAAGTCATTAAAAAGCCAGGCATCATGTTACTGTTTTGTTTTTCATAAAGAACTATTTGGGTATTGATAAAAATAATCATCCAAAGGTCTTATGGTAAACCTGCAGAAAAAGCTTCCTAAATGATGGATCTCCTGGAAACAAGTTTAAGATGACATACAAAATTTCCTACACTTTTCTTTGAAATTTCCACAAATATTCCAAAATGTATTCACAGAGCCAGATGGTGTCAGCATACTTCACATAGATTCTTTATATATAGTAGCATCCGATTTGGCCACATGCCCCGAAAAGTTTAATAAATGCGTTTTGATATTTATTAGAATTAAAAGAAGACGCTCCACAGAAACCAAAGGTTTAATGAGACCCGGTAAAACGGAAACTCCTAATTATCTTTAGCAAATGTACAGGATTTCAGGTGTGCCTCATGTCCCACCTAAATGTCAGTAAAGTATGGTTGCTGGAAGGGTGTCTGGATTAGATGGCGAAAGAATTCCAGTGGCATAGACTTCTAAGACCTCCCTGCTGTTGTACTTGCTAAACTGTGATATACAGGCATGAATGGCTTGAGCCAGGTTCCTCATACTATGCACCATAAAAAGGTCAACCTTCTTTACGGTAGGAAGTCCAATCTATGAAATACCCTTAGATGTTCATTACAGTTTCAAATAACTACTTTCTAATACTGTACAATTACATCATACTGATAAAATACTCTTTGGTTCTGAAACACATTAATTAAAAACTATAGGACCCTTTAGTTTTTATGAGTTTGACCTACAAATAAAATTATTAGTCTACCTTTCTCAAAAGAGAGTGAAGATGGACAATCAATAGTATTTTCTGTTTATCTGCCACATACCGTGAATAATAACATACTCTCTTTGGACACTAGTCCGAATGATTTAAGGATGAAGTGAACATGTCTTCATTTCCTGTGGACTTGGGAACTTCTTCTATAACTTAATCTATCAGCTACTAAAATATTTCCCAGAATATTTTATAGTTTTCTCAAAAGCACAGCAGGTCGGAATGACCTGTATTACTCATGCCTGTGACTGAAGCCTGGAAACATCTATTAATATCAATGTAAACAGATCAAGGAGGCTTGAAGGGTACAACACTTTGTCCTATATCAGAGCCTCAAACTCATGCTCAAATAGTACAGCCTTTACTACGTTGTCACAGCATACTGGCTAACGTTGATGCACAGATTTCTTACAGACTTTATCAATGCCGAATAGAGTTCACCCCATTCAAAACCAACAATGAAAGAAGCAAAATACTACCAGATTACACTTAGCCTGGAAAAGGGCACATTTCTTGGGCATTTATTAATGGTTATTTTGCTTAAAACACAACTGAATAGCTTAAAGTATGGAACCAGGAATCAGAAGACACATTTCTACATTTGGAGTCAAGACAGTTTTAAATCACATGTTTTTCCATCTTGTCAAAGCAAAGTAACAACATGAGCTGGTGATGATAAACTGGAATGCTTGGACAACCCATTTCATAATGTCATTGTAAGGATAAAATAATATATGTAAGTAGAAAGAGCTGGGAAACCTTAAAATATTACCATTATAACACTACCCACAGGATTTTAAGCTTCTTAGATCAGAGATCACACTCTATTGTTCATTTTCTTAAACCATATCATACTTGATATAGATGTCAGTCTTAATAAAGCTTATTTTCTTTTTTAAAATGGGATATAGTAACCTGGAGTCCTTCCCTCTTCTCTTTTCATTTGGTCTTTGAGATAAAAATATGTGCTTGTGAGATGTGTAATTTTTAGCTGATACTGATTATATTTTATATTTTGGTTTTTCTTAACCCTTCTCTAAAACATAGATCTAGTATTTAAACATAATAGGATGTGAATATCCTGAGAGACATGTAGGAAAAGTCAAATAGGTGAAAAGTCAGACTCCCAGGAAGCTGAGAACTTATTTTTTTCTTATATTTCAAGATTCGTGAATCTTATAATAAATGTTGCATTTAATCAAACTCAAAAATATTTACAACAAGTTTGCTGTGCACCCCTGCTGTACAATATAGGATCTCCAAAATAATCAAAACTAGAGTTTCTTAAGTGTTTGAAAATAAGTATAATGGTGAGGTTAAGACTTTAATATTAGAAAAATTCAAGTATAGGTTGAACCTAAAATAAGTTATAACTTTTACAAATGCATTGGTCTATAGGAAAATGTAGTCAAGACCAAGCTATAAAGCAGGGTGTATACACTTATTACTCAAAGGGTCAGATAGTAAATATTTTAGATTTTGTGGGCCAGACAGTTTCTGTTGCAATATAGTCACAGATAACACATTTGTGAATGGACCCAGTTGTGTTCCAATAAAACTTTATTTACAAAAACAACAAAGAGCAGGTGGGATGGATTTGGAGCATGGGTCATAATTTGACAACCCCCATTATAAGATAATTCTCCTCACTCTCTCCATAGTTTAATAAACTTTCAATATAGATCTTTCATGTTATGAGGACACACATCAATCACCCTTGACCCCTTTGTAATATGCCACCTTTGACAAGTAAAATGGCAGCCACGACAATGCTTTTAATTTCTTTGAAGGTGAAAACAAAAATGTCACACGAACGTGACATTCCGGAGATATTCTTTTTTTTTTTTTCTTCCTCAAGACTCAGGTCTTGAACCCTGCTTGTGGAGCTTAACATGGCCTACATCTCCGTTTCCAAGCCAAAGTGGGTGTTCCCAGATGTATTCTTTATGGAAGAAGCTGCAAAGTTAGACATTTGGGGACCTGGGTGGCCAAGGTGTGGTTCTTTTGAATCACTCTATATAAAACACATCAGTAATTAATTAAGCAGGGAATTGCCAGACAGGGCAGGACCAGAGAAGAAAATGAACGAGTGTCATGTGAGAGAGAAATGTACACACAACATGTGTGTGCACGCATGTGTGTGATGTATGTATGGAAAAAAGATAGATTAACTTGATTACAGTGGAAGGAGGAAATAGCATATATGCATGTTAGATTAGACACACTTTCAAATTTCTCTGTCAAACAAGAAAGGAGGAGTGTCCTGATGGCTAAGTGGATAAGACCACTGCACATTGTTCACACACATCCCAAGGACCCAGGTATGAGCCCTGGGGGCCAGGGGAAGCAACCAAGATGAATAACTAGTAAATGTTTTTTCCTCCTCTCTTCCTGCCTGTCTGCCTGCTCACCTTCACTCCTGCCTGCACCTTTCCTTTAAAAAATAATCAATTGGCTCTCTTTTGTGTCCTGAAATAAACTAATTGATTCTAAGTAATTTGCCATTTGCCAGTGTTTTAGCTCACCCCACATGATACACTAACGCCTTTATAGAGTTAGTGTTATGCACGAATTAGCTCTATTCTGAGTTTCCTGGATGCTGCATCCTTTTTCAGTCACTTCATGCTAATGTCTGGACGTGACTCCACAGGGTTTTGGGGAGAGATTTAAACAGCATCACCCTGGAGCTCCCTTGATTGCTAAGAAATGCCGAACATTCATAACACACATTTTCATTCAATGAGAATGTAATCCGGGAAGAACAGACCTGAGCTGGGTGTAGAACTGTGGAGCGTGAGAACTTGAAGGGGCTTTAGTCTGATCCTCCTTATTTGAGCAGAACAAAAGAGATGCAGAAAGGAAAAGCAACTCACCTTAGAGGACAAAGGTGTTTTTTCCCTACAGCCAGGACCAGAATGCACATCTAGATTCTTTTGTTTGCCTCACATCAAAAATTGCATGTGCAAGAAGGGTACAAAGAAAGAGGCACTAGGAATCTGGTGAGGGGTGAGGTGTGAAATACACAAGCGGGTAGGATTCAATAGCCTGAAATGCATAGAAAAATGTAAACAAAAGGCATAACGAAATGATTAAACAAAAGTTACTGGTACCAAATCTCATTAGCATTGGGATAACTGAGGAAGCAGAGTTAGTTCCTCTTGTGGGATGACAATGCAACAGCATTTCTCAAAGTCAACACTACTGACATCGGGACCAGATAATTCTCTGCTGTGGGGGCTTCTTATGCACTAGAGTACGATGACCAGCAACCCTGATCTCTACCTGCCAGATGCCAGTATCACCATCTTCACTTCCCTGGCTGACACAGCAAAGATGTCCAGACATCGCCAAATGGTAAGCTGACCACACGTACCGTTTTAAACGGGACAGCGCCTTTTTTTTTTTTTTTTTCATTTTTCCCAATTGTCCTGACATTTTAATAAAAATGTCAATTTTTTCCCTTTTAATAAACAGGGTCATCTTTAATGTGGAGCAAAAGGGGCCATGGAGGCAGCTGAGTTGACCAGGGCCCAGTCTGTTGAGGGGCCCCAAAGCAGCCACCCCGCTGGCCCGCATGTTAAGGGTGGCCCTTGCCAGCACTGACTGTAGCAGCGCACTTACAGTGGGATTGATGGGGGGCCAAATTTGTTGCTCACCTAAGCTGCCAAAATTCCTTGCACCTGCCGTGGCTATTTGTATGCAGTCCCGCAGGACCACCCATTGTTACTCTGAGATCACCAATCAGCATCTCATAGCTCTTTATTTGTTACTGTCTGGCTGCTCTGCTCCTGCTCGGATTGCTCCACCTCCTCCCCTCCCCTTGGTCTCCAGCACAGAATCCCATCCTGTTTGTGCCATCCAAATGTCCCATTTTTGCCTCAAGGAAATAGGGTCAGCCTACCAAATGTTGGTTGAGACACCTTCTCCCACTACTTTGTCAACCCCGCATATATAAAGCTCTAGAATAATTCCTCCACAACCTTCTGATCTAACTAACCTAACGACCTCCTTCCAAGTAATCTCACCTCTCTAACCTGACAGCATAGGGCTTGGCCCAGGTTTTCTAGTTTCTCCTGATGGTTTTAACTCCGTGTAGGGCCCTGGCTATCCCAGGTGAACCATGACCACGTGTCTTTTCCCCAGTCACGCCATTCTTATTTCACCACGCAATTGAGCGCCTACCTGGCAATGAGGATGCAGAGATAAATCTCTGATCTCCAGTAGTTCAGGCTCCTGGGGAGAGAAAACATAAATGAACACCTGTCAGCACTATAATGAGTGCTAGGAGAGAGATTCATGTCAGTGCTTACAGAATTAAGGAATGTACCTAATTCATATCGACAGTGGTTACACAGTGATGAGGGTGGTCACGGAAGACATCAGAAAGAATGCTTCAGCTAAACTGAGTCTTCAAGGTGAGAAAGAGGTAGGCAGAGAAAGGAAGAAGTTTTCCAGGCTGAGGGAGCAGGGTACCTATTAACCAGGAGGGAGAATGTCCCACTTCTGATTAGAGATCCACACAAGGTGAGAAATGCAACTGGGGATTAGTAGGCACAGGTCTTAAGGAGCCAATGATAGCAGGTGCAGGAGTTGGGAACTGGTCTTGGAAGGAATGCTGGGGGTGGAGAGTGTGGTATATCAAACTTGCATTTTAGAAAGATCTGAAGCACAGAAAATTTCAAAGATGGGGGACTAGATGTAGGAGTACCGGACACCTCAAGAAGGACACCTGATGCATCATCTAATAAAAGAATAATTGTACCAGATTTTGTTCTTGCTTTCTTACACCACTGTGGGAGGGCTTCTCCTAGGAGAATTTTTTCTTTTGGAATCTAAGATTATACAGAGAAACTGAGTTCCCCATGAAGTACATTTCATTTCCCAGAAAGAAAATGAGGATTTTTTTTCTATTTGTAAATTTATGTTTTAGCTGGCTTACGGAGCAAAGGTGTTTTGCATGTACCTGTGTGAATGTATATGTGCACATATATATACTATTGCTTCTGTGGGATTATGAATTGGCTTTTAGAGCATAAGCCATTTGCCAGCTGGGCCCTGCGCATGCCTCTGCAGGCAAAGTGCAAACACTAAAGACAGTAGCAAAATGCACCAGGCAAGTTGTGTTAGAACTCTTCCACAAAGAAGGGAGTCTGGGGCAATCTAAGAGCCATGCTGCTGACCACATAAAATGCAAATCGAAGGAAGTTCCAGCTGGCTGCTCAGGTCCTGCCTGGCCTAAGTGAGTCTACCTGCCACATGGAGAAGGTGCTCCACTAACATTTGGAAAAGTGAACTGCAGTCCCTGGAATGGATCTCCACATGCCTCCTGATTAAAAGCGATTGAGTGGGGAAAAAGCTAGTTCCATGAGGTGCTGAGACTGATTGCAAGAAAGGAAGGAAAGTTCAGCATGTCTGAAAGGCGATCAAAGAGAGCTAGCGAATTCCAGGTTTTTTTTGTGTCCATGGGACAGAGTCCTTCCTCTGTGAGGCAGAAGCTAATATGGAAATGACCTTGGATACTTCTCAATAATGGCAGTAGAGGAGATCAGCTGGAGTAAATGAATGCTAGTTCCATGAGCTGGTGTATATTTGTCTTGAGAGATGCATGATTTATAGTTAAAATGTGGCAGCTTTCTTCCTGTAGGTTCATCCTCTACTCAGAAGACCTTGGCTTTCGAGAATTAATAAAATTCCAATCGTTCTCCTTAGCAGCCAACAAAGCTAGAGACTCTTCTTTGCAAGTATCGCTTTTTGTTTTTTCACGACTAAACTGACTTATCTCTAACCTCTCCCAGTTCAACCCTCCCGGATCACTCAGGGTAAATCTACCTTCTGAAAACAATGCTTTGCTGAAGTTATGCCTTCTTTCAAAAACCCTTGCACTGCCTCTCAAGGACTTGCAGAATAAAGTCCAAACCTCTATAAGCTCTCTGGCAAATCCCATTCACTCTCACTTTCGAATACAAATGACAAGTGACTTGATAATCCTGTGTGTTCCTTGAGAAGACAAGTCTTCATTCGCGGCACTCTGAAGGGCTAACCCTGCCTCTCTATCCCCAAAAGCACATTTCTGGTTTACTCAATGAAGCAGAAGTCTGAGCTTATTTCAGCCACATGCCTCTCCATTCCTTGAGTGGAATCATCCTAAGCGCCTCTGGCTTCCTTGTGAGGGGGGTGGCTCTGTCCTTCAACAGGATGCGGTCCGTCCCCTTGCAATGAGCACTACATGACAAATTTAGGTCCGACCCAAGGCCTTAGAAAGTGCCTGCCATGTCCTAGGAGCTCGAGAAAAGTCTGCCAACTTTGAATACATTCAAGAGATATAGGACTTTGTTAATTTAAGACTACACCCACTTTTTCCTCTAGGCCAGGGGTTTTCCTCCCCCTCCCCACTGTGAGAAAAAGCTTCTGAGCATTTTCACTTCGATAAAGTTAGCTTTGATATATAAAAAGCAGAACTTCCTCTTCCAGCCTTCCAGAAATGAGAACTCCCCCATCCTGCCCCGACCCAACCCCCAGTACTGACATGCAGGTTCCTTGAAAATAACTGACCTGGGTGATTTCTTACTCAATACAACTTTGCATTTCTCAGCAGTGCGAAGGTAACTTTACCACTCGCCAGTCAGATACCGGCACGTCCTCTCCTAGGAGCAGTACGACAGGTGCCGTTCTGCATTCACCGAGCACAGGCAGACCTTCCAAGAGAGCCAAGAGCCTGTTAGCTAACCCAAAATTCTTTAGCCGTGGTTTCAGGGGCTTTTCGATAACAAAAATGCCCCCTTCTCTCGTCCTCGCCATCTCTCGCTCATCACAGGCTACCGAGGGCCTGCCTGACTTGTTTATCTTGGCGTCTTCTCTGTCGCTCCCAGTCATCTCGCTCCGCGACCCGGGCGACCAAGTTTCCTTAAATCAGAGCCGGGAGGACTCTGCCCGGGGACTACATTACCCAGAGGCCCCCGCGCTCCTCGCAGGAAGGACGTCTGCGCACTAAGATACTCAGTTCCAAGTTTGGAGCTTTTAGCTGCCAGCCCTGGCCCATCATGTAGCTGCAGCACAGCCTTCCCTAACGTTGCAACTGGGGGAAAAAATCACTTCCCAGTCTGTTTTGCAAGGTGTGCATTTCCATCTTGATTCCCTGAAAGCCCATCTGCTGCATCGATCAGGAGAAACTCCACTTGCATGAAGATTGCACGCCTGCAGCTTGCATCTTTGTTGCAAAACTAGCTACAGAAGAGAAGCAAGGCAAAGTCTTTTGTGCTCCCCTCCCCCATCAAAGGAAAGGGGAAAATGTCTCAGTCGAAAGGTAAGAGACTATTTGCATTACTTGCAAAAATGCAAACGCTTGTGCATGCATTTGTGAATGCATGGATGCAATTTTTGTCTGACGATTGCATTTTTAAGTTTGAGGTTTTCCACAGCTCAGTTGCATTTCCTGTTTAGTATGTGTCTTTTTTTGCAGACACAGAGAGTTCCTGTAAGGCAGGGCTTGCAGTTCAGCTGTGCATTGACGTTATTTGCATTCTTCTGCTAGGATTACTGAGCTCTTTTTGCCTTTTGCACAGTCAGGAGAGAGAGAGCAGGTTGGTAGCGTCTAAATGTGCAATGCTTTATATAATTGTAAAATTCTTTAGTATGCACACACATTATTACGAATTTTATGTGCAACAGGAACACAAACTTTTAAAAAGTCGGTAGATGAAGATGAAAGGTGAAACTTGAGTTAAACTAGTAGGAAATTAATGTAATCTTATATTCCTTTGGGATTGAACCGGTGCGGGGCCAGTATTTGACTAAATTACCACTGATATTGCCCGGAACGTTAGACAACTTTTGATTTTTAAAGGAAGTAAAGGTGAAGTGTGAATAATAGCACGTTACAAAAAAGCAGACAAGAAGACTTTCTCTTCCGAGATTTTGCACTTTGCACCAATTGCTTATTGGCTCACAGTGTTTTGAAGCAGCAGTGAGGACATAGACGTTTCATATCTTTCCATTTGGGAGATGCTTTGCATCTTGTAGGGTGGGATAATGGGAAAAATTGTGTTTTGAAGCATTACTCCAATGTCGGGGGACTGCCCTGTTTCATAATTAAATCTTTTAAGTGTCTTGTTGCCTTTATTCAGTTGCCTATAATAGGTCAGAAGTTCGGGGTGTGTGGTTGTTTTTTTATTTCATTTTCTTCAATTATTTTTTTACACAGTTTTATTTTGCTGACTTCACATCATGTTGTGAAGGAGATTAACAATATAAAATTCTGGACTTGGTATCAGAGAGCTAAGGGGGTGCTGTCAAATGCCTTCAGGACCCTAAGTCACTCGTTTCTCAGCAAATCCTTTACCAAAGAGAAAGCATATGAGAAAGTATGGAAGGAAGAGGACTTAGGTAGTAAATGCCTTAGAGGACTGGGAGCACGAGGTTAGTTAGCACGATCTGGTGAAATCCACACTTCTCAGATGCGTGCCGCCACTTTGTTTTGGAAGCTGTTGGACCACTTTTTAATTTTTAATTCTACCTGATAAGACTCCTACTTCTCTGCTCGAAAAGGAAGCGATAGGTAGATGTTTTCAAGAGTCTGAAATAGGGCTCTGCTTTTCTTTAAGTATTAAGGGAGACTGATCATCTGAAATGCTGAGAGTGCTGAAGAACCTAAGAATTGGCCTTACAATGTGCAGACAATCCTTATTCTAGGAGAACCCTGCAATCTCCTAATTAAGCATGGAAATAACACTTAGTAATGCTTTGATGTAGGAAAGGATAGCATCTAGTTACTTTGGATTTAGAATACATTCACTTAATCAGTTCAATTTAATATATGTCTGAAATACTGTATTTTTATATAGTATGTAATGATGTATACTATATATACTATGTATGATATGTATTAATATGTAGTATGCACATATATATGTGTATTTGTGTGTATATGTATGTATGTATGTATGTAAGGCATAGAATTGGGGCCCCACAAAAATATTTAAAATATAGTCATTTCCTTCAAGGAACTTAGCAGGTGGTTGGTGAAAGAAAACTTGTGTGCAAATCATGACAACAGATACTTGCTTAGGTAGCAAAGAGAAATGGCCTGCTATTGGAGTGGAGAGGGTTGAAAGTGATCTCTCCTGGGGACGTTCAGGAAGGTTTCATGAAGAAGGTGCTAGAAGTGATCTTATCTTTGTACCTTAGGGTCTGAACTAAATCAAATTCTTTTTTTTTGCATTTTTGGGGGGCTTACTCTTTTCCGAGTCGAGCCAGTATTTGAGTGGAGAAGCTGACAGAGCTATAAGCCTGGAACACTTCCAGTGGGGATAGACCCATCACTGGTTCTTCAAAGCAATTCCTAAGTATCCACACCGTTTTCTTAATTGGGTCCTGTTTGGAACACGAATGGAGTGTGAACCTGAGACTGCTGTTCAAAAAGCAAAGTTTGAGAAGTGGGTGGTCTTTTCAGAAATGGCAAAGGAGCCCAGGTCTGGACTTTACTTGTGGAATTGGCTGCTTCCGCTACTGCAGTCTCACAGGGTCAAGATATATTTGTCTTTGCAACAGCAAAACCAACTGAAATGGGAGGAAAAGTGAAAGGTGGGCGCCTCATAGTATTGAAGAATTTAACAACGTGTTCAATTCAAGGACCTTTACGAACTCCTAGATCACTGTAATTCGGTTTTACAGACCTCTAATTTAAGGCCCAGCAGAGGCAAAAGAATTACAGACTCCCGGGTTGCTGGAAGCACTGGGTTATTCCTTGCCAGTCTCACCAACGGTGAGATTCCCAGATAGAATTTCTTAAAAAGAAACGTTGTTTTCCACAGTTGTAACTTTAGGTGGTATGCTTTTCAGCTCGTTATTATTAGCTGTCTGGGGTTGAGCTGACATTTTTCAAATATTAAAGCGGTAGAATGCCTTTTGAGGAAATCTGAAATGTAAGTTAACAGGAAGGGCACCCAGAAAGTGCAGGAATTCCTGAACTTTACAGGAAGACAGGCTACAGGAAAAATGTGTCATCTACATTACCCGGGAGAGAAAAACTATTGTTATCAGCCATCATGATCTGTGGGAGGGAGGTCTGTCATCTCCCAGTTTACCTGAAAACATACACAACTGTACCTTCTTAAAATGCACTCTCCCAAACCCCCACTCGCCTTTAAAAAATATTGGTTTATCGAGTTTCATCTAGTAATAGGCAAATCCTGTCATGAGAGATACGTGTAAGACTGAGCTCAGCAGGAGCGCGGAGGGAAGGGCTGCACCCTACTATGGGGGTCTTGGCTTCCATAATTTATTCCATGCTGGGCAATTAAAAGTATCGATTTCTTCATCTGTGGAAATTCCTTAGTTAGATTGTACCAGACACACTTGTCATGCTCAGCCTGTAATCTGAGCCAGCATGTTTTATGACCCCATGCACCTCGGGACACACAATCAGAAGAGGTACCTGGGATTTCCTGAACTTGTTTTGTGTGACTGTGGCCATCAGTCCCTTAAAGTAAGATGCCTGTCAATGCAGGAGCTCTGAGGGGATTCTTGGTGGCACATTTAATGCTGGGGAATGGAGCTGAGAGTCTGGATTTTCACAGGTAAGTATTATTCTAACTACTTTCCAGTACTTTCAGATCTGAAAGATCAATAGGAACGTGTTTAAAAATTTAAAAGAAAAAATACTTCTTCATTATAGAAATGTTTGAACTAAAGAAAAGGAAAATAAGAATCTCTGGTAACCGCAGTGGACATCTGGGCCTAGCATTTTTCTTTTCTCTCTATATGTATATGAATAAATCCGAAAGTTATATAAAACTAGCGTCTATTTAGTTACCTTCTGTTTGATGTATCAATATTCTGTGAAATATTTTCAAGTTCATATTTTCTACATTCATAATGTCCAATATTATTTTTGATTTAAATGAAGCTTGATGTCTATTAACTTTTCAGTGCTCTGAGTATGGCTATGGTGACATTTCCCAGTGCAGACACTCTTGCGTGTATTATGGCCGGAGACCATATTCCAGGATGCAAAACTACACATCATGACTATGCCGTTCTTTCCCACTCCCCATTGTCTTCTCGACCTTTTAAAAATAGCTCTCTTATTATAAAAATAAAAACTATATACTCATTAAAATTTCAAATCAAAGAGAAATTTATAATAAAACAAAAATCACTCAAAGTTACACTACCCAGAGCTAATGATTGGGAACTTTTTAGTGTCTGTCTCTGCATTTATACAAAGCTACAGAGGCATAGTTATACATTGTACACTACAATATTTTTCAGTATACTTGGGACTCTGCCTTGTTTCCATATTGATACACATACTTTGCCTCAGTTTTTAAAACAATTGCTTATTTTAATTTGTAAGAATGTAGTCATTTAATCAATCTCTCATTTCACATAGTTTCCTTTTTGTAAGCTGTGAACAATATGACAAGGAATACCTTGAACATATATTTTTCACATTTGCACAATTGTCTCTTTAGGATGAATCTCTCCAAGTAAAAGTTCTAGGTCAAAGAGCATTCCTGGATAGATGGCCAAATTACCCTCCTGAGGAGCTAACACTCGTCTCATCAATAATGTTTAGAATGCTCATTCTTTCCTTTGAAGCATCATAGTAAATATTGTCAAATAAATAGTTTTCCGGAGAGGCTATGCTTGCTTTCCTTCATCCTGGATAAAACAATTCGAAAAATCCTTTTGCCAATATAATAAAAGATATGAATACTTTCCATTAATTTGTACTATTTAGTAGTAAAGAAGTTCCCCTTTTTTGAACATTGGGCTGGATATATTTTAATTTCTTTTTTCCCCTCCTAAAATTAGGCTGGAAAATTCCAAGATTACAGAGTGGAGGTAACATGGGTTGTAAGTTGGGTTCTATGCATCTGAACAACTAAATTCCTGGGGGAGTTCTAATTTTAATTTTAACCAAACTATCTGACCTAAACATCACATGTCTATAAACCCATTTTGTTATATTGTCTGTATCAATCTTGACCTGGATGAAGATGATAAGGGAAGTCACCATCTGATTAAAATCCCATTCTGGAAAATAATTTACTTCTGGACATTTTGGTATTTTTGGTAATCTCTATAGGCAGAAGCAGTTTTTTTTTAGTTTCATCAATAATTCTTACGTAGTACCTGACTATTGTTTTATGGAAATTTTTGCAGAATAATTCTTGTTTTGTTTTGTCTTTTAGTAGCTTCATGTGCAATCTAATTATAAAAGGTGGTTTCCTTTAGTTTACTGGGTTGGTTAGAAGAGCTACTCTAGGTTCAACTTTCATGACTTCCCAAGTTATATACGTCAGTCACTTCAAATAGTCACATAACTTTCCTTCACAAACATGCCTACTTAGGCATCCCAATGTTTGTAATAGAATTTCCAGCAATAAAAGCAGTTTTATGCTCCAATCATCTTGATTTACAAATGAGCAAACTGAGACCTTGGGAGTAAGTCGCTTGCCTGCAGACAGAGCCATAGCTGAAACGATGTCTCCTCATTCTCTGGTCTAAAATTCTTTCCACTGAACCACACACAAGCACTCGTCTTTTACATGTATGAAAACAGTTTTCTCTAGTGTGTTTCACAGATTTCACATTTTGTTGGGTTTTTCCTCGTGCTTGTTTTTGTGGGGAGCAGGCTGGAATAGGGGAGCTGAGTGTACCATCAGCAAGGATTTCTTTTTCTGTGCTTCGAAATGGTGAGCTGTGAATCATGGTGGTGAGGTGTCTTACCAGTTCTCTGCCAAAGGATACTTTGCAAATGCTCTCATTTTAATTCCCAGTGCTTACACTATACAGCTGCAAGTTTTAACCACTGTAATTGTTGTTTGCCTTTTATGGACCATCTCTGAAAGCCTCTGCTGGGTAGCTAACATTTTTTTCTTATACCTCTTTACATCTCCAGCTCTTTCAGCATTGTACTTACAAATTCCTCATACATGTCTGACAGTGAAAATGTTTTCCACTAGTGGGGATTCCACATTTCCCCCTAAATTTCATAAAAAGGTTTGTGGTAATTAAATCACGATACAATTTTCCCCCCTGTATCTCTTTATTTGCATCGATCATCCCATTATGTCTTTGATTATTTGAAAGTTGCAAGAATAGCAGAAAAAACAATATGATGACTGAAGATATGTCATTTCCCCTATCTAGGCCCTCTAAACTGAGTTAAAAGTTGTATGATTCTTGGCTCACTTTACTTTTTAAAAATACATGGAACTAAGATGAGTTGCCTAAAGAATCTAGTGGGGTAGAGTGAATTCCTCCATGCTGAGCTGTTTTCAGGACTGGCTTGTAAGTTAACTCTGAATTTCAGCCTCTGAAGGGTTGTCAAAGATAATCTGAGAGTTTTTAACAGCTGCTATCTCATGACAAGGCAGGGGACTCTCAGGGATAAACCCCAATAAAAGTGTTCCCCATTCCTCCTGGATCATCACCACCTCCCCACTGCCCCCATGTGCCCAGGATTCCAGTCCCTCCTCTGTCTCAGACAGTCATTCCCTGACTGGATCCACGGTTTGGTGTGCAGCCTGTAACCCCCTTCTTTCGATATTGAAAGGATATTCAGGTTATAAGTTACACACATAAAATCTATCACACATCATCCTGATTTTGTCAACTGTGTTCTGAGTTGAAGCATTAAATAGGTATGTGCTGGCTTGCTCATCCTGTTTTATTTTCTAGTCTGTATATCCCTCTTTAAGGTTATATACCATCAGCCCTTAGTATTCTTGTTGTTATTATTTTTATAGACCGTGAACTGCAGATCTAGATGCTAATCGCAACTCGCACCCAACACTCTCATCATTACCACCCTTTATGTGTTACACTTTTGAGTGTCACATAAATCCTGTGGGTCAAATAATGTTATGACCATTACTTTACAAATAAAGACACTTAGGCTTAGGAGATTCCATGTCTGGATAGTAAGTGGCAGAGGCAAAATGCGAAACCAGGCCTGCCCGACGACAGGTACATGCTGGCACCCAGGGGTCAGCAAGCGACAGCTTGTGGGTCAATCTAGTTCCACACAATTTTAAGTACAGCTCATGCCTTTAAATGCCTTTCATATTTTTAAATGATTGGGAAAAAAAATCAACAATAACATTTCATGACACATGAACATTATATAAAATTCAAAGTCAGTCTCTACAAATAAAGTTATATTGGAGAATAGCTATGCTCATTCATTTCTAGATGTCCTGGTTGGTTTCCCACCAAAATGGTAGCATTCAGTAGTTGTGATGGAGACTATTTGTTCCATGCAACCAACATTTTACTACTTGGACATTTTCAAAAGAAGTTCATTGGCCTTGCCCTTTATGACTTTAATCAGTTCAGTCAGGGAGTCTTTTCTTCATGTGGCGTCCATGTTATATTCCTCTTTGGCCTCAACTGGAAGTTGTTAACCTGGATCAGACAGTGACTTCTTGGGCCCAGCCCACAGGAAATGTCTGAGTGGTGTTTCTCCTAGCTATGAGATTTGTAGGCCATTGCTCATTTCCGTTGAACTAAGCTACCGGTCTCCTGTAACCCATCCTGAAGTCCTTTCCCCTCAGCTACAACTCTTCCTGTTAGTTTCATATTTTTCTTTTCTTTTTCCTCCCATTTGAGAAACTGTTCATTAGTTCTTCTCCTAGTCCCTTCATTCTTCCTATCTTGATGCTTTTGTTTCGAAAGTGAATAGAATAATAAGAACTCTCATGCTATGAACCTGGCCTCTCTTTGTTGACTGTTATCACCACCCAGCTCAGTTCCCTCGTTCTTTTGTGTGGAGTGAAAATGGCAGTCTCCCTCTGCAGTGAGACAATCTCCAGCTTACTCAGGGGTTTCTGGTTATCATCTCCTATAGCAGTTAGAGCCATTTGACCACATTCTCTTCTCAACTTTGGAAGGACATTTTTCTTTCAGGTAGGAGTCTCCTTTTGCTTGCATCATCACTTAGCTGGTGGGTATTGTGTGTGTTTAGGAGGGAAGATCATGGTAAAGATCGTGAAAATGGAGGAAGGGAAGGGGTGGGAGTTGAAGCTTCATAAGGACAAAGTGGCTTTGGTAGGATGAGTCCAGATTTGTTCCCCATACCCAAAATGAGGTATGTGTAAGTCACATACAGGGAAGTGCTCATTCCTTCTATCCTAGTTGGTAGCACTACTGAGGATTCTTTCTCTATTCTGGATACTGTGCTTAGCATTGGACAGGAATTATCTTCTTCTCCTCTCACTTGGGCCTGGTGAGGTGATAACCCATTTTGTACCTGAGCAAACAAGCCAGAGAGGTTAAAGAACTTGCCTTAGAGTACCAGTTGATAGTGGAAGAGCAGAGGCTTTCTTCAAGGTCAGTCTGACCCCAGAATCTGAGCTCCTGACTATTCCACTTGGGTTGTTACTCCGTAATCAGTTTACGAAACCCATAAAGAAAACATGAGTGGATTCCATGGAACTAGTGCACACCAGCACAAAGATGGCAATGAAGAGGAGAGAGGCTGACCCATCTCTGTCTCTGTCTCTCTCTCTCTTGTTGATCATAGAATACTGATCCTGACTCATACTGTCAAGTTGAATTCCAAGTACAAACTACCCATTGGCTGAAGGGACCATATAGTTCATCTACATTTAGATGCGGGTCTCTACCGATAGGAAGTTTTTGTTAAACACAAGTAATGAATATTGATTCCATTAGCTATCTTTCAGGCTGTAACTAAGGAGAACCAAACTGTGTGTTTACCTACACATCTAAGTTAAATTGCTTTCAAAGGGTACTAAGAACATGGCAAGTTTGTATCATACCTAAGTAGAACTGTCCCTTTTTGGCATAAGGACTTCCTGGTTATTTCTATGTAAGTGTAACAATCGCGGTTTCCTTGTAATTGTGAATGAACCCATGTCTCCACTGTTTTCCTCTTCCAGGGGACTATGTAGAAGAAAGTAGTTACTTCTTCAAGTAGTTGGTTAAAGAGGTTGGGGAATGAATTTCTTTTGAAGCCGGGGAATTCTCTCTTGGCTTTTGCTCCAATAAAAACTGAGCAGTCATACCTGCACGTCAGGTGTTTCCCGTGATCCCATGCTGAAGCCATGAGAATAGATGGTATAAATGTCGAGTGGAAAGTTATTCATTTCCTCTGTCTAGCCTCCATCCCACATAGGAGGGGTAAGTTCGAGGTAACAGGAAAGCTAGAATCTGAAGAACCAGTGGGAACAGGATGGCAAAAACTTCAGATGCTATTTTGCAGTGAATGTGCAGAGGTAGGTTTTCTGTGACATTTGACAACATAATTTATAAGAGTATTCTCCCTGCTTTATTTACTCTTTCTTGAGTCCCAGACTCCTTTGCCATTTGGAAAAATTATCTCAAAGTCTCTGAACATACTGATAGAACTTGGCTAAGGGATTTGTTCCTATCCATTCAACAAATAAATTTTTGAATGATTTTTATGTTTAAGATATTATTCTGGTTGGAAGAAGACAGCAATGCATTCTTTTCTAGACTTCTACTTAATAGCTGGCTCTTGGAAAGTTGACTTAATCTCTAGGTTTTCTTTCATTGCCTCCTAAATGGAGAGACTGACATTCATCAAACTGTTATGAAATTAAGGTATATATGTGTGTATATATATATATATATATACACACATATATAGACATATATACACATATATATGTATATTTACACACATGTGCTTTGGCAGTGTTTGGTATTAATTTCGTCAATAAATATTTATTGAGTGTCTCTCTGGATCTGAGGTATTATGCTATAACTAAGAGCCCATAAACACAAATTTACTTCACTCTCTTTTCTTTCTAGCCTTTAACAATCTTATAACCTAGTAGAAAGTAAGAGCACACATGTGTAGAATAGAAGCTAGAATCCTAGATATGTTTACGTGAGGTAGTATACATTGGACGGGAAATTAAACAAGAGAGGGAGTTCAGCAGTGTCTACAATGAGTGTGTAAGTATCAGCATTTTCAGAGCTGGTAAGGAAATTGTATCCTAGGTCCAAAATAGGTATGGAGAAGGAATCTTGACTTCCAGCATCCAAGGGCACCAGTAGACTCTTAATATAGGCAGAAAAATACCTTAGATGAATAAAACAAAGGATGCCCTAGCAAAATACTGGGGCTTAAACAAAATCTTAACTGTGTTTTCGAAGAACTTCCTTTTTCTTACTAAGCTGTGTACTGTAGTTATTGCTTATGATCACAATAGGTTAATAAATAGAATATATCATAGCTCATGTCTTTAGGTGTTTTTTTGCATTGTGGAAACTCCAGGAAAGCTTGAGGTTAATAGTTAAACAAGTATGTCATATCAACCAGGTTTACAGACATGCTGTAATTATATAAGAAAGCTGCTGGTCTAGCTAGGTCAGGGAATATTTTTCCAGAGCATGACCATAGCCGTAATTTTCATTTTCTTCTTTATAACGAGCCAGGCTACCTTTTCCATTTCTTAGTGCTTTTTCCTCTTCTAGAATCAGCTGAAGACTATTTAAGAAGAGTCTGTATAATGTGCTTCTGAATTCTCCTTTGCTTCCCTGAAGAGCGGCATTCTAGAAGATGCTTTGTTTTTCTCATGTATGATACTGGATATGAGCAAGGCAGTTTGTGCATTTTGTGTGTGTGTATTTTCAATTTCAGAAAATTTCCATTTAAAAGATGAATATATTTAATACCAGTAATAGATGAAATGAATTTTTCTTTCATTATCTTGGTTTCAAAAACACAGTGACCTGTAGTTCTGAAGCTTACAATTAGCTATTACTCTGTGTAACCAGTACTTAGTCACCTTCCTTCCCTCAGTGACTTCATCCAACTCATGGTCAGTAAGTGAGTAAGGAGGGTGGGCTGAATCATCCCCCAGTCAGACTTGGGCAAGTCACAGGCAAGTTTCTGCTCCACTCGCCTCCCGCCTGCCCGCTGCCCCCACCCCGCCATGTGCAATGACAGAGAACGTAGACACAGCTATATAGAAAGATAGGACCTGCCAGCTATGTCTACTTATTCAATTGTCTTGCCAAGTCTTCTCACTTGGGAATGCATCCTTGAATGAGCTATTTTTATAGGTAAAGTAGGAAAAAATACAGATTGAGTTCTGGAATTGAGTTAAAAATAAGACTGAGAAACTTTGATACGTTAGGGTAAGAATGCCTTCTTTCTTACAAATTTCAATCTTTTTTTTTTTTTAAAGGAAATGCAGGGAGCAATGAAGGTGAGTAGACCGGTAGGGAGAGAAAGGAGGAGGAAGCATCTTTTATTTACATTTAGTTGTTCATACTGGTCACTTACTCCTGGACCCGGGACTCGAACCCAGGGGTATGTGGCTTGCTCCTTTGGAGGCAATTGACCCAACTGCTGCTCCACCAGGGCTCACCTTGGCTTTTTAAAAAATGTGATTTATCTAAGAACAAGATTGACAGCTAGTCAGCGTTAGGGTAAGGGGTGGAGTGAATAACTGAGAAGATGGGGGGGAGGGCAGAGGACTATGTATTTCTTGGTTGAATTTAGTCAGTATTATTGAACATTTAGATAAATAACATGCACCTGGCACTGTGCTAGGTGACTACAAGAGGAACAGAATTCCCTCTCCATCTTCAAGAAGCTCACAGCCTAGATGAGCTTAGTAGGGCCATCAAAACAAAGTACACAGTTTGGGGAGCTGGAACAATAGTTACCGTCTCCCAGTTCTGGAGGCTGGACGTCTGAGAGCAAGGTGGCTGCGGAGTTGGTTCCTTCTGAGGACGAGAGGCCTTCTGCTCGCTGCTGGTTTGTCGACGTCTCTGCGATTCCTTGGTTTGCAGACTTAGCACTCGGATCTGTCTTCATGTTCACATGATATTCTCCTTGTGCCTGTGTCCAAACGTCCCTTCTTAAAAGGGCGCCAGTCACATTGGATTCGGGCCTGTCCTAATCTTGTATACATTTATCTTGCTAGTGATATATGCGCAGACTCTGTTTCCAAGCAAGTTCAAACTCAGAGGTAGTGGGGGCAGCTTCAACACAAGAACACCGTCGAACTCAGAACGTGGGAAGATGAACAGGTCAGCAACTAGTGACACTGCATATGGTGCCTGTAAAGCTGATAGGAGATGCAGCTGGGATGCTGAGGAAGGTGAGGGGCATAGCAACCTGGGAAGAGTGGGGAAAGCCTGGGGGTAGATTCGAGATGTGAATCTGGTAAAAGTGTGGTTGTTCTCAGCAGACTTGCCATCTGGTCCTTGGATGGTCTACCTGTCTTGTTCTTCTGATTCTCCTATCAGTAATGAGTGAATGCTTGTAAATGGAGGAGAAAACTCTCTCTTTCTCTTTTCTCTCTGTCACAAACACACACACACACACACACACACACACACACACACATTGTATTGATTTCTAAAACTTGATTAGTGTCTGGTGGTAATTAACTTGCAAAATATTTATAACTTGCATAATATTTTTGTATGGAATATGTAAAATACTTTAGAAAGCCAACTTCTTTCCCTAATTATTTTATAATTTTCCAATAACCAAAATTTTTTCCTGATGAGTCAGCATAAATGGCAGAAGCTACAATCTATTTTATTTGCATACATTTTAACAGTGACGTTTTATTGCATTTCAATGACATCCAAGGCATTGTGTGGCAGGCAATCAGAGATACATGGAAAATATGTCTGTGAGTGTCATCTAACCTCTTCAGGAAAAAGCACCGTGGGTAGCACAAGAGAAAGTCATTTCCAGGAAGTGAGCGCAACATTAATTACTTAATTAGTGTTTGGTAGTAATGAACTTGCCAACGTTCTCATTGGTTGTGACAGACAGCTTTGAGGTATAGATGCAGAGGTGTGGCTTGGAGGTTGGAGGAAGGGGACGTCCTTCCCATTGTAACTAGTGGCTTTAGTCCTAATGGAACAAAGCTTTAGAAGGAATGGGAGTGAGTAGGAACCAGGGATCTGTAGCCAGGCTAAACTTATTTTTAGAAAAGGTCTTATAGCTTTAAAAAACACATACAAAAAAACAACAAAGTGTTACCTTACAAGCTTTTACAAAATTGATGATTAACAGGTCTTTTCAATTGCGTGTATACTTATTAGAGTTACTAAGTAGCTTTATTTTCTTAAGGTGGTCTAATGTGGAGTATGTTCGGCATAAAAGCAGGATTAGCTTGAGGAAGAGGGAGCAATAAGAGATGAGATAGTCAAGACCTGTGGTGGGAGTTAACTGGGTCTGTGGGGAAGAATTTCCCAGCTTGGAACACGTCCATCTATCAAATTGTCCAGCCAGGGTGTTGATGGGGGCCGTGCTTCAAGTGTTTGGGGCCAGGTGGGTCACCCAGAAAAAGCTACAAGAAGGTGAGGGCAGAAGATCCTGCAACAGATGATCCAAATAGCAAGACAGGTGGGTAGCAGGAGGGCGGCAGAAAGTCAAGAATTAAATGAATCAACATAGGAAGGAGTAGCTAATAATCCAGGAGGGCATTTGGAAAACAAGGATCCGAGTGAAGAGTCCAAGAAACCAGGGCTCAGAACCCAGACAGAAATGCAAGTTTATATTCCATATTAGCCCTGAATACACAAAACGAGGATCGGCCTCACCTCTTTCTCTCAGCTTCCAAGCAATCTTTGTTCATCTGGCTATTGGGTGATGATGCATTGATGGGCAGCCTGAGGAGCTGGGGTGTCGACAGATATGCAGAAAAAGAACAACAGGAACTAGTTTGGAGCTGTTTAAAACGAGCCCAGACCTATCTCCATGCGCAGTACCTGCGTGGCCCGCTGAGTGGGACCAACAGAGGGAGGAAAACAGGAAATCACCAATCAGCTGAACTCAACTCCTGGTTTCTGTCTCCACTTAGGAGAGAGAACACGTGTGAACACAGTCACATGCAAACAAGCAGCCTCGAGTCCTAGACATTCAATTCTAAGGCAGAGCTAAAAGCAGGCATGCAAGTGAAGAAATGGGAGAGGAAAAAAGATCTTGTATTTTCGGTTCTAAAAGTACATGGAGGGCATGTACTCAGCCCCAGTATCCCCCGCTTTTTGGAAGTTCGCTTTACGCCGCTTCACACTTACAAAAGACCCATATGAGTATCCACTTTCACTAATCCAAAGAAATCGGAAGAGGATTTTCGCCTTTATGACAAAAGGCAAAAAAAGCAAAAAAGCAAGAACAAAAGAAGAGGCCTTCAGCCTTCCTTTGGCAGAGGCTGTTCTAGAGACATCCTGGGCGGTGAGTGTGGATTCCCCAAGCTCCTTCCCTGGAAACTGCTTTCAACAAGCAGTTCACTCCTGCTTCTACTAGATATTAGTGTAATTGTAGGTTTTCTGGGTTATTTGGTAGGTTATTTTGGGGTCTGGGTGGTCTCCGAATTTTTCCATATAAATTAATGATCAGTGTTATGCATTTATGTGTGCGTGTGCACGCATTCTGCCTTTCCTGACCGTATTTTCTGCTCTCCCCTGCAGCTAGGTTTTGCTAAGTCAACCATTTGCACACGACTTGACAGTCCTCCCCCTACCTGACTCATTTAAGAACCCACCCTTCTTTGGTAGTTAGGTTCTCTGCTCTGAGACCAAATCCCCTCTCTCTAAAGGAAAGTCTTGTCTGATAAGTGGCTTCCAGATGAGCCGGATGATCAGGTGTTCATCTCTAACAGTGTGAAGGGACACCACATTCCCTTTGATCTGACATCTGACATTCCCTTTGGCTCTGCTACTTTGAGGTGCCTGGAATCAGGTTATCTGTATAGGTCCCATAAGTGAGACAGACGCACGAATTGACATCACGTGCAGGCTGGAAGGAAATGCATGAACAAATGAAGGCAACAGATATGGCTTCCTAGACTCAGAACAAAGCTGGGACAGTCTCGTGACCTGGGATGCTTTCTATCATTCTACATGTTCCTGCTATTCATAATAAAGATCTTGGTTATGCAGGAAGGAGACTCAGCTCCTCAGAGCCTCTCATATCTTCTGTGAGAGGAAGAGGCTCAGACCGGAAGCACTATCCTTTGTTCTGGGCCTGGTTGCCTTTACAAGGAGGCCGCATGCCCAGTGGGAAGAAGCAAGAATCCCATCTGGTGAACAAACTGAGTCAGTGCTCTGACTTAGAGGACAGCACAGAAAACGGTGCATCAGAGCTTCCCATTGGCTAAATGCTAAATACATGATTAATTTTTGATGACATGACATTTGTCCACAATATGTGGACAGTGCAGTGTCTGGACAATAGCTCCCTGCAAGATGTAAAGATAAGAGTATGGAATCATGGAATGGTACATTTAGCAATGGTCTTCAAGTTCATCTAGGCTGCACAGCTCATTTTATAGATGAAGCAATTTAGAGAGAGAGAGAGATTGGAAAGGCCCAGATGATAGGGAGCTAGCTCTGAAAGACACACCTGGGCAGTCCAAGTGCATCTTGATGCAAAAGTCAAGCTTTGACTATTCTCTTTCTAAAGGCAGAAACTAACCCCCAGGGCTTAAAGATGAAAAATTAAATGAGAGCCTCAGGAAAACAGGTCCTCTGTTTATTCAGTTGGTCATGGGGTGATTGAGTGGGTCTGTTCAGTCATGCATCAGCCATTCATCCTTTTATTCATCCCTGAACACATTAGCTATGTTTCTGTGTGGTTCACCGCTAGGCGTGAGGAGCGTGCAGGGAGGTGATTCCTGCTTGCCCAGAGCTCATGCTCTCATGCTGCAGCACTCTGTGTCTCAGCATTTGTGAAGGAAAGGTGCTTCATGTCTTGAATCTTGGAAGGTGAATGGAGGAGGCATGGAGGATTGGCAGCAAGGAATCTGGTCGGTGGGACAGAGAGAAATGGCACCTCTGCCCCGCAGACTCTAAAGCTCCTTCTTGCTTGTTGTAGGGCTTCTCTAGCAGAGCAGTGAGAGCTGAGACTGGAGAAATAGGCTTCAATCACGAGAGGGAAGGCTTTGCAATTCAGGAGGCACCCCTGATTCAAATACACACTATGACGTACTACTGAGAGGCTTTCTTCCAGCAGCTAGATGAATGTAATTTTGTATTTTAGACACAACTCTGCATCTCTGTCCCTTAGCAACAGGTTTTGGTAATATTCTGAGCTCAGTATGAAATGGAGGGCCCAGTTGGCCCTGGAGAGCTTTCCATTGTCAAGTCTATGGCCAACTTTATCAGTTAGGGGGAAAAAAAGAAAGATCAACCTTTAGAGGAAAGCAAGTTTGCAAGGATTGAGTTGTATTGAATGGAGTTTCTTTAACTACCATTTGATGACTCAACTCATAGTGACATTTTGTTGGCCTTTCACCAGCTGTCCTTGCCTCTGCAAACAGGGCGTGTCTAGAGGTCTGATGGTGCGGTTTTTATTCATTCGGGCCCTCTCGCACCCGGCCTGGTAGCTCACTAACTGGACATTCCCGCCTGCAGTGACCAGGACTGCCTGCCTCCCTCTGCCCTGTGCCTCCCCTGGGGGGCCCTGCTGCTCGCCTTTGAGTGCCTGTCACTCTGGGGGTTTCACCCAACAGAAATGGCAGCCTCTGCGGTCTGTGGGATCTTTCGGAAGTCAATCTTGATCTCTGCAAGTGGAGACTGCTCCCTGGTTCTAGAATCTTGCCCGAGTTCCTCTGTGATGAAGAAGTGCTAAACCAAACCTCAGGTCATTGCTTCCAAATTTCAGAAATATTTAATATATTTTTTATGTTATTTGTCAACATATCTTAAACTTCAAATTTTCAGTCTCTCTTCAAGCTTAGCAAAAATCAGAGACAACATGTTAACCCATTATCTGTATCTTGGACTAGATTTGTCATCTCTTTGACATCTAATCTCCTACGGTTTCCATTTCCTTTTTGTCACTGGATGACTGTGACATTCTGTTGTTTTAAGGAAATACCTCATTTGATAGGAGAAGGTTCATTAAACACTAAAACATACAAGGAGTGCAGTTTTGGTAGAAAGGAAATAAAGTATAAAAGAAGGATGGGTGAACACTCGTGGATGAACTATTTCAAATATTTCACCTTTTCTCCACTCCGGTTCAATTCCAGAAAATTGTCCATGCTTGTTATTGTTTTTGGTAGACCTTTGAAAGAAATGATTTCTGTATACTATACTCTAAGAGTAATGTGGATTTCTATATATCTGGACTCTTGTTTGTTTTCCAAATTCCATCTGTCTATTTTCACTTTGCTAAGAATAAAAGGTTCATCATGGAGACTGAAGAAGAAATTTGTTCTTGGTCTAAGAGTTATTAACTCCAGAATCTGTGACCAAGAAAGGTCTTCAGGAAAAGGACAGAATCAGCTTGGTGAGTTGGTTTCGAATTGATGTTCGTAAAAGATAAAACCTAAAATACATTCCAATCATTTGGAATTGATTTAAAAGAAAAAAAAAATAGACAAGCTGCCAGCAGTGTTAGATGGTTAGACTGCAAACAAGGCTTTAAAAGAAGGGAACAGCTGTCACACTTCTCTGTCCTCTGCAGAGAGTTAGCTTTGGAAAGATAACAAGCTTGCAAATGAACAGATCTCATCTAAATTCCATCCTTCCCCCTGGAACTCCCACCTCCCCGCCCCACCCCCTCCAAGAGCCCCTGCTTCTCTTTTTCCAAAGAATATTTGCTTCCTTTTTTCTCACTGTTGGATACACTAGTTATGAGGCTGGCTTAAACGAGAGTTAATGAAGAAATGTTAGCTTTTTTTTTTTTTTTTTAGTTCTATAGTAATGACTTGATAGCAACTATTCTGCATATGTTTTTATAAAAAAGACTGGATGGGAGAGTTTGCTTTGGTTAATTACAATCAAAAATAATTTTCCTTAATAGGAAAGGTGCAGGCATGAATGAAGTCAAGTAGGCAGGCAGGTAGGAGGAGAAAGGAGGAAGAAGCATTTTTCTGTCTTGTTAGTTGTTCATCTTATTTGTTCCTGCCTGGCCCTGTGTCTTGAACCCCGGTCCTTGGGCTGCACGTGGACTGTGTGTGGACTGCTAGGCCACCAGGGTGCACTGGCAATTAAAAATAAAATAAAACACACCTTTTCCTTTTCCTTGGTTGGGGGGGGCAGTTGGGGGGGATTTGGGGAGGGCGGGAGGAAGGAAGAAAAAGCAGCATTTTTATTTATTTCGTTGTTTATTTTGGTAACCCTCCCTCCCCAAGTCTTGAACCCTGATCCCTGTGGTCCATACTCAAGCTGTCTCAGCCACAAGACACACTTTTCCATCTTGCTTATCGTTTTATATTCGGAGCCAATCTCAGTGCCTGGCCCACAGTAGGTGCTTAGTAAGTACCTTTTGAATACAACACATTTAGCAGTCTTTAGTAGAAGGGTTAGCCTAATGCAGACTTGTAAAGTGGACTAAGAGTTTTTGAATTCAGTCTCTTTTTTAGCTTTTCTTCCCACTTCTCAGGTGAAAACATCGCCACACTTACAGAACCCTCATGCATCCTCTTGATAAATGCACACTTTTTGATGGTGGCAAAACATATAAAAGCAGCCCTGGTGGAATAGTGATTGGGTTTGCTGCTTCCGGCTGGACATAGTCCACATACATCCCAGGAAACAGGGTTTGTGTCCCAGGACCAGGGGTGGTGGTGTGAGAGCCAAGGTAAACAACTCATCAAATAAAATAAATGAAGAATGCTTCGTCCTCCTCTCTGCCTGCCTGCTAGCTCGCCTTCATTCCTGCCTGCCCCTTTCCTTTAAAAATAAAAAGCACATAGCATCAAACGCACCCTGTAAATCATGGCCAAGTGTACATTTCCGTGGTTTTCAGTATGTGGACAGAGTTGTGTAACCCTCACCACTGTCTTGTTCCAGAACATTTTGATCACTCCACTCTCTCCATTCCCCTTCCCCCAGCCCCTGGCAGCCACAGATCTCCTTTCTGTCTCTGTGCATTTTCCTATTCTAGGGATTTCCTGTAAGTGGATCACACAGCACTTGGTATTTAGAATCTGACTTATTTCACGGAGAATAATGTTAGCAAGGTCCACCCATGTCGTCACAAGTCTCAGTACTTCATTGTTCTTTATGGCTGAGTAGCATTCCATTGCACAGACGTACCACATGTTTTCCTCTTCGTCTTTCCTCTTCAAACCCACTGATAATGTAGGCAGCCACTTTCAAAGCAGCTGTTACTGCATATAAATGTAGTAATGGCATTTAACTCTCCTGGGGGAATTTGCATATTCAAGTGGAAAACAGCTTAAAACCAAGTAATACATTTCTAGTGGTGATACTTCTTCCGGGAGGGAGAGTCATTTCCAAGAGCAGAAGGGACCATTGTTCGTGCCACTGAATCAGACCTTCATGGATGTCTGACTTCCCGTAAGGCTGGGTCTGCTCATAGCGGTGGGACTAGAAAAGGTATTGAATTGAGTGATGGGTTCACCGGTCTTGCAGCTGGGTGACTTCTTAGTTGAGTGTGTCACCTGCATTTCCAGGGCCTCCTGTTGCTTGTTGTTTTGGCTTAATTTTGTGCTAACTCTTTTCTATGAATTAGCTCCTTTAATCCTCACAAAATGGTATGGAATAGGTGTAATATGTATCCGCTTTCATAAATAAAGGGTCTGCAAGTGAGGAGACCTAAGAAGAGTAAACACCACAGCTGAAGTTTTCCTTTTACTAAGTCATGGGAGCAAACCTCAAATGCATGTCTGACTCCCTTTAGCTTGAACTCATAACTTCTCTGTGCTAGGGGTCAGTAAACTATAACCCACTCTAAGTTTTATAGAGCTAAAATTATTCACACATTTTTAAAAAAAATTTTATTGTTTTTCCCCTGGCCTTGGGTCTCAAAGCTGGGTCCTTAGCCTTTACCTGGTGTGCACTTTAGCTTTCCTGGCCACCTGAAACACATGCTTTATGATGTGTGAAAACTACATGGTGGTCAAGTTTCAGTACTTATAAATAAAGTTTTATTGCAACATAGCCACCTTTTTTTTTTTTTTTTTAAATTTTTTTTAACATTTTCTCTGCTTTCATGCTCTAATTTTAGTTATTGTAGGCTGGCCATATGTACCTTTTTAAATGGGATGGTACCATTTTTACCATTATTTCTAGACTGTCCCATCATTTCAATATAAATGTCAATTATGTTCCATTTTTAATAAACCAGGGCTGTCTTTATCATGGGGCAAAAGGGGCAGTCGAGTTGCCCCAGGCCCAGTTTGTTGAGGGGGCCCCAAAACAGCTGCCTGTCCTGTGTCCTGTCTTAAAGGTGGCCTTTGCTGGCACTGACTGCAGCGGGCCACCACTGATACTGCTGCTCCTGCCTCCTGTGAGGAAGCAGGAGCCCCACCGGAAGAGGATTCCTTCCCCATGCCATGCACACCTGTTTCTTCAAAGGGAGCAGATCACCAAGGCATGGTTGAGCTGCAGGTAAGTGTGATGGTGGTTGTCTCTGGCACTGTGGGGTTATTGGGCATTTCCAGCACTGGGATAGTTGAAGTGGTATGTGTTTTAAGCAGGACATTTGGAGTAGGACTGATAGCAGTGCCAAACTTGTTGTTTACTAAAGTGCCAAAATTCCTTGTATTTGCCCTGGCTGTTGGTATGAAGTCCCACCAGATCACACATCATTACTCTGTGATCACTGATCAGCATCCATAGTACTTACTTGTTGCTGCCTGGCTGCTCTGCTCCTGTTTGGATTGCCCTGCCTCTTTCCCTCCCCTTAGCCTCCAGTGCATAAAACCATCCTGTTTTTGCCATCCCTATGCCCCACTCTTGTCTCAAGGAAATATGGTCTAAACTAATTATTGGAACAGAAACAAAGGCCCACGAAACAGAGTATTTTCTACCTGGCTATCTGTGGAACAAATTTGCTTTGTTTCTGATCCATAAATGAAAGGAGAAAAAGAATTTAATTATTTAGGTCCCTTTCAGTTTTAATATTCTGAGAATCGCAGAGAAAGTTGTTTAAATCATCTGTTTTCTGGAGAGGTCTCCAGCTTCCTCTCTTTCTTCCTCTTTCATAACAGATAGGTTTGCCTCTTTTCTAACTATGATTGAGTCTTTCTAAAACAGACAACTTCTTCTACTCCAGCCACATATCCATGCCCTGACCTCCCAGCATTTATTAGGTGCTGGTGATATTCAAGCACTCAGCGGGTGAACAAAGTCGGGTTTACCATTTCCATTTTAGAGATAGGTGGGGAGGTCAAATGACTTCTTCAGGACACATAAGTTGGTGACTGGTGGTACCAGATTTGAACCCTTGTCTTTCTGGTTCCAAGGTTATTAGTTCTCTTGATCAACATTATCTTTGCCCTCTGTCTACCTAAAGTCATCTCCTTCAACCCACTCATCATGCCATTCATCTATTCTCTCCTCATTCCCATCCCTACCCTTTCTTTTTTCTTTTTCTTAAAGGAAAGGTGCAGGTAGGAATGAAGGCAAGAAGGCAGGAAGAGAGAGGTGGAAGAAGCATTTTTCAATTTTTGTTTTACTGTACATCTTGATTGTTCTTTCTGGCCTGGGATGTGAACCCAAGTCCGTAATCTGAAGGCAGTGATCAAACCACTTGTGCCCTTTATCCTTTTTCTAAGTGTCTTTTTTGTATTAAACTTGTATCCAGAGAACAATAATTCCAAAGGCCAACTCCTTTCTGGTCATCTCTGTCAACTTACCTCAGTCCCCACTTCACGGGTTTCCTTTCCTCATGGGTTGAACTGTGGCCCTTCTAACTGCTTCCTTTTAATCATCCCAATTTCTTTCTCTTCTTCTAGGACACCAATAACAGGAGGGTTATATCTTTTATGTATGTAATAAAGTTATATATTTCATATATGCTTTTATTTATGCTATAGTTGCATAAATAATTCCTGAGGGTGAATTTGTCTATTTTCTCTCTTGTTTAGATTGGATAATTTTACTGATGTATCTTCAAGTTCACTGATTCTTTCCTTTGTATCCTCCATTCTGAGGTTCTAGTTCTAAACTTTACATTCAGTACTCCTTTATATATGTGATTTCTTTACAGTGTCATGCTCTTTTGTCACTTTTTTCCTCAAGGAATTCAATTGCTTTTTGAGGTATTTTTATGATGAACTCTCTAAAATCCTTGACAGATAATTCTGATTTGTTTGTCACCTCAGTGTTGATGACCTTTTTTCATGCAGTTTGAGAGCTTCCCGATTCTCAGTAAGAGTGAATTTTTTATTGAAATCTGAATATTTTGTGTGTTGTGTAGTAAAAGTCTGGCACTTGTTGGAAACTTCTGTTTCAGGAAGGTCTCCTCTGACACACCACAGTGAGTGAGAGAAATTGCTGTTCATTACTATCAGGTAGGGGCTAAGTACAGATTTTTCACCTGGCCTCTGTTGACACCTAGAGGGGAGGGACTCTTTGTTACTCTTGAGTGAGGTTGGTTCAGGATTCCTGCTAGACCTCAGCTGACACCAGCCCAGCCCACCCCACTGGGGAGAGGAAGCTTCATTTTCTGGACCTTTCCCTTGATTTGTGCTGGGTATTTCTACTGATCAGAAATCAATTTAGTTAATTTTTAGAACACAATTCTATTCTTCTATTCATTTGACTCTTCCATCTGTTACCTTTCTTTGACTCCTCCTCCTGCCTCCCAAGGATGGACCCTTTCCAGAGTGGTCTTCTCTTGAGGTATGCTGTAACACCAAAGCATCCCTGACCTCTGAGTGTCACCTCTAGTCATTGTGCCTGTCACATCTCTCCCAAGGTTTCATCTCTCCTTTAAACTTTGGTCCTGCTGGTCTCACTCCTTGAAGGACCGTGAGGGTTAGGTGGCTCCTTCAACTTGTTCAGGCAAGTGCCTTCTGTATGTATATGTGCCTTCTGTAGATCATATAAATATTCTCTGAATTAAATATATGTTCTTATATTATTCACCATTCAATTGACCAAAGTGTAAGCTCAAGAAAGATGAGAAAGGACAGGTTATATGTATTATACTTGAGAGTGAGTGCCTCTTTAGGTAACTTATGTGCCTAAAAATCCTAGCCCAGGTAAGGATGTTCCTTTGTTCTAGAACATCACAATTTGGGTGGGGGATGGGGGTGGTATGACTGACACTCAAAATAAAAACAATATAATGGCAACAGTGGCGGTTCTAACAGAGGAAGTAGTGGTTATTGAAGGGGGCATTCGGAAACCTTCACAAAAGAAATGATGTTTGAATGGGTTTCGAATGATGAACAAGAGTTTATCAACAGTGGGACTATATGTTTATCAGAGTGAAAATCTAGGAAAAAAGCAAAGAAGGCATGAACAGGTGTGCCCTGTGTGGTATATAAGTTTGTTGGTACAACTGGGGTGTGTCTGAGATTCATTGTCCTTAGGTCGTTGAAGGAAAGAAGGTGATAAAGGAAGGGACCAAAACTCTGATTTTTTTTTTGGCTAAAAATTCCATACTTTTCTTCTAGTACATTATTCTACTTACATATAAAAGGTCTGAATAGAGTTGGTCCTAAAACATTTTTAGATACTCTGGCGTTCTAAGCTTATCTTTTGATACTATTCAACAGAGAATTGGATTACTTTTAACCCTCCCTCATTTCTTCTTGATCCCCATGTCCATTGTAAATGGCTTTGTGAGACTTAGTGTCTTCATCTTTGGGAGTTTGTGGGTGTGGCAGGGTGTTTTGCTGGTTCTGGTTGAGTTCCTATCCTGGAGAATGATTTCTGAATGGATGACAGCTCTTTATCAAAAGTATAGAGATCTCAGCAAGAAGGGATTCCACTGAAAGGATTTGGTGTAACTCAGAAAACCTACCAGAAGGCGAGAGAACTAGAATCTGAACTAGAGAAAAACCTCAAGTACATTAAAGAACAAGGCAGGTGCAGGTCCCTCCATGACTGATGTGCTGCTCATAACACTGCTACTAGACATGGCTGTGTTTGTCATCAGATCTGCTATCAGTAAAGTGCCCCAAACCAGATGGAGCTTCTGTTACCATTGTGAAATGCCAGCATGGATGCTGTGCTGTCCTTGCCTCTTCACGTCAATAGGGACAGATTCCCAGTCTGCAATGGTGGCTGTAAGTCCACACTCCAGATGCAAAGGATGCTGGGAAAGTGAGGATTCAGCATTTTATAGCTTCTGTCATGGGTGCCAGACTCTGCCTCCTGGGGGTGGAGGACTCTCCAAACATTGGAAAGGGAGTCCGATGCCAACTCCATGACAAATATCCACTGTAATCTCCAAGTTGGCTTCTCTGTGCATGCCACCAGCTTTCTTTAACTGAAGACTTAGTGGGAAATCCAATGTTCATTTGTTTTAGGAAAAGATTTTACCACCTCTCTGAGCTAGAGGAAGGAAACTCTACTTAAGAAAGTTAAGCAGTGGAGAGAAAACTCTCAAGTCTTAGATTACTTACTGACCTCAAAAGCAAAAGGGCTGGCTCAGCCTTAGCTCAGTCTGCCTGTCAGGGAGCTAATTCTAGTTCACTTAACAAAAGTGAGATTTAAAAATCTGAGCAGCGTTGCCTTGCTTTTGTGGACTATTTTCAGACATCATAGATAAAATCACAGATAAAAGTTTGTTTTATCCTTACTAGGAACTTGATGAAGTAGAACAGGTATTTTTCTTGTTTCGCAGATGGGAAAACGGGTACAGTTTCAATGAGGCAGATTGTCTGGGGTTATGTAACTCCCAGGTGGCAGACCTGACGCTAAACTGAGTCTTTCCATTTCTCTTTCTGTGTTCTTACTGCACAGGGTATTTCCCTGTAAGTTTCCTGTTCTTTGGGTAACTGAAGAAATGTCTGTAAATGCTTGCGTACCCTAAAAAATACTAAAGGAACTCTCAACTTTGCGCCCAATGATTGGGTTGACAGGACTCAGAAATAAAATAGTTTTATTTCTCAGGGGTGGTCATTTGGCTGAGGACTTGGGTTGTATTTTTATGACTTGACAAAGTAAACCTCCTGAAGGCCCCTCCCTTCTTATTTTGAGATATTTAAACTCTCAACTTCAGTTTCCAGTGTATCAGTCTTAGTTTTAGCTCCAGTTGGTTTCACTTCACTAAAGGATGTAGGCCACATTGCAGAAGCTCTCAGATAGGTACACACACACACCTAAGGAGTTAAGAGTTTAGGCGAGAGAAAATTGTTGTTATTTTTCACTCTGCAGAAAAGGTATTTTGGGTATGTAGCATTTGTCTTACCAGCTGCTGTCTCCTTTAGTGTTACATTAGCTTTCTTTGCTTTTGTCTCTTTTGGTGATTCGTGGGACTTGGGGGAGGGGGTGATCTATCACTTTGCTTAAGAATGTCAGCTTTATATAATCAAGCCGGTAATTGTCAGTTTACTGTTAAGCGACAGAAGGCTAGCATTCTCCTAGGGAAATGAGCACAGAGTTCAAGGATACTGCCTGGATTTAGTCAACACGTGTTTTTGAGGGACACACAGGAGGCCTGACCTATACTGAGTGCCGGGAGATTGAATGACTGGATTAAGACTGGCGTTACGTGGCCTGAATCAAATAGAAACAGGACTGGCTGAACCCAGTTACTTTCTGTACCTCAGTTTCTACCCAGTGTTTCTAGGTATCTAATAAGTGTTAGCTTTCCCAGCTGGTTATTCCTACACCGCCTGCCTATGAGGAAAGTATCTTCCTTTTTATGCAGGTGAGGAAACTCAGGGTGGTGGAGTGATTTTTCTGGGAGCTCAGGGAGGTACTTAATAGGAGGGCAGGGGTGCAGAGTCAGATCGAGGTCCTCCAGTGCCGCTCCCTGAATTGACCCCACTTCCTGTGGGGCATCATTTCAGTACTGCCCACAAACGCTGACGCACACGCTTCGACCTCAGTGCCTCCTCCACCCTTTGACAGTGATCGTGTTTCGAGTTTGTTCGGGAATGGGTGCTTGAAAAGCCCCTTGTGTGACTTCACAATGATTTTTTGAAAAAAGATATTAAAGGATGCAGTTCTGTGAAGTAGTCATTGAATTTGATGAAATGGGTGATTTATGTAACTGCAGATTTTATTGTCATCTTTGTTTCCTACATACAAAAGCATGGGTGAAGGCAGGTTTGGGAAATGGAATTTGATGGTTGCATGGAAGGCAGCTGAGTAAAAGGGCAGGATTGGAAGAGGGAGGAGATGACAAAAGGAAGAAGGAGAGCCATGACTTCCCTTGGGGCCCTTTGGGGACATTCGGAAGGGTGAGCCTTGGCTGACCAGAGAGGAGCCAGTTAATACAGACATAACCGGAGTGATCAGGAGGCAAAGGTGACGTATTCCTGGCAGGACACCCAGGCCAGAGAGACTCGCTAAAGAGGAAACAGGGCCTGATTCACGGAAACACACCTGTCAGCTGTTGAGGTCTGTGGGCAGACAGGCCTTTCAACCTGAGATTGAGAGAGGCTTCCAGAACACAGCAGAGACAGGACCCGGTGCCTGAGGGCTGGGATGGAGGGAAGCCCTTCAGTCAGCTAGAACTAAAACGGGGAGCCATCTTGAAATGCCTCCTCTGCCGTCAGCCACGCCACCCTCAGCTAAATATCATCACGGTGGAGCTCTAATAGTCTGAACATCTCTGCTGTCATTTTTTAAGAAACCCTCAAGTTTTGTCCTCTCAGCACTGAGGCCTAATGTAAACCTGATTTGCATGAGACTCCTTCTAAAGGGCATTATCTTTTTTTCTTGCCACTTACGTGTGGTCTGAACTTTTATTTAAGAAACAGACCTTTCAGGGGTATTTGTCCTTGTAGCTGAGGTAGCTGAAACTGTGGGTTCAAGACCCAGGGCTGAGGTGAAAACCCAAAATGAACAACTAAGTAAATAAAGATGTTTCTTCCTCCTCTTGCTTTCTTCCTTAAATGTTTCTTCTTCTTGTTCCTTCTTTCCTTCTCTTTCTTTCCCCCCCTTTTCTTTAAAGGAAAAGTGCAGGCAGGAAGAGAGAGGAGGAAGAAACATCTATATTTGTATTTAGTTGTTCACACTGATCGTTACCCGGGACCCAGAACTAGAACCCAGGGGTGTGTGGCCTGCCCTCCTTTGGAGGCAATTGACCTAACTGCTCCTCCATCCGGGCATACCCCTCCCCCGCTTATCAAAACAGCTCATCTGGCTGGTCTGCAGTGCTTGGGAACCCATGGAGATTTCTGAGGGGTGGCCCCCCTGTGCCTAGGGCGGTGGGGCCCTGTGGTGTCCCCATCACTGTCCTGCCATCTTGGCAGGGGTCGGAGTGTCTGCCACCACATCTGGGCTGCACTCCAAATGCAGCCATCTCCAGCCACAGCTCTTTCTGTCCCCGGTGGTACTTTCCTTCTGCCTTTATCCTCAGCCACTTCTTACTCTCAGCCCCTGCGGCTGCCTTCCTTCACTGTCCCCAGGTAATGGGAAGTGACCAGAGAGGTCACCGGGCGGCCATCCCAGGGGTGGCCCTTCGTCCTGGCTCTTCGCTGCACTGCTGCTGGAAGAGCTCCTCTCTCTTCCTTCTGCCCAACGTGTCCTGTGTCTTTGGGGTATGTGACTTTGCACTGGGGGACGTGGCTATAAGAAAGGCTCCCTTGACCACTCAGTGGTGGAGGTGGAGGGCTGACCAGGGCAGGTGGTCCAGCATCTGCTGGTCAAGGTCTAGGGCAAAGGTCGGCACTCTCAGGTCAGGGTTTTGAAAGGGCCACCATCAGCCCTCCGGCAGTCTTAGAACACAGGCTGTTTTTCTCCTGCCCTTCCCACAGCGAAGGGCAGGGGCTGCGGGCCAGGCTGCCCGCAGCAATTTGGGTTCTTCTCCTGAGTTAACCTGTTAGCTGCAGTCAAATGACAAACATCTTTGTTTCTAAATCTCTAAGATGGGGATAACACTAGAACCCAGGATCTAGAGCTGCTGGGAGGATTGGGTTATATATTGTCCATAACACACATGAAAATGACCCTGATCGTATACATATGTCTATTATTACATTAAGTAGCAGATATCTTGTTATTTTGTATTATATGTTCTTATACTACGAAATGTGTATTATGTTATAATATATAATACATAGCATATTATAGAATGTACTTACTACATATGATAAAGTATGTCCATATATTATAACATAGGACACATGTTGTTATGTCATTATATAATAAATCGTACATATATTATATGCGATAGCTACCATATAAACTATACATAGGTGGTTAATATACATGAAACTTTTACCACAGAGCTGGTATGTAGCCTGCAGGCATGATGTAAGAGGGTTTTTTTTGTTGATTAAAGGAAAGCTGCAGGCAGGCAGGAAGAGAGAGGAGGAAGAAGCACTTCATTTCTTTCTTATTTAGTTGTTCGCACTGGTTGTTTCCTCCCAGGCCCAGAACTGGAACCAGGGGTATGTGGTCCGTCCTTCAGAGGCGATTGACCCAACTGTTCCTCTACCCGGGTGTGCTGATGTGTTAAGCATTTACTAATACCATTCTTTGTTTTTGAAGGGCTTATCTGGGGACAAAGTGCCTCTTTCATTCTGACTTTACAAGCAAGGCTGACACTCATTCCTCTGACTCCCCCGAGGGGCAGGTGTCATTTCTATCTTTACATTAAGGATACAGGCTTTTCCAGGTGTTGGGTACTGAGTGACTATGTGTCGCCTGATTGATGTCGATGCACAGGAAACCTGGAGTGACTCAGTCCGCGACCACCGCTTCTGGGAAGGCTGGGCTCCACGCTGTCCGGTCAGCAGGTAACCAGACCTTCTACCTGCCCAGCTGCTGGCCTGCCAGTTTGTTCCATTTCCAGTGATTTTCTACTCTCTTCTGAGACCCTTGGGTTTGGGATGACGTGTGGGCGGTTTAGTTGAGATTTTCTTTGAGCTCCGTTCAGAACATTGAGCAGATTGCACGTGTCAGGCAGGGACAGAAAGTGTATTCTCAACAGAGGAAACAGTGTGAATAAAGGCACTGAACCCCCAAGCATCTTTGGGGCCCAAGAATTGCAAGAATTTGTCATGACTGGAATGAAGTGTGAGTGAAGAACTGAGAATTCACAGCAGTGAAGGGCCAGGCCGACTTGTCTCTGGCCCACGAGAGCCACTTCTGAAATAACCAGTCATTTTGCAAACTGGTTGTTAAACCCTTGGTAACTTGGACTCGATGGTGGTGGAAATATTTACACTGTGGTGGGAATATTTACACAATGGAAATCCGCAAAATACTCCACATCGGGGCTTTCCCCGCTGAGAGTTCCTCTCCTGATTAGAAGGCCCTGGACAGGCACTCGGCGTTTATTCTCAGTGGTCCCACAGTGGAGGCGACCGCCGGTGGCGTGGCCGGCAGTGGAGCTGTGCCTTCCAATTAGTGACTTAGGAAGGTAATTCTGTATCATTCGTCCGGTCCCTCAAGAAACAGACCCAAAAGGGAGGCTTGCATGTCGCAGGTTTATTGGGAAGTAGTGTTGGCACTAGTCTTTGAAGAGGACGGAACCAGAGGATTGGGCGGAGGAAGAGTTGCACAAATAGTCATCAGATTGATCCAGAGGGACGCCCCACTGCTGGAATGGTCCTGCAGAGTGGTCCCACCCAGAGGCACAGGGGTCCGACCTTTAGATCCTTGCAGTCACAGGGTTGGGCACATAACCACAGAGCAGTGGCCGTCTTCAGGTGAGGGCAGTCCCTGGAGAAGGCTCAGCCAGCAGGGAGGGTGTGCGCCCCAGCATTCGCTCTTTGGTAGCAGGTTGGAAGAATTAAGACTCTGGGGGAGGTGGGTAGCAAGGTGGGGGAAGGAGGGAAGGGGGCCACAAGAGGGAAGGGAGCACCTCTGGGCTCATTCCCCTAATGTAGTGGTTTTCAGTTGCAGTGAGGGTTTCCGCCCTCCCAGGTATGTTGGTTATATCTGGAAACGCGCTTGGCTGTCCTAACTGGGTGGGGTTGTGTGTCTGTGTGTGTGCTGCTGGCATCTAGTGGGCAGAGGCCAGAGGTGCTGCCAAGTAGCCGACAGCCCATAGGGCACCCGCACCCCCCAACAAAGAGCCGCCAGGTGCATATGTCCAGAGCGCTGAGGGTGATGGGGTACCAGGAATAAAGGGACGGTATTAGAAATAAGGGATAGGGTGTGTGCAAGGTTTTCCTTCTCTGTCCTCCTGTGTATCTAGGTACTAGGAGGTGTTTAGTTATTCAGAACCAGGCAAAAGCCCAGACACAACTGCTGGACAGAGAAGAGAGCGTCCATCTAATAAGTAAATACATATTTCACCATCTCTAAAGCTCGCCTGTCTCCTATGAAATGTTAATTCTAGGTAGCGATTGATTCTCTTGGTTTCTCTTCCATCTCTTTCCAGAGGATTAAAATAATTAGAGCTTCCTTCTGTATTTAAGAAAACAAGATGAAAGCCAGCGAATAACACAGGTTTCTTGGAATAGCCTTTGTTATTTTTTACCACCTACCACAATGAGCGTTTTGCATAGAAATAGTAGAGCCCTAAGGGGATCATTTTTAAGTGCATGGTTAAGGTGTGAACCACGTAGTGAAGCAGATGAAGAAAATGAAATTTGATTTGGCAAAACCAGGAATTGCTTAAAGAAGTTCGCACTTCGGTCGTGAATACTCTGCCTAATAGCTGAGTGTGCTCCTGACGGTGAGCAGATTCGGTTGTGGCTCGTTGGTGAGGACTTCGGTGCTAATGTTGTTTGGATGAGAGCTGGTTAGGGTGCAGCTAACAGTCAGCCGGGCGCTTTGAACTGATCTGGTGAGAACTGAGGAAGCAACCCCCAGCTGATTGGAGCAGAGCGCGACTCCTGCAGACGCTGTTTCTTGGATGCCCCGACTGGGTGAGCAGGGTTGCTGGTGGAGGCAGGACTGCAGGTTTCCAGGATGGACACTCTTGGGAGAGCTGTAGAAGGACGAGGTCTCCTTCTTGCCTGGCACGAGAACACGGGATTATAGAATAGTGGTGCATACTGTATAGGACTGTACTTTTTCTGTATAGGACGAACTATACGCCACATGGCCTCTTGCGCACCTCTGCTTTGTGAAAGCCGACATAATACACATGGCTGCCCCATATCCCAGTAGAACTTTATTGATCAAAGCAGGTGGCAGGCCGAATCTGGCCCAGTGGCTGGAGTTTGCTGACCCCTGGACTCACGTTTTGAGGAGCTGGTGCTCTTTAAAAAATGATTTTGAGGCATGTGCTGGTAACTCAGGTGTTAAGTCTGTGGCTCTGGCAGAGACCCTATCAAGTCGAAGGACTGGAGTTCAGGACCCAGGGCTGGTGGGTCAACAACCAAATTTGACACTTGAATAAATAAAATGCTTCTTCCTCCTCTCTCATCCTGCCTGCTTCCCTTTATGCCTGCCTGCTTCCTTTGTCATAAGAAATAAAAAAGATTTTGGTATTTAAGGAACGTGTGAATGTGGAAATTTAGTCACGACTGCAGGATTTATGACTAAGCGGGGCAAATATTCCATTTTGTTTCCTTTATTTTGGTTTCTTTCTCTGGATCATCTTTCTCCTTTCTTAAATTTGCTATAGATCTTTCTATATCTACTTATTTAACTTTAAATCTTTGTATATGAAATAGTAATTGATAATAATTGATTGCCTTTTTGGAGACACTAAATAGTGCAGGAACCATTTTTCGTCTACTCTCTTTTAGCCCTTTGTAAACGCAATTTAGTTATTTTACTCTTGGGTATAGCTCTTTAATTACATTTTCTTCTATTTGCCATTGACCTTGGGTCAGTGGTTCTCAACCTTGACTGTGTATTAGAATCACCTGGGGAAATTTTAGACATCCCAGTGCCCAGGCTGCGTTTGGAACAATTAATCAGAACCCTAGGGAAGGTCCAGGCATGATTAATGTTTAAAGATCCCTGGGGATTCCAAGGTGCAGCCAAAGTTAAAACACACTTCCTTGGATTTAAGGGGGAAAAAAACCAAACCAAACCAACCCAACAACTATTGAAATGAATTTCCCTGTTTTTTTTTAAAGCATTTACTGCAATCCAACACTTGCTTTAGATGCTGAAATAAAGAGGAAAATTGAAACTTTGGAGGCATCCATTGATGGCTTGCAGGTTCTAAGTATGAAAATAGGATACTTCAGATTTTTAGGGCTGTATTCAGATATATGGACTTCCTAGTGACACAGTAGAAGCTTTGTTGTGGTTTGTAGGGGCAAGGATTGAAATATCAGGAAGCTGTTGTGACTTTGATGTCTCTATTCCAGTCCCAAGAGCTTTTTTTCATCAGCCAGAACAGTGACAGCCTTAGAGCATCATGAAAGCTTACAGCTTCTCGTGATCGAGTCATTACCCACAGAAGCCTTTCTTACCAGAGTGAATGATCAGGACAGATGTTCTGTCTCCAGAGGGAATGACCTTCTAACATCCTGGGCACATACATATTTCATGGTATTTCTTAAAGAGACCTGCATAGGCCAAGCTAAGGGTGATTTTGATGCAGGGAGACAGGACAATTCAAGAGGTAAATTCTAGGAAGTTTTATAAAGATATATCAAAATCATTTTGAAAATGTAGGTATAGGGATTATAGTATTTTGTCGGTAAAGATTTTATAAAGGGATCCAATAACATTTTTATTCACAAATAGCATTCTTTTCATTTTTTTATTTGTAAAGGAAAGGTGAAGACAGGAATGAAGGCAAGTAGGCAGGTAGGAAGTAAGAGAGAGGAGGAAGAAGCATCTTTATTTTTATTAGTTGTTCCCACTGGTTCCTTTCTGGACCCAGGACTCAAACCCAGGGGTATGTGGTCTGTGCCTCTTCAGTGGTGGTTGACCTAACTACTGCTCCACCAGGGCACACTGCATTCTTTTCATTTTACAAATGGAAGATTCTAAACTTGTGACACTGGCATCACTCAAGCATTTACTATTCAAGGCTCAATTTCAGAAATTAACTTGTTTTCTTTCTTAAGCAGGAGTTACAGAGTGATGACTTTTCCCTTTTTGAGGTGGGCTGGTTTCTAGCTGGGAGCAAGGGATCAGCTTCTGAGGCTTCAGTCTCTATGCAAGAAATGTGAGAGCGGCTTCATTATTAGGGGTGATGGAAAGAGAATGGTTCTATCCCTTGTAAGTAACTTGAATACCCCACAAAAGTGGTTTATTATTGCCTTTATGAAGGTACCTGGAGATATACCCTTCCAGGTTGGTAATTTCGCTATGCCCTGACTTTGGAGGATAGGCTTCAATTCCTGATTCCCTGGACTTTTTCTTTCTGGTCACCGGATGGCCACAGTAGACCTACTGTCATGATGTACTGTGACCACATGAAAAGACAGGAAGGGAAGGGAGCATTTCTCCCCTGGGTGTTATTACCAGAATTTAATCAGGAAGGAAGGGCTCTCCGGGAGCTCCCACCAGACTTCCTCCTCAGGATTCTAACCTGGAGCCATCACTTGTTCACCCTCAAACCTGTGCTGGCAAAACAGGTTGTGGTGGTTAATAAACTAGGGGCTAGCAAACTTTTTTTGTGAGGGGTCTGATGGTGACTATTTGGGGTTTTGTGGGCTGCATCTAAAGTCTCTCCCATATTCTTCTTTGTGCCTGGCAGCCCTGTCAAAACGTGAAAACCATGCTGAAGCTCTAAGACTGTGGACTGGATCAGGGCTCCTCGCATAAACTAATCAACTCTCCACTCTCTCTGCCCACACTGGCCCACCACTTTCTGAACAAAACTCTGATTTGGGGAACCAGATGTCTTTATGGTTCTTTTACAAGGAAGGAGCTTGCTTCGGGATGGCCTGCACTTTGTGTGAAGTCTTATTGAAGACTTGTATGTCTTTATGCCTTTAGAATGTACTGGTTCTAGAAATTGGCTTGAATGTATCATCATTGTAATCATCAGATCTTTCTACTCCTTAGAGTTTGATCGGCTGAGCGCCACATGTCAAAGACATCCTTACTGTAGAGCTAGCAATTCGAGGGTGAGGAGTTGCTGAGACATACCCTGTGCTGGGTGCAACCAGTACTTTTCTCAGTAAGATGCAAGAATCTAGGCCAATATCTGCCCTGATTGCTATTTCCCTTTGGTTCCTCACCATGAAATCCCTTTATTTCCATCAGAGATGTCATTCCTGTCCGGCCTTCTCTCCTCATCCTAGTCACTGCTTTGCTTCAGGTGCTGAGCATCTAACACCACCTTCCCTTGTATAACTCATCACCGTCTTTACAGTCCAGACGACACTGATGTGTGTCTTCTTCCAAAGCAAACATTTCAGTTGCCCTGCTATTTCCTTTCAGTTGCCATGATGAAAGTTAGCTCCTCGGTTGGAAGCCCGGTCTCACCAACTACCAGCTCCCCATGTGGATCTCTGACAGTTCACACCTTGGCACATGCTGTTCCTTGTGAGAACACCCCCATTTTCCTTCTCCACCTCGAGTTCTGTAACCCTCATTTTGGACCCAGTTCAAGTGCTCTCTTTCCTTGGAGACTTCCCCAAAGTGTTCCCACCTCCAGCCTTTCTATAATGGTGACTTCTTCTTTGAAGCATACATCTTAGGAATGGAAAGCATGACGTCTGTGACTTGCTAATGACCTCTGTGCACCAACACTAAACATGTAAGGAGGGACTCCCCGTGCTAAGCACCATGACCATGGTTTTCCTGTCTTGAATAGAGCTGGTTGATGTCCCTCCTTGAGGAGCAGCATTTATTTGGAAATCCTAGATGTTTGGCCCACAGGACATGTTCTGTACGAATGTTTGAATGAAGGAAGGGGCCCAATTTGGATTTGCATAGGGGTTCCTCTCCTTTATAATGTGCATTCTCACTCGGTTCTTGGTATCCCAATATGGTCCTTGGGCTGGTAGACCAGCACCCTGGTATCATCAGGGCGATTCTTAGCAATGTGGGATCTTCAGTATTGCCCAGAATCCCTGCATCAGAATTTGTACTCTACCAATGTCCTCAGAAGATCTAAATGCACATTAAAGTTTAGAAGTACTGCTGTAGGCTGGACTTAAATGATGGTCCCATAACTACCTCTTTTAACAGTCACCCTCAAAAGCATAAGTTCCTTCTAAGATAAGCTACAAATCACTTCCTCCCTCCTTCTTTCCCTCCTTCCCTCCCTCCCTTCCTAAAATGCACATTCCTAGGACCTGCCCTAGACCTACCAAATGAGAGTCCCAGAGAGTAGGGACACTGCTTTTTAAACAAATATCCCCAGGAGTCTTATATCTCTCTGAAGTCTGAGAAACATCCCAGGGCAAGCCTTAATCCTCTAGTTGTTTCTGATTCCCACCCCCACACCCTGCCCCTCCAGACCTTGAGGAGGTCCACCCTCAAAAATGCTCTTAACGTATGCACAGTCTAAGCCCCTGGGCCTTTTCCAGTTTCCCTGTCACTATTACTAGCACAGTCCTGCGCCCCTAGCTTGTCATTCCTGTACCTCGCATTGAAGAAAAACAAAAACAAAAAACAGTGTCTTTGAGTTTCTGGAAAAAGAAGGAGGTTTTGTTTACATCTGGTACCTTTTCTAGTGTCTGTCCCACTTGTCTGCATGTGTCCCCTGGTGGTGTCTTTGCTTTCTCCACACCCACTCCTCTCTGACAGCCTGCAGTCTGCTTCTCTTCTCACGTCTCCTCCAAAAATTCTTGCAAAAAGCCTTTATTCTCAGATTCACTGGCCTTTTGAGTGCTTGAAAGCAAACCTCTTAGAGGTTGGCAACTTAAATATCACCCTTTATGGCTTTAGCCTGCTTTGGTGGTGTGCACAGTTGCCTGAGTGTTTGCCTCTAGGCCAGGGAGAAACTGGACTCTGCTCACGCCTGACCTGCTGACCTCCAGGCCAGGAGAGCGGTCATTGGCAGGTTTGCTATGTAAAAACATGTCTTACAAGTTCTGGTTTACTGTAGGCATTTTTCTTAGCATTCACATAGTTTTCTTAATTCCTAGTTTATTTAATTACCAAGTTTCTTCAGGTAAATAATTGCCTGTATCATTAATTGCTTATCATTCTGTTGTTGATTTTGACTAGAAACTTCCCTTGTTTTATAGAATGCATCCATAGTCAGAGTCAATAAATAAATGATTATTTTCCCTTTGAGAGCTTTAAACTAAATCTTTGACATGTAATGGAAGGGGACTCAGACTGAAGGGACATATACTAAGAATTGCATCGAATTGAAGTTGTCCTGTGAAAAGAGATCTTCCTTTCTTCCTTCCTTCCTGTTTCCCTTTTTTCTTCTCTTTTTTCCTTTTTTCTTTTTTGTTGGTGGTAATGTTTCTTTTGTTCACAATGAATTCATTGTAGGATATTGAGATGGCATCTCAGTCTATTTCACACACACCCTCCACCAGAGTTCCAGTGTTCTTTGCCACCACCTCTCCCCTCTTTCCTTCCACCATTCCACCCTCCCATCTTACTCTCATTCCCCCATAAACACAGTCCTATGTCCTGTTATTTTTGTTGGGATTTGTGTGTTCATTTGTTTCATTTTATTGTAGTCTACATATGCGTGAAAGCATCCTGTGCTTCTTTTTTTTCTTTCTGACTTAACATGAACTTTTCCTTTCTTTTTAAATATTCAGCAAAGATATTCCGGGCAGTACACTAGGCTCAGAGGATTGAACAGTAAAACCACTATGGCCCCTTGCCTCTGAGACACTTTGGGTTTAGTGTAGAGAAACTTCGTCATCAAGTAACTAAAACACTTGGCTGAATAGAGAAGATGAGGGTCCAGTGGAGGTGGGAGCAATGAAGAAAAGATGAGGAAAGAGCAGGCAGGGAGTTAGCAGGAATCCTGCAAGGTGTCCTCTGTTGAAGCATCTGGAATGTGGAGACAGGAATTTCAGGCACTGCAGCCCCTGAGCAGGACCTGGAGGTGTGAGATTATCTATGAGATTGTTGGGGGCAGCTGAGATCTCTTAAGGGACTATTGGCAGAGAAGGTTGGGGAAGTAGGATGAGCTCCTGGATTTCCTCCCTAGAAGTAGCATGATCACGTATCTTGGTGGCCTAGAGGACTGTGGGCAGGATGGCGCCATCTTAAAAGATGGGATGGTCAGCAAGACAGCCAGGGCCAACGAAGAGCCAAGATTGGATAGACTGAGGCATTGAGGTCTGTGACTCCCTGATGACCTCTGTGCACCAATACTAAACACGTTAGGAGGGTTTCCCCAAAGCTCGATAATGCCACAGATGAGAAGAGGTCCAGGCAGAGAATAGGTGAGAGACGAACCCTTAGGTCAGGGAGAATTTGATGGGAAGGGTAGAGGAAGAGTTGCATCCAGAAGGAGGAGGAAAACCTGTGCGGTAACTTGTCAGCAAGTCATTTATATGGTGATACAGCTATGTTCTCTTGTTTCTTCACCTCCTAGATGAACTCAAAGCAAATTGCTCTTGAAGTGACTGGAAGAAAGATCTTCCGATTTCCCTTGAGATCCTCTCTGGGTTTTCCTCTCTGAGTTCCATGTCCTGTTGTCCCCATTGTTCCGTGGTGGCTTCTACACCACTTACCAGCCAGGCCAGCACAACCGAAGTGTGGGTCACCAGGAACTGGAAAGAAAGAAGGACCTGCCTTCCCCTGTCCTCATTTCTCCCTCCATCCCCCAGACATTTCTCTCTTCCCATTTGACAGCAGACTCTGTGTGAGCTGTTGGGTCAGGGAGACCAAGGGGTGGAAGGGACAGCTCTGGGGCTGCTGAATAGCCTGGCTTTGTCTAGAGCCTGTTTTTCTGACTGTGTGGTGCCGGACAGGGTGGTTTTTGTTCTGGGGAGAGCTGGACGGAGCAAGCAGGCTGCTGAGAAAGCTGTGGGGTTCCACTTCCCTCCGGGGCAATCTCCAAGGTCTTCCTTCAGGGAGAGCACACCCACAGACACGGTCATCCAAGGCCTTGGCACCCTTGTCCCCAGTCTCACTGGGATCATCAGGACAAGAGAAACTGTCACTCACTTCACTAGCTTCCTACTTGTCAGGAAGGGGCCCAGGCCAGTAACATTCCAATTTAATTGTCAATCGCACATTTCCCCCCCCCCAAAAAAAAAAAAAAAGCAACAGTGTGCCACTTTTTAGAACTTTTCCTTTACGGTTGGCAGTCAGTCTGCTTTCTTTTGCAGCAAACAGCATGCCAGTTTTCGTCAGAATGTATGTGTAGAAATTTGAAAAGAGGCGATTTGGAAAGGAGGGTGAGATTCGTGAGGTTTTCAGTGAGCATTTGAATGAGCCCCACACACTGGAAATTATTGTCACCTGCAAACATCATGCCAAATTTTCCTTCCCTGCCCCTTCTTCTTTCTCTCCTACTCCTGGACACATTCTAGAATCCTTTACATGCAGGCTTTGAACACAGAGATTGGAAGACTGGCAAGAGAGATGGAGAGAGTCTCGGCTTCAGCGGGGAGTGGTAGTTTCCTCTTTGGGGCATGGTCGCAGGGCAGCTGGTCAAGGTGACTGACTGGTCCATCCCAGCTGTGAAGAGATGTTTGATCCGTCTCTGTGGGTTCTAGAACATGCAGGCCTTTCATTAAATGACAGGAGAAGACCCTGTGCTGTTGAGTGCTGCTGGATTTGTACATTGGACCACCTACTTTTCCCTCCTGTGAGGGTCATAACAAATGTGGTTTCTTCCAGTGAATTTTAGACCAGAAGTCCAAAGAACTGTTGGTTGAAATCCCAGTTCTACCCCGTTGGTTCGATGGTCCTGGGAAAAGTTCTTAGCCACTCTGAACTGCAGTTTCGTCTTCTTTATGTCTCCATGCCATGCATATTTTTGTCCTGCACATGTGGCCTGTAAGACTGAGTCCCAGCGTCATTCCTGCGCCTGCGCCTGCAGTCTTGTGCATCATGCACTTACCCTAGCTTCCAAGGACGCTCCTCAGTGCTCTCTCACTTTCCCACCTCCATGCTTTTCTCTGAGGAGATTTTTTCTCTTTATTTGCCTTTAAAAAGTCCTGTTTTTAAGAAAGCTCAAATGGTATCTGATGTACAGGATTTTCCCAAATGCTACTTACCATTCATAAATATTTACCAAACCACGTACAGATGAATTTGTATGATGACTGGGATGCCCTTTAAAGTAGTCTCATTGGGATGAGGGATGAAGCAAGACTGGCCAAGAATTGATTATTTAATTGCAATGACTGATACTAGGAGTTCATTATCTTGGTCTCCTCTGTATATGTTTGAAATTTCACATACAAAAAATGTTTCCATAACTACCTGAGTCAGAGATGATCTCTCTTGCACATGTTTGAAGCTTCCTTGTGATAATTCCTTCTGACATCTGCTTCCTGTTATGGTGGTTGATAGCTTGCTTGTATATAGCTCAGTAGTTAAAGGACCATACATTCCGATTTGCTTATTCCGGAACCCACAGCCTTGGAGTCCTTCTTTGTCTTGCATCCCATCTGGTTTAGAATTACCCCAGATTTTTTTTAAACAAAGTATAGTTGTTTAACAGTGGCATGAAAAAAGCCTGGATGGGCTTTATATACTACCACTTAACTTTTTAAAAATATTGAGATAACTTTGATTTACCTAATAAAAATAAGCCCATATGTGTGGGTGTACCAGCAATACAAGACATCACAGCACACCCACCACCAAACTGTCAAAAGTCCTTCACAACTGTCCATTGGCCATCACCCCAACCCCAGGACACCCCCTTCCCTACTTGTCACCTCAGTTCTGTTGTCAGTGTCAAGTGTTGGTTTTTGTTTGGTCTATTCCTTTGCTTTGTTTCTTTATATTCCACAGGAGTGAGCTCATCCAGTCTTTGTTTTTCTCCTGACTTATTCCACTTACAAAATCTCCTCTAGTTCCATCCATGCTGTCACCAGTGACAGGATCTTTATCATTTTTAGGGCTGTGTAGTATTTTCGTGGGCATAGAGACAACATCTTCTTTAGCCAGTCATCTAATAATGGGGGCTTAGGTCGCTTCTCATTCTTGCCTGTTACAAAGACTATTGTGATAAACGTGCGGGTGCAGATATCTTTGTGGATTGGTGTTTTTGTATACGGCCCACAGAGTCTTCTGTGAATGTGCAAACACACCCGCCACAAGCCAGTAATGACTTCTCTCACTTTCTGTGGTCTTTCAAGGAGACATGCAGGGTGCTTGCTCACTGGTAAATCCGAATGGTCAGGACTGGCTAGCTCCTTCCAGTCTTAGATGGAGGTGGGAGCAGTATTGGACAATACTCTGTTCCCATCTGGGTCTGGGACACCCATTGTTTCAGGCTTGATTGAGAAAGAGAAGTTTGTGGTTCCAGATGACGTAATCCACGTAAAGCACAAGTACCTGGGTCCGTGACTAGGACTGGGGGAAGGACCAGTATGAACAGCTCACTGGCTACGTAGATGCTTCTTTCTCTGCTACCTGCCTACTTGCCTAATTGCCTTCATTCCCACCTGCTTCCTTCCCCTGAATAAATTAATTCTTTAAAAAAAAAGTGAACATGTGCAGGAGAAAGAATTCTACTTGTAATTTTACACAGTTAGTCAGTAGGAAGTGTTTTTCTGCATTTTGCTTTATTGATAGGTATGCATATGTGTATATGTACATATCTAATTTTTTAATTATTGATTGGAAAGAATTCCATTTGAAAATTGCTTTCAATGGGTTTCAGTTGTATAGGTTCACCATTTTTATGAACTCAATTGATTGGTCAATTAATAAACACTTAAAATATTGTATAATTTTCAGTGTTTTTCATGCTACCTGTCACAAAATATTCCCTATAGAGATGAAAAGGCCTATGATCACCTTACTTAATCAAGAAGATGGGCTCTGAAGTTAGACTTTGGTTTCAATCCCAAATTGTGAGCTATTTCTCCTTAGGTCTCAGTTTCCTTTTCTATGAAATGGAGGTGATAATAGTTGATTATAGACTCCTTTCATGAAGATTGAATGAATTATTACACATACAATGTTTAACATAATGCTTCTCCCATTATAAATGCTCAACTACTGCTTATTATTATTTTTGTTACACACACTAAAAATATTCTCTATTAGAGTGTGTGCTCAGTGAAGAGAGAAAATGTTTGATTTTTATAGGCCTCCACAGAGCCTGACACATAATGGCTCCTTGATAGCATGTGTTGACTGAATGAATAATTGAATGGATGGATGAATGGTGGACAACTTTGAAATGAACAGAATCATCGGGGGTGGTTTTAGTTGTATTCTAAGTAGATGAGATTGGACAGTGTCCACACAGGAATTCCAGATTCACCCTGTCCAAGGGAGGGCCCCAGCCTGACTCACCTGACTACCTCAAACACAAAGTTGCAACTAGAATGATGCTAAAGCATTTTCGTTAAGTGACAGCCTATTCACTTATTTCCCCTATTTGAAAATTTACTGTCATTTTCTATCAGAGTAACAGAATTGGACTTTTACTATAAGGAAACAGCTTCATTTTGCTTTAAGATTGCCAGTACATGTTCAGTCCTTCAGCAAATGTTTGTTAAGCAACCTACTCTATCCTTGCCAGATGGTTGAAAGGACTACCTGCAGCTGTTTCCTCGTTGATGACTTTGTTCACTGCAGAGGTGACAAGTTGGGGACTCAGAGGCAGGATTTACCCAGCTTAGTGTTTGCTTCTTAATGGTCCTCCTTCTTCTTAACCTATTTCTCCTCTCCAAAAAATTCTGGCTTCACCTTTCCTCCCCTTCCTTTCAGCACTTCCCTGCCTCTTGGGCTGAAGGTATTTTATAAATAAAAGATCCGAACTCTTAGAGGCTATTCTTCTTTGTTACTTTCATTATGATCTCCGCTTTGCCAGCTTGGGTCAGTCGCCCTTCCCATCCCTCACCTCCATTCCTCGACTCACTTGTCTGTGGCATTCATTTCTCAAATTATTGGTGCCACATCCCCTCCAGTGGTTGGAAACGGGGCAAGACATTGTCTCCATTCTCAAAGCAAAATCAGAAATTATGTGCTCTTAGGATTCTTAGTTAGAATTTTGTAGCATTTGCTCATAGAAATAGGTTATACTTGGCTTGGCTTTTGGGGCTAAAGCATAGGACTAATTATATGACTTACAAGAGCATCAGTTTCCTCTTCTGTAAATGATAAGTTGACTTCCTGTCTCTGAAGATCTTCTTCCTGCTTTGAAGATCTAGACTTCACTTATGTTATTGGTTAAATGGATGTTTTGTGGTTGGTCATAGGGAAACTCCCTATTAGAATATTGTATATACATACAAATCTAGTCAGAGTTTCAAACAATCATATTGACAAGTGTGTTTTTGATACATCTATTTGTTAAGGTAGGTTGTGCCATGGACTCTTTACCCAGCTGATACTAGCAAAGCAGAATGTGCTTCCTAATATTTACACTTTTGACAATAAGAATCAGTAGTGACTCCTGAACTGGTTGTCCCATTCTGTTTTTCTAATCAGTGCTTTAAATGAACTGGATATTGCTCAGTCAATTATTTCTTTACACCTGCATACCAGATAACAGGGTCTTGATAAGGCAAGGAATATGAGATTAAATATGAGTTATCATAGATGATAAACATATGTATATATAACTGTATATACACATACATACATACATACATACTTACATACATACATTTAAAGGAAGAGACTGGAAATGTCGAAATCTGTGTTCTCAGGGAGAAATCCTGAGCTGGCCTTGAATCTAATACTTCAAAATATTGGATAGATCTATTCTGCAGGCATCATGGCCCTCTGGGACTCAAGAGCTGATGTTTCTTAGGAAGTGGGCCATCTGCCATAAGGTTTAAAAGATGTTCAAGAGGGGAAAGGTGGGAGGAAAAGAAGTTGTAGGGAACTCTGAAATGCTGTTGTGGCAAGTTTCTTTTCCTTGTGTATTGATTGGTTCTGAGTCCCTTTTCATTTTCACTGTTGCCAGATTGATGGTTAAACAGTTGTTTTAGATTTGGAATTTTTGATGAGAGAGCTAGGAGCAGTCTGGAAATATTAAATTATAAAAGAATTAATATGCATTCATGTGTATGTAACAGTGATTCTCAAATGCCAGTTCCCCATCTAGTCCTGTCCCTGGAGCTCTAGACTTAAGCTGACAGTTGTTTGCTGGATTTTCTTCCCTCCATGGTCGCTCAACCTGTCTTCTCCAATTCAAGCTCAACCCTTCCCATGGTCCCACGTTTGCTTCTACTGTGTTCTTGTCTGCAGTGGGACTTGCTACTTCCAAGGAAGACCTATTCCATATAATTCCGTTTCCTTATCTCCATCTTTACTGCTACTGATCAGATCCCAGCTACTCCCTTCTCTCACTTGGACCTCTGCAGTAATCTCTCACTTTTGCTGTCTCCAGTCTTGTTCCTCATCTTGATCCACTCTGCACCTGCCCCCAGAGTGCCTAAAGAAGTAATCATTTGTGGGCAAATCACTCTCTTTTCAGGGCTGAGGATAAATCGATGAGCTAATCATCATTTCTGCTCTCACAGAGCTTGTTTTCTTGTGTTGAAGACCAACAAAGCCATGGACATAGACAAATAATGAATATCATATAGCTTTATTGTATCAAAAAGATTTGAGATGGAGGTTAAAAGGGTGGATATATTTGCATTGTGTAGAAAGACAAGGTTCTCCTTCGTGATTACATGTGAGCCAAGATCTAAAGGATGAAGCAAACTAAAATGGAAAGAGGTGGGAGATAAATACTTTAGGCAGAAAAAGACAATTCATGTGAAGACCCTGACAGGTGTAAGACCTTCATCAAATCAAGAACCTAAAACAAAAAAAAAGAGTGATTAATGCACAGAGTTACTGAAGGAGAGTGATTTCAGATGGGATCAGAGAAATGGGCAGGGGATCACGTTACACAGGGCCTTGTAGGTTATATTATAAGGAGTTTATTTTACTCCGAGTTTCATGGGAAGTCACTGAGGAATTTTATGTACAGGCGCAGTCTTATCCAACTCAGTATTTTTCTTTGAATCACTCTTGCTTTGTGGAGCACGGATCAAAAGAGGATAAAAATAGGAGTGTGGAGACCAGGTAGAAGTTTGCTGCAGAAGACTCAGTAAGAGTTAATGGTGATGTGGACTAAGTTATCATCAAAAGGGATGGAAAAAGGTGAGAATATTTGGAATAAATTTCAGAGATCAAATCTGTATCTCCTACTGAATTAGACATGGGGACCATAGGACAGGAGCAGATTAAGGATAGCTGGTTTAAACAACTGTATATAAGGGGTTGTCCTTTGAGACGAAAATGATTTTGACTAAAGAGGAAACCAAGGATTGCACTTTAGATGCATTAAATTGCCAAGTGGAAATGACAGATAAGTGGTTGTAATAATAATTTTGTGACCAGAGAAATCGTCTAGGCTATAGATGTAATCTGGAACCATTCTGAAAAGTTGAAATTTAAGACTACTGCAATAGGTAAAAGTAACTAAGAGGAGAAGGATACCTGAATACCTAATACTTAGGGTCAAATAAAGAGGAAACCAATACAGGAAGTGAGAGGAGTAACCATTGAAACAGGGGAAAAGCCAAGAGAAAGCCTTGTTTTGGAAATCATGAGAGGAGACAATTGCAAGGAGGAGAGAATAGTTGACTAAGGCAATGTTTCTGAGAGGTTGAATTCGATTTTTTATTGCTGCTATGACAAATACCCACCATTCTAGTGGGTTAAAGTAACACCATTAATTAGTGTACAGTTTTTCGGTCCTGAAGTTAGAAGTTAGGTTTGAGTTTCACCAGGCAAAAACAAAGCTTTTGACAGGCTGTATTCAGATGCTAGTGGAGAATAGGTCCACATTCCTTATGGTGATCAGACCCTGGTTCCTGCTTTTTTGTTGGATATTAGATAAAGACTATCCCCAGGTTTAGGAGGCCACCTGCATTTCTTGGCTTCTTCCATCTTCAAAGCTTGCAAGGATGGGTCAAGTTCTTTTCCAACTGCATCTCTCTGACCTACCCTTTTGTATTCCTCATCCCCTTGTGTGATTAGATTGGGCCCAGCCAAATAATCCAGTAGTCTTCCCATATTAAGGTTTAACTGTAAATCCACCTGTAATGCTCCTTTTGCTCTGTGAGTTTTGCTCACAGTTTCTGGGACTAAGGACACAGATAGTTTTGACAGTTAGACATTAACTGCCTACCACAGAGTGAGAACTGTTCTCAGAAGGGATCAGTGACTTTGGCAAGAGCCTTTGCAGGGTATTATGGCAAAGGAGAATCTTTTCAGGGTGGGCTGAGCAACGAAAGGAGAAGTTAGGAAGTAAAAACAATGTAATATATCGACAACTCCTTAGAGAACTGGAGTTATGCCTGGAGGGGGATGTGGGATGAAGTGCAGCACTTTTTTTTATGGCAGATACAAGAGCATAGTTGTTTAGGAATAAACCAGTTTAGAGTAGCATGGTGGTGATATTAGGGAGCATCATCAGGAAGAGGACACCTGAAGTTGGGAATTCTTCCTAAGAGAGTAGAAGGATCCAGGGGTCAATGGAAGAGTTGTCCTTTGGTGGGTGCTCCATGCCGACCTGAGTATAGAAGGTAGAAAGGAGAAGGGGCTTCTTTGTGACGGGAGACATGTAGGTCCCATCTCATGCCATCCATCTCCTCAGGGAAGTATGAGGGTCATGGTCTAAAACGGAACTGCAACTATGTCAGTTTGTTACTTCCAACTCTTTAGTCACTCTACCGCAGTTTTCATTTCCTGATAAACTAGGTCTAGAGTTTCACACAGTAGACTTGCACCTTCCTTATAGTTCTCTGGCAATAGCACACCTCTTTCCTCTCTGCTTTAGACTTTCTGTTGGCCCATTTTCTTTACTAGAGGGCCTTGCCTCTTCTACCTTTCCCCTTTACCTCTCCAGTTCCGCCCATATTCACTATTCTTTTCCAGGATCCAGCCTTGTGACACACACACCAGCTTGCTAACTGTTGCAGTTGTCTCAGATCTCCCCGTTTATACTTTTATTACTCCTGGTGCAGTTATTTGTGGTGTACCTGTAATCTCTTTTAAAAGGTGAGTTTGCAGAGGACCAAGACATGTCTCCTTCATGTTTGTATCCAGAGCACCCAACAGAGTTCTTGCATAGAATTAAAGCTCAATACGTGTCTGTTGAATTTAATCATATCATCGCAGTTAAACTGACTGAACATATACAAGCAATCTCAAAATAGGCTAGAAACAAATCTATTTGCTGTCCATGGCATGTAATTCCTCTTCATTAGATTGTTATAACTTTGTTTCTCTTACCCTCAGCTGCCAGATCTCAGCAGGCTCAGACATTCCAAATATCAGCTTGTAATCTGCATCACCCTGTAGGCTGTAAAATCCTTCAGAGAAAGGATCATTGCTTAATTGGCTTTGTATCAACAACACAGTGCAAAACCGGCAGCACATATCACAATACTACCAGGATGCATATCCTATGCCTATCTAGTGCTACAATGCAATGCCCCCGTAATAAAGTTAAATTAAAACAATTATATCCAGGTCAAAATGATGAGCTACATTATTTTGTGATAGTAAAATAATTCTGCTATAGTATCTGGCAAATCTTCTCTCTAAAGCATGTTCCATTGTTTTGTAATCAGCCTTTAGAGAAAAGTGGTCCCATGCTACCCTGATTTTGATCTCTTCATCCATGTGGGAGGCTCTGGGTCATCCTAAGTGGACTGATTTCAAGTTCTGTCAAACTGAATGACTTAGCATATCATTCTTCAACTTATTCTCTTCAAGGCACCAAACATATTTTACACATGCTACTAATGCAGGCTAACTGTGTCACTGGTCCCTAAACAAGTATAAATATGTATGCGTCTTCACAACCAGTATTTGTAGTGCTTTGAATGGAATATTTCACAACTTATAATAAGTTTACAAAAGGGTGATGATATTGCAGAAAATATTTGCAATGAAATGCTGTAGGATGAAAGTCGTGTGGAAAAACTGCATATCACAGAATGGTCTCAATTTTATGGGAAGATTTTATATCTGTTCTAGAGCCATAGAAATATAAATTATTTTAGAGCTACATTGAGATATGTACATACAACAATGGCCACAAAGTAATGAACCAAAAGGCTAACCATGATTTTATCAGGGTGGTAGGATTTGGGTAATTTCCTTTTTCTTCTTTATACCTTTCTTTACTTTCTAGGTATTTCCATAACTTACTCCTGTCAGATTGCTTTTAAATTTTATTTTTGCCAATGAGGAAGAGAATAAGAAACCAGGAGTCTAAGACTATTTAGTCAAGTTCTAGAAAATAGAGGTTAATGTGCATAAATGATCATGGGCCCAAGAGAGGATTTAGAGTTAACTTAATATGTAAAAAGTGTGCCTAAGATTCAAGAGATTTTCCAGGGTACCCGGTGAAATCTGTTTGGTGCCCCAACCCCAGGATGTCTTCAGAGGGCCTCTGGCTACCCTGGTATGTGTGATTGCACAATACTTTCTGAATGCTGCTTAATTCCCAAGACCAAAATAGTGCAGTGAGTCACTTGGATATATTCTGAATCAAAGATTTAAAAGCTAAAGTATGCAAATGGTCCTAATGCCTCAGCTCAGTGTAAACGTCAGTTCATTTTGATTTCCAGGCTACCAGAATGACTTGCTCGGGATGGTAATGTTAGAGCAAAGAGCGAGGGCTCCTCTCTCCGTGGGAAAGGACTACGTACTATGGCCTGCCTTTTTATTGTAATTATTATCATTATTATCATTGGTTTGTTTATCTCTGTGTTGCTTAGCACAGTGTAAGACACATGCAAAGCACTGGGTACATGACAGAGACCAGAGCAAAAGCGAGTATTATAAAGAACTGATAAAGCTGGGTACATACCTCTGGTTTGCTGGGTCTGCCTGTCTCTACTCCTCTTGTCTTGGTTCAGTCATGCACAGTATCTCTTTATCTCTCAAAAGTGTCCCAGTTAGGATGACCATTTTATAGGGTCATATTTTGACAGAGAGAGCTAAGTAAAATCATCTAGATTCTGTGATTTTTGTCTCTGCCTGCTAAATTTAAGGGCATATACTTTTTTACACACCCTCCTCCTTTCCTACCCTGCATAATAGCATGTCCATAGATGCCTTTGTATTAAGCCTTTTCAGATAGATAAATAGAACAGCTGAAGGAGTCGTAAAGGATTAAGGCTCTGGACAAGTTGATCTTTTTCTATTGCCACAGCTGTCCCAGATGGTTGATAATGCTTCCAGGTTTCTGAGTGCTGCCTTTGGGACCAATGGGATAAAATCTTGAGAACTTAGTGAAACTGACAAGCTGCCTTGATATTTGCTCTTAGGCTCTTACACTATGGATTGACTCCTTTTGACACTTTACACTTCTGCTTCCTTTATTCCTCTGGGGCACTCTGCTTGATCTCCTTCTGTAGAAGGAGAGTTTAAAGGGCAGCGTGTCTAATTCACCTAGAATTTAGTACCCCTTAATTGCCCCAGTAGCTTGAAAAGTCAATCTTGAGGAACAGACTCAAAGAGGACTCAAATGGAGACAAACATTTGTATTTTGACGAAGTCTGTGCTGTTTCCTGATTCTTTCTAGGAGCAGAAGTGTAATAAATGAGATTGGGAATACTCTTGCATTTTCTGAATTGGGGTTCAAGTTCCTGGAAACCTCTTGTGCTCTGTACATTTAAAACCGAGGACTGTGTTATTTAAAATGAACATAATTCTAACTTTCCTTGAGTCCCCAAGTCCTCTGAGAAATGTTGATGATGGAGATTTCTCTCCCCAGAAAATTATAGATGTGCACACACACACAAGGACACATTACATGTCATTTCAGAGGCTGAAGGTTGCCAGTCCCACTCAGTGGATTGTAGGTTAATGTAGCAGATAGAGCCTCTCTGACACCCATGTTCCACTGATGCCCATCCTCTTCCTAAGGCTGCTACTGGGAGGATGTTGTTCTAACCAGTCATTTTGGTCCATGTTCTTTGTCCATGATTGGCTATAGGCTATAGGATCACAACGTGATCCATTATGGCAAATAAGATAGGTGCATAATCATGGTGGAGAATGTTGGGGCAAAGTTTCATCACTCAAAGTGAGAATCACAGTTGTATGGAGAAAGCAGTCTGGATACTCTTTCAAATGTGCCATGGGGTTGAGCAAATAAGAGGCGGTCAACAAGAACTCTCTGGGGATGGATTGGAATTGGCCATTGGAATAGTGTGCATTCATGATTTCTAAAATATGCATATGGTTGTATAGATGTATATTTATGGACATATGTGAGCATGTGAATTTATATGTATCTGTGTATTTGTATGTATGCATATATACACAATCATTCATATATTACCTACCTCTGGTGAAAGAATTGGGAAGAAATGATATCAGAATTTGCAGAAATTCCAGGATTGGGACACAAATCTAAGTGTTACTGGAAGAACAGTTTGATCTCCTGGTACTGGTGCCCTACCTGAGCCTGCAACAGGCCATTCCACCGTTTAGTTATGCTCACTACCTTTGAACAATGAAGTGTGTGATCCTGCTCATGGATTCCTTGGTCATACACTTACAGTTGGGCCTCCTTTGACATAAATCAGTCCATTGGTCTGCAACGGTGTTGTATGGGATCTGTGCTGATACATTAGGCACTCTTAAGTCCTTGCTGAGACAGTACATGTGAGCCATATTTGGAGTAGGTAAGTATGAATTCTAGGAAGCATGAGCTGCTGTTTCTTCCTTTTTTTCCAGGAGAGAAGTCATCTATTATAAACAACTTTTCACCAAGGTGCTGGCTGATATTCTTGTAGATACAATAGGGATCGGATCTATCTCTGCTGTTTATTGGTTGGACATTCAGTGATGACAATGGCTAGGTCAGTGGTAGAAGAGAGCTCAGATTGCTAGACCCATGAGCAGCCTCCATTCCTGCCCCTTGAACCATTCCATTCATGGGTTCGTGGTGCCAGCACTCGAGTGACTGAAAAGAGGCAGCGCGGAGGGGTAGCTAACATATGCAGGCAAGTCATGCATTTTCCAAAAACACCTCGAGTACCATTGGATCTGATGATTTATTGGGCTTGAGGGACAGGGAAGATTGTACCACAACCTGACCTGCTGCTGAGCCCTTTCCTGCTCTGGCCTACATTTGTGTTGCCTGGTAACTCTGAACTCAGAGTCTTGTGTACTAGAGACTCATTGGTCAATGCGATACCAAGAAGTAGATGGGACAAGGGAAACGAAACAGGGAATTAGAGAAATCTAGGGACAACTGAAGTTTAACCTCACTGGATCTTGTAAGAGCTTCATGAAATTATCTCAGAACTGTGTGCACAAAGGACTAGAGGGGCCCCCACCATTCACTGAGGACAGAGGGTCCCATGTGCTTTACCTCTAGTAAATAGGGTTTCTCAGACTCAATTCTATGTGGATATGTATGGGGGCTTCCCTACACCACCAAGCTCTTTGGGACACTAGAGCTTCTGAGAATTCAAATCAATTCAGCTCAATTCTGACACTTTCTACCTGAAGTCAGCCTCAGGTTGCACAGGTCAAGTCTTCCAAGATCACCATCTACGTCAGATGCCAATCGCAAACCCAGGCTTTTACCTGTGCTTCTGACAGACTGGCTATAGAGTTATCCTTTTTCAGAAACCTCTTCTCAGGTTTAATTAATTTGCTGGAGTGTTTCACAGAACTTAGGAAATCTACATTACTCACTATATCACTGCTGTATTACAAAGGATATAACTCAGGAACAGCCAGATGAAAGAGATGCACAGGACAAGGTACGGGGAAAAGTATCACGTTTCCGTGCCCTCTCCCAGGGTGCCATTCTCCCTGAATCGCCACATGTTCAACCCAGAAGAACTCTCCGAAGCCCCTCCTATTGGTTTTTTTTGGAGGTTTTATTACATAGGCATGATTGATTAACTTTTGACCACTGGGAATTGATTCAACCTCTAGTCTCTCCCCTCTCCTCTGAGATCTGGGGGTGGGGCTGGACGCTCCAAAGTCTAATCACATGGTTTACCTGGCAACCAGCCCCAATCTTTTATGTATGCATGTATGTATGCATATGTATACATATATATATTTGTGTGTGTGTCTGTTATTGTAGCAATTACTCTACACATTAAAGTAACCTCATATGTATAGGTTCCCCATTCCTTAGATATATGTCAACATACCCTGCCCTCCACCAAATTGACAAGTGTGCTTCGCCATTGTCTAATGTCCAGCCCCCATTCTTAAGTTGCTTCCAAAAGTCATCTTATTCACATAATTCTATCACTTTCTTTAAGGAAAGTTGTGGGCAAGAATATAGCTGAGTAGGCAGGCAGGCAGGAAGAGAAAGCAGGAGGAAGCACTTTATTTTATTTAATTGTTCATCTTGGTTATTCCACTGACCCTGGGACATGAACTTCGGTCCTTGGGATGGATATGGACTGTCCTCTTGGCTGTAGGCAGTGGACCAAACCACTACTCCAGCAGGGTGCCCCATGATTTTCAGCACTCAAGGAATTCCAAGGGTTTGAGAGTTGCGAACCAGGAAATGTGGATGAAGACCAGATGTGTATGAGACATATATTCTGATCCTCTGAGTGGTCACACAGAAATTTCTTATAAATGACAATGCTGCACCCAGACCCTGCACGGCAGCAAGCCCAGCAGGTTCCATCAGAGAACCTAAGAGGAGGAATCTGGAATCGAAGAGGCCACCTGGTATCTGGTATAACCAGCATATGGTTAATGTGCATCTGTTTGGCAGCTGGTCAAAACCTGTGCTGGGGTGCGCCCCTAGCGGTCTAGTGCACCTGGGAGCAGTCCCACATACATCCCAAGGTCCAGGGTTCAAGACCCAGGGCCAGAGTGAACAACAAATGAAAAACTAAATGAAAAAGTAAATAAAGTTCTTCCTCCTCTTCTCTCTTGCTTTCTTCCTGTTTGCTGACTCACCTTCATTCCTACCTGTACCTTTCCTTTAAAAAAAAACCAAAACAAACCTGTGCTGAATTGGAAAGTGATACCAGGGAAGGATGAGGAGGTGGGTGGAGAGAAACTGGAATTGGCACCCAAGAATAGCCCATGTACACATGCACACCAGTTGGTCAAATTGTTAGGAAAATTAAGAATTTGAGCACTATGTATCTGGCACTGCTCATATCTCTCTGTGATGCCTTAGAATATTTATCTGACCATTCTAATGTTTTATTTCCCATATTTCCAATGAGGATAACAACTCATGCATCCTGGAGTTTAGCAGAGATGATAGTTTTTAAGTTCCTTTCTTTGGACCTGGAATAAATGTTAGTGAACCACAACCTGACTATGGAAAGCAGTAGCTGCGTGGACAGTTTTCTAGTCTTGTAGCTAGAGAGGAAGGGGAAGGAAAGGAGATGAGAGGTGAGTTCATATGAAGGAACCATTAGACCACAATGCAGTAGAAGTGTTCTCAGTGGGCTGAGGAGTATTTGCGTGCTTTGCATAGGGCAGGGACAGGTACGGCATGTGAGTGGCCGTAACAGCATGGTCAGAGGAGTAAAGTCAAGTCCAGGGTTGAAAAATTTAACCAGAATGGCCACCTGACTCCCTCCCTACCCAAACCATTGGGATCATGTAGGAAGTGACTATTCCTGGAAGCTTGGGAATATCACAATTTAACTTAATCATTCCTGAAGAGACATACAGATGGATGGGGATGGGTAGAGTCCCGGACAAACTCTCATTCATGGCTTACTTTTAGACATAGCTCAGTGCTGACACATAGTAGGCATTGAGTAGGTGTGGGAGGAGAGGACAAGAGTGGAAGCACTGTGTGTGTTTATCTCATTAGTTCCTTTCTCGGTTAACCTATGTGGTTCCTTGGGTAAGACATTTGCCTTGTCGTGCCAGGACCAACTTTCCTGAGGGTGGGTCAGTGGGTCTGTTTCCTCTTTACCAAAGAGGTGAGCGAGTTCTCTTAAGTCCTAAAAATAAAGGGCTCTGAGGTGTTTTGAGGTTAGATCCATGTTGAGTGCATGTGTCTCCATTTTCCTTCCTGGGTTATAGCAAGCGGTGTTTCACCTTTTGCTTGCACAAGTTGTGTTCAATCCATTGAAAAGTGATGTGCTCATGTATGCACTCAGGAGGACTTGTGGTGTAGCCAGTTATGACAGCCTTTGCTAGAATATTTGAACAGGTTGCCTTCTGCAAGAAAGTACATGGCAAGCATTACTTATTTCATAAACATTTATTAGACCTAGCTGGTGGCCTACCTATTCCAACTAACATAACAGAATTTCAGTACCACCAGAGAATTTGAACAATTTCTTGGAACTTTATGTGACAGATCTTGAGTAACCATGACAGTATTTGGGGAATGAAATATGATTACTTTCTAGACCGTCTCTTTGGTGACACAATAACTTGACTGTTTACACTTCCCCAATATGGAAGGATTTGGGGAACTAACCTGGTGTTCCCATGTTGATTTTTCAAATACAACATTCACGAAAAGGGTATTTTTAAGAAAGACCTCTGATTATTTCAGGCCTGAACACCTTGAGAGTGAAGCATTCTGAAGAACTTAGCCTCATTTCCTGGAATTTTACATCTCTGCCCTCAGCCTTTTGTTCTGCTTTCTTTCCACAGCATGTGACATGGTGGCAGTTGGTCATGTTGCCTGTGGTATCCTTTGTGCTCCTCCTCTTTTTCATAGGACATTCTGTCCTTCCTGCAGCCCAACCTGTTTGCAATTTGGCACACACGGAGAAAGGAACTCTGTGCATCGTCTTATGCCCTGGGAAGGCACTAGTTTCAGCTTCTCAGCTACCAAAATCTTAGGTCCAACTGCCTTTGGATATTGAGACAATTGGGAGGTGTCGTAGTGCATTTAACTTTGAAGAACATTGCCTTTGGCATCGAAGGAGTGAGCTGTCTTGGCATCTGTCACTATACTATAGCCACTGGGATTTTTGGAAGAATTTCATTTCATGCTTTTTTTTTTTTTTTAATCCAAATAAGAGGTCACAGTGTGAGTTTGGCATATAGAGATTGGTATGTGAACTATATAGAGTGGGAACAACTCAAGTAAACTTCCAAAGAAAGCTTATCCCTCTAGTCAAACAAACAAAATACTTGTTGGGAAAGCAGAATCATCTGAAAACAATCTAAGTTTGGAAGTAGTAGTAGTAAAAATAAAACAGTGTTTCTTCTTGATTTCAAATAAAAAGCACTTTAGTGCTAGGATGAGAAAAGCAGTACCTCTAGGGATTGCTGACTGTTGGAACTGGAGAAAAATGAATGCTGTGTTTTGCATCCTGTAAAATGAGGATTGCAGTTCAGTTTTTCCTTTATGCATTTAAAAATTATTTTTAATGGTGATAAAATGTATGTAACACAGAACCGATCATCTTTACCATCTTGCCTGTACACTTCACTGGTATTCGTATTATTGTGCTATGCTCACCATCACCCATCTCTAGACCTCTCCCTCTTGCAAAACTGAATCTGTCTACCCATTAGACAACAACACTTGTCTCTTCCCACCCATTCCTGGTTGTCATTCCCCTTTCTATCTCTGAACTTGACTCCTCTAGGTAGCTCCTGTAAGTGGAATCATACGGTATAAAATTGTCTTTTTGTGGTTTGGGTTATTCCACTTAGCATAATGTCCTCAAGGCTCATTCATCTTGTAGCATATGTCAAGACCTGGTTTTCTTTTTAAGGAAAGGAAGAGGTAGCATATTTACATCATTCCAAAAGAAAAATATACAAAGATTTATAATAGAAATCTCTTTGCTCCATCATTCCAGTTGCCCTCTCTACAGTTAACAGAGACTACTGGTTTCTAATATAGCTTTCAAGGATTTTATGCCTAAATAATATTCCTGGCTATATAGTCACCTTTTGTTTACCCATTTTTGTGTCCGTAGACACTTGCTTCCATGTTTTGGCTCTTGTCAATGATGTCATAAGGAACATGAAAGTGTTCAGGTATCTCTTTGAGACCTGTTAGTTTGTCAGAGCTGCCACGAAACAATACTCCACCCTGAGTTTTTTGAACAATAGAAATGCATTTTCTCATGGTTCTAAAGTCTCGCAGTCTGAAATCAAGGTGTTGGTTTCTTCTGAAGGCTCTCTCCTTGGTTATAAATGGATGCCCTTTCCCTGTATTATTCCATGGGCTTTTCTCTGTGAATGTGTCCCAATTTCCTCTTTTAATAAGGGTGCCAGTCATGGTGAATTAGGGCCTGCTCTAAGGACCACGCTCTTTAAAGACCCTCTCTCCAAATATAGCTGAGGTTCTAGAGGTTAGGACTTGGACATAAGAATTTTGTGATGACACCATTCAACCCAGATTACCCTGCTTTCCGTGATTTTGGCTAAGTGTGAAGTGGAGTGCCTGGATCATGTGGTCATTCTGTTTTTCATTTTTTGAGGAAATAGTTTATTTTTGTAGGGTAATGATGAGATTCGAATACTGATAAAGGTTTTAGCAAAGGGTTGACCTCAGGAAATGTTGATGTCTCGCAGTTGTGTAGACTATTAAATCAATTAGGACAATCCCAGAGTTTTCAGGCAAAGAAATTGATTCTATAAAGTTAAGTAATTTATTTCTTCAAGTTCCTAGTGCACAACAAACTCAGAAAAACAAGGACAACCCTATGTTCTGACTATGTCAGGACACTTAATACCACTACTTCTTTCCAGTTCTCTTCAAACCGTTCTGTTATTTGTGGTTAACTGTTTGCTGGCTGTTGAGGCATCTTATTTTATTCTTCACTTTTTCATCTTCATTCACTGAAGAGGTAGCGTATTTACATGGTTCCAATAGAAAAAGTATACAAAGGTTTATAGTAGAAATGTCTCTCCTCCATCATCCCAATTATCCTCTCTGCAGACAACAGACTACTAGTTTCTAATGTAGCCTTCAAGGATTTTATGCATGTGCAAAAAAAGAAATCCATGGATGTATTATCTTTCCATTTTTAAAAAACAAGTAACATATTGTCTTCTGCATCCAGTTTTTCCCACTTAATATATTTCGACAATCTTTCCATATGAATAAATAAAAATGTTCCACATTCTTTTTTCAACGGCATAGCATCCCACTGGTTGATTGTCCTGTTTCCTTCAGCTCATCCCGTATCAGAGGGAAGCGATGTTGGAAAGTGCTGTGTTGAATAAACTTGTATGTTTTTCCCTTTGCATGAGTGGGAGATCTATCTGTGGAGACAGTCTTAGTGGTGGCATTGTTAGGACAAAGGGAGTGTGTACAGTGTAAGAGAGAGTCTTTCAAACTACCCTTCATGGCACTTGTAAGAATTTACCCATTCACCATCATTGTCTTACGGAATTTTTAATAAGGGGAAATTACTATATTAGACCAGGTCCTACCTTACTTATCTAGTGATGACTGCTTGTATGAGGTCTCGACAGGTATCAAACATACAATGCATTCCCATCAGATCAGGAATAAGACAAGAATGCTCTATCCAGCTGCTGCCGCTCAATAGTATATGACCAAGGCACTTAGGCAAAAAATTAAATGTCATCCATATTTGAAAAGAAAAAGTAAAACTGTCTCTACTTGTAGTTGGCATGGTCTTATCTATTAAAAAAAAATCCTGAAAAATCCTCTTAAAAATATTAGAATAAGCAAGTTCAGCAGAGTGGCAGGTTATAAGATCAAGATACATAGAATCAATTTTATTTTATACACTAGCAGTGAAACATCTGGAAATGAAATGAAGAAAAATAACTCCATTTACAATAGCATCAAAAACAATAAAATATTTGGAAATGAATTTAGCAAGTAAAGTGCAAATTTTAAACTCTGAAAGTTACATGATTAAAAGAAATGAAAGAGAGTGTAAATAAATGGAAAGATGTATTATGTTCATGAGCCAGAAGACTTAATATTGTCATGATGGCAGTACTCCCAAGTTGATCTACAGTTTTAACACGATTCCTGTCAGAATTCCTGCTGGCTTCTTTGCAGAAGTTGACAAGCTAATGCTAAAATTGATATGGTAATTCCAGGAACTCAGAATAACTGAAACAACATTGAGTGAACAAACTTTGAGGAATCATACATCTCGATTTCAAAGCTTACTATAACAATCAAGGTAGATACTGATATTAGGTTAAAGATAGATCAGTGGAATCGAATTGAAAGTTCAGAAATAGACCGTTATACTCAGTTGATTTTCAACAAAAGTGTTAAGATGCTTCGATAGGGAAAATTAGTCTTTCCAACACTTGGACCACTGGATAAACTGTAAAAACCTTAGAACAAAACACAGATGTAAATCTTTATGACTTTGGATTTGGCAACAGTTTCTTAGATATTTGACAACATACCATAAACAAGTATTACATATAGGTAAATTATATTTCATCAAAATGAAAACTTGAATGGCATTGAATGGCAAAACTCCAGCAAGAAAGTAAAAGGACAAGTCACAAGCTAAGAGAAAATATTTATGAATCATATATCTGGTAAGGGATTTCTATCTAGAATATATGAAGAAAGTGTACAACTTGATAGTAGAAAGACAAAAAAAAATGAGTTCAGACATTTCTCCAAGAAGTTATACGAATGCCCAGGAAGCACATGAAATTTAAGTTCCATGTCGTTAACTATCTGGGAATGTAAATCAAAACTGCAATATGATCCACTAGGATGATTATTATCAAAACAAAATCAGCAAACAACACGTGTTAGCTAGGCTGTAGAGAAATTAGAGCCCTCATACACAGATGATGGGAATAGGAAATGGTATAGCTGTTTCGGTAGTTTCAAAGTTTGAGAGTTTGACAGTTTGAAGAAAGTTTAGAGTAATCATTCGACCTAGTAATTTCATTCCTAGGTATAGTGTACCCGATAGAATTGAAAATGTATGAACACACAAAAATTTGCATGCAAATGCCCATAGCAGCATTCTTCTTTTGTTTTTATAATACTTGATTATTATTTCTTTTGTTTACAAAGCCAAACTCATTTTAAGATATTGAAATTTCTTCTCAGTCTACGGGTATGACACACCACACCCGCCACAGAGTTCCAGAGTCCTTTACCACCGACTTGTTCCCCTCCTCCCCTCCCCCTCACATGCCCACGGCAGCCGTCATCTTGAGTCCTGTGAATTTTCTTGGAGTTTATCTGTTTATTTGTTTCATTTTATTATATTCCACATATGCATGAAACCACCCTATAGTTCTCTTTTGCTGACTTATTTTGCTTAACGTGATCCCTTCCAGTTCCATCCACACTGTTGCCCTTTTTTTAGGAGTTCCATAGAGCATCTATCTAGTCATCTGTTGACGGGCATTTGGGTTATTTCCATAGCTTGGTTATTGTGAACTGTGATACCATTATTCTTAATAGCCCTGAGTTGGAAAAACTTCAAATGTTCATCTGCCAATGAGTGAGTAAATAAAAGGTGGTGTGCGTGTGTGTTTATTGTTTGGCAAACAAGTGCTGGTACATGCTACGACATGGTTGAATTTTGAAAATGTTATGCTAAATGAAAGGGATCAGTCACAAAGCCCACATATTAAATGATTCCATTTATACAGTTTCAAAAAGGACAAATATGCAGAGGCAGATTATAGACTAGTGGTTGCTTAGGGACAGAGGGAAGGTTAGTTGAAGGCAAATGAGGAGTGACTGGTAACAGGTACAGAGTTTCTTTTGTGGGTGACGGGAATGCTATTAAATTGATTATAGTTGCACAACTCTGAATAGGTTAAAACCATGGATTTGTTGCACAATTTAAGTGGATGAATTGTATATTTTGTGAATTATAACTCTAACAGAGCCGTTATAGTAAACATGAGAAGGCAAAGGGAATGCATGGATATTTTAGTGGAGGTTAGTCACTGTGGCTTAAGAATTCATACTCTTTAGTAGCAGACATTCTAAAATTTCTAGAAGAGTGAAACATGTCAGACGCTCACACCTGATCTTCAAGACTCCTGGATTGCTCTTCAACTGGGAACCACTTCTGACTCATTTATTTCCAGGTTTTATGATGAGCAATATTGGAATAGAGTATTTTCTTAGAAGCAGTGAGGAAGTTTCAGGTCACATCTATTTTCACACCCTTTATAGTTGAGGTGCCTGTTAGAGTTTTTGCTTATATTTCTCACGAACAGTAGCTCCTTGCAGCAAGAGAACACGATAAGACTTCACAGAAACTCCTTTGCTGACCTATTCTGGCTGTTTCTAATGTCTCTTGGCTTTGTGCGTCCTAGGTCCCCATGAGATGTCTTGGCAGAACACCCTGTTACATGTCAAGATGAGTGCCTCTCTCAATTTCCCTTCTCGATGAATTTTCTCTTTCTTGTCACCCTTTATGCCCAACGCTCGTACCCTTCGGAGAGCCCTTCCACACCTTTCTCTGTTTATCTTCTCTTCACTGTGCTCTGGATGGCGTCAGGGTCATTGGGACCTTGCCTTGTCATTTCTGTGCTTTGGTTGTTGATTTCTTCCTTCCTTCATGCTACTAATTTCTTTTCTCCTCTGGATAGTTGCTCACATTTCTCATCGGTTTTTAGAGAGCTGGAACAACTCTCAAAACACCTCCAACACCAAAACTCCTCAGATTCTCATTTCTTACTCAGTAGATTATGCTCCTTTGCATTTCCAGCTCCTCTCTGAAAAGTCACCATTGTTCTGTGCTCTCTGATATGTACTTGGACAGAGGGCGGGAAGCTACAAAGGTAAGAGCCTGGTGCTAACTGTAATCTGGAACCTACCTTACCCAGAACAATCCTGCCTGTGAAGGTGAAATGAAGTTGTCCCAAGGAGAGAATGAACTTCCTAAATTGTTTTCCCAGGTTTTGTGTTAAAAATTCAGTGACCACAAATGTGGTCTGTTCTTTGGTGTAAAGCCTAGTTTGTGTATTGTTTTAGGCACTGGAAGACGGTGCAGTTTCCTGAAAGAAGATACTTTCCTTAGTAAAAGACTGGTATTTTTCCTACACAGAAAACGTCTCCGAGAAAGTCATTGAAATGTATTTGATTTTATGCCTTTATTTTATTTTGATTGCTAAAATTTCTGGCCTAGAGTCAGAGCTGAAGAGTCTCAGTGACTGCAGTGTCTAGTCTAATCTGGTACTAGTGAGTCTTCAGAAGGAAGGGAGGAATAGGTTTGAGACCACCCTCGGGATGAGCAAAAAGGTCCTTTTCTTCGTTATTGAGAGGGGCCGTCCCCCGCAACAGCACAAATATCACTAAGACAGCATTTTGTAAACAGGAATCACGAGACAATTTTCAACTGGTGCCTTGGCCGTTACCCTCCTGCTAAAATAATTTCTTTCAGGTGGGAGGAAACCTTATCGATTCAACAGAAACCCCCTTCAGGAAGAGGTGTTTGTTTAGAAACACACCACAGAGCATCTGATGGTAGAACTTTCTGGTGTTTTCTAAACATCTGATGTAGTTCTTTTCTCTAATGCCGGAGCACCCTTTAACGTGAAAACTAGCTAGTTTATTGGCCAAATGCTTTCAATTTTAGCTCCAGGGGAACTAAAGACTTGAAAGGTTAAAATATCATTGACAAATCATGGCAATATAACTTTTCTATTGAGTCTGGCTCTGCCAATAGGTAGATAAAACCTGCAGCTTAAGGAAAATAGATCGCTGAATCATGTCACAATAGTTTCTGATAAATAGCATTATAACATGCATTTGTTACCTAGAGAGCTCTGGACGTAAGACTAGAAAGTCTCCAGAGGAATTTAATCTAAGACTTCTTCCTATGGATCCCAGATTTTATTTATTACCCTGACACAGTTCAGTGACCCTCTGTCTACAATGGAGTAGAAATGGATTTAGGATGAAGAATTGCTGCAGTTGAAGGATTAACTTCAATTGTAAGGGCAAGTTGGCTGCTCCCATCTGTACAGGCCTATGTATCTGAACAAGGCCCTTGAAATGGAAGCGGTAATGTTAGCAGGAGCGCCCCAGAAGAGACTGGAGCCTCGCTCCAGGTTCTTGCTTTCCTGCAGGTGAAATTAGCATGCAAGACACAGCAAACAAAATATTAAGTGGAAATTTGTTGAAATAAACAAGACAGAGACAGCGTACTCCTTAAGGTGATGAGAAGTGGGTGAGATTTGAGGAGACACCGGCAATTGCCCACTCAAAGTGTACATTTTGTTGTCCTTCCCCGTTTCCACCTCAGGGGTGTTCCTGGGCCTTCCCAGGTTGGGATTTCCAGGGAAGAGATGGCGATTTGGGGGGAGAGGTGTTCCATTTACTACACATGCTCCTTCCATAATTCACTCTTATAATGAGCTTAATGTATGGGTCCATATACAATTTTACGTTAAGCGTATTATAAGGAGACAAAGGTTACTTCAAGGTGGCTCCAAGCAGTCAATACACCTGTGCAGTCAATCGGTGTGAGCCGGCTCAGCCAGGCTGCCCTTTTGGTTCCATTTCTTGGCTGTAAAAATGTATGTGTTGCTCTCCCATTGGTCAGAATGTCACCTGACCATTTCAGGGTCTGGTCTGCTGGGGTATCCCCCGCTTTTCTCCATCCCAGCTCCTCCCTAGGCGAGTCTACCTAATAGTAAAACTTATTCTTTGTAGTTGTAGTGATCATTAATTTACGAACTTCTGTGAAATGCTTATCACTGTGTTATGCCTATGCAATATTCTCAATAAATATTAATCGCTCTCCTTATTCTCATGGACAAACCAAATGTTACTTAATAAGAAAAGCACCTGCCAAAAATGGTAGTGTTCCAGGCCTGGCAACTTTGACCATTCATTTATCCAAAATGGCTTTGTCTAAGGACATTGCACATACTGCTTGGCTCCTCTAACCCAGCCAAGGTAGATATTGGTAGTCCCATTTTCAGGATGAGCCTTAGAGTCATAACCTCCCAAGGTCTTAAATTCAATGAGTACTATGCTTTGGCGCCTCCCTGTAGGCCCCCCTTTTAAAGGTCATGTTGAGTTATTTTCCAATGTAGCCATATAGATATTTGATATATACTTTAAAACAATTTAATTGAAGTAATGTTAGTTCATAATATTATATAAGTTTCAGCTGTACAGCATAATTCAGTATCTGTCTATACTTCATCAGAATCGCCACGAAAAGTCTAGATTTTTTTTTTTTTTAAGGAAAGGTGCAGGCATGAGTGAAGGTAAGCAGAGTCAGACAGGCAGAGAGAGGAGGGAGAGGGATTTATTTTATTTAGTTGTTCATCTTAGCTGGTTCCCTTGGCCCTGGTATGTGAATGTCCTTGAGATGTGTGTGGACTATGCTCAACCAGAGGCAGCACACCCAACTGTTACTCTACCAAGGTGTGCCAGCAGTTTGGTTTTTGATGGATACTTTTAAATCATGTGACTGCATGTGGAAATGAGTGGGCGCTGCCTTCCATCCTTCACCCTGCTCTCCAATAATAAAGACATGAGAATTACCATTAGTAATATTCAGTTGAAATGAGTCCAATAAAAACCTGCAACTTAAAGAAAATCTTGTAAGAGTAATTTATCTGAGGATCATGATAAATGATTTCTGCATGTTTTTGGTTAGCCATCAAGGCCACTTTGGAGAAACTGTCCAGGTAACAGTGTCTATAGTTACCATAGAACATATTTAAAGGAATACCTCTCACTCACATTTCTGATCACAGAAGTAGTAGAACATGCTGCTAGCAGGCTAGGGAATGTATGTGCTTTGGGGGGCTGAGTCTTAGAGATGAACTGATTCACATGTTTCAAGGTGACTGCCTGGAACAACTTCTAGACTTATTACCTAAGACCAGAGAACTCCACTTGTGATATTTGAGTTATAGCCCTAGCCAGATCAACATCTGTTAATTATGGTGATGATGGTTTATCCTGGAGTAAACACTGAAGGCCTAAGTCTAGAGAACTGGAATTTTCCCTGAAGGATTACATGGGAATCTTGAAATAGTATGAAAATATGAGTAGATTTGCATTGAAAGAGACTGCTTTGGAAAGAAGTTGTGTTTGTAAGTAATATTTTCTCTTCAGAAAACCTCACATTTAAATGTGTGGTTTTCTTAGAGTTTGTTTTTTAACTGACCACCATGAGCCTCTAACCAGAGCTGCCCGTTGTGGGGCATGCATGAAGCCAGCAGGTATGTGGCAGGACAGTAGGCAAAGGCCACTTTAATATTTGTCCAGGCTGTGGTTTGCAAAATGTGACTCTCAAAAGCATCCCTCATCCCTGGAGAGAAGGGTGACTGGATGCTGTGGAAACCACCAGTGTGCAAAAGTGTCTACTAGAGGGCTTGAGTATTGAGGTGAAGAATCTGCCATATTTTACTTCCTATGATTTTTGTCCCTGGAAGGAGACCATTCTCTCCCCATGCTTTGTCATTTCTTCCCTTTTCCACTATGAGTTCAAGATTGTCTACTAGGGTGCATAAAATCCAGCAATTTAATATAAATCAAAACTAAGTGAAACCACCTGTCAAGGTTGCCAAACAGAAAGGTTAAATTTGAATCCGATCAAGCTCTAACTCGTAGACAACAAGGGATGTGATCAGCAGGATCCACTGGGAAACATCACTGGATAAATGATGAGATTTCTTCAACAAAACAGGAGTGAAAGTGGACTGGGGAGAGCCAGACAACAATAAATGGAGGGAGAACTTATAGATCAAAACTGACTTAAATCATAACCAACCAATCATAAAACATAGACCAAATTTTGATTATGAATCTAACATACCTTAATTTTTTTTTTTTTTTTAAAGAAATGGTACAGGCAGGAATGAAGGCAAGTAGGCAGGTAGGAAACGAGAAGTATTTGATTTATTTTATTTAGTTTTTCATCTTGGCTGCTTCCCCTGACCCTGCATCTTGAACTGGGGACCTAGGGGGTGTATGTGGACTGCACCTGGTAAACTAAACTGCTAGACCACCAGGGTGTACCAGACACATCTTAATTTTTAAATACTTGAGATCTTTATGAGACAATCAGAATTTTGAGCACTGAGCAGATACTTAGAAATTACTTGTTTGTTTATGCATGGTATTATGTCGTGGTCATATTTTTAAAGAATAGTCAATTTCTCATAGATATATTTGATAAAATATGTATGGATGAAATAATTTGATGTCTGGGAAAGCAGGTGGTGGGGGCAAAGTACAAAGGAAATAAAACTAACCCTGAGTTGATATTTGTGGAAGCTGAGCAAAGGGTACATAGAAGTTGATTATAACTATTTTGTTTCCTTTTTTATATATTTAAGATGTTCCATAGTAAATGTTCTTAATAGGCTAAGACAGAAACCAAATAGAACTTTAAAAAGTGGTAATTCAGAAATTAATATGAATATGAGTCCCAGTTTTGCCCTATGCTTTTTGACCATCAACCCAAGGAAGGAAACCCATGGAGACACATTCATACCCTCCAAGCGAGAAATTGATTAATTACACAGAAGCCAACTCTTATTATTGATAACACATTTTGCCTTCTCAGAGTCTTTATGAAAAGGACATTATATAGGTAATGAAAAACATTCTTACCAGGATGAATTTCAGAGTCTTTCTTAGAGTTAGACTTCCATATGGGCTACAGGCTCATGGTAGAATGCAGATTGGTGAAAGAAATGAGAGGAGATTGGAAGACAGACTGAATATATTATATTGACAGCACATTCAGAAGGTTCAAGATGAAGAAGCTTCCTAGTTTCCTTGCAGCCCCTATTGAATCTTCAAGCCACTGAGAGAATCAAAGTTACAACCCTGTAGTTTTCCTTTACTAGAAGGAGATCTCAGTGCTATTAAAAGTGTGATCTTGGACCAGAGGAAAGTAGGAATCCACCTTTCCAAAAAGAAAAAAAAAAAGAATGTAAATCTCAAACTCACTAGCCATCTTTTATGACTCTTTGAAGAACTTTCTGTGCTTCAGTAGCTATATAAGAAAATCTTGGCACACGTTGGAGGAGAAGTGGTTAGTGGTTAGGCCAATTGCCACTGAAGGAGCACAGGCCATATGCCCCTAAGATTTGAGTCCCAGGTCCAGAGGGAATGGCTGGTATGAACAGCTAAATAAAAATGAAATAAAATGCTTCCTCCTCTTTTCTCTCCCTGCCTGCTTACTCACCTTCATTCCTAACTGCACCTTTCTTTAAAAAAAAAAAAGAAAATCTTCATATTTTGGAACATTGCAGACATATTCAGAGATAGTGTGATGAATCATTACCTTGTATCCATCACTCGGCTTTATTTATGAAATAGTTTTATTTCTTTTCTTTGTGTTTTGAAATCATACCTCTGTCTGTATATGTCACACCACGTCCATCACCAGAATTCTAGTGTCCATTAACACACCTTATTCCTTCCTTCCTTCCCTACTTCCTTCCTGCCAGCCACCCCACTGATAGCCACAGTCTTGCATCCTGTGAATTTTGTTGAGATTTTCTCTGCTTATTTGTTTTTTTTTTTTATATTTCACATATAAGTGAAATCATGCCTATTTCTCTTTTCTTTTCTGGCTTATTTTGCTTAGCATGATCCCCTCCAGCTCCATTCAGGTTGTTGCAAAGGACACAATTCCATCTCTTTACCAGCCGCATAAAATTCCATTGAACAGATAGACCACAGCTTCTTTATGGAGTCCTGTCTTTTGTTGGGCATTTAGGTTGTTTCCTTGTCTTGACTATTATGAATTATGCTGCTTTAAAATAAGGATGCAGCTAGTTTTTCTGATGAACTGTTTTTGCTTTTGTACTCTGGTTATATGTCTAGCAGTGGGACTGATGGATCTAATGGTAGCTCCATCTTTATTATTTTGAGGAGTCTCCATACTGCTTTCCAAAGAGGTTGTACCAATTTACATTCCCATCAACAATGGAGGAGGCTTCCTTTTTCTACCCGCCCCCTCCAGTGTTTGTTGTTTCTAGTCATTTTGCTAGAAGCCATTCACACTGGTGTGAGGTGATAACTCCTGGTTTTTCTTTGTGTTTTTCCCATGGGGAGTGATGTAGAGCCTCCTTGTCTCCAGTCCTTCTGCATCCCTCAGCCTGGACAAGCATGAATTCAGGGCTAATCTGCTTTCACTGTCTCCCTATTCTCTCTCCCCACCCCCATCATGTTGAAGCAGATCCTAGAATCCTATGATTTCATTTGGAGATATTCAGAATTTCTGTCTAAAATATGAATGCTGTTTTTATACCTCACCCAAACCCAGCATGCATTTTGAAAAGATCAAACTCATCGCTAATTTTTTTTTGCAGCCTGTTCCTATATTTTTATTTCAAAGTGGTATGTTTGAACACCCTGATGACTACATTTCCTGTTGACTGAGACCCATGAATGAAGAGGCCCATAAATGAGGAAGGAGAGGCGCTCACACCTGGGGATTCCCCTGCTAACCGCTGCCTGCCTCTGCCTCCTTCCTGCGCAGGGCAGGAGGCATCAGCAGTGATTTGCTGTGAGATTCTTTCAAGAGCACTAGTCAGTTAACGGAAAGGTTAACTGGCCCAAACATACTTGAACTCACAGGTCTATGAAGAAACTCTTCTGAGGGCTTTCATTCTCTGAAATGGGATGAGGCCGGAAGCTGACGTCACTGCTCGCCTCGCTGGCTTCCTCACCTTGGACATTTCCAGTGACTCGCTGCCCTGAGCTGATGCTTCAGTTGCACCTCATTCTTTCCAAGTGTCCTTGCCTTGGCTGCCTCCCAGCCTCTTGCTCTTCTTGTTTCCCTACCTGTGTCATTCAGCTTTCTCCTGCTGTTTACTCCAGACCTACTCTGAGTTCCCTCTGGCCCAGCCCCTTAAGCGCCCCTGGCCTGGTTGAAATCTCCCATAGACCCCAGCGTGGTCAGAACTGGACTCATGATCAGCCTTCGTGCCACTGCCCTTGGCCACTTGTCTGACTTTTACTTAATTTTATTTAAGTGTGGGCTAAGCCAGGAAACAACTTAACTACTACTGTTATTACTGCTGCTACTATCTAGCTTCTGATCTTCAACACCTCTTGTCCAGTAAGTCACCCGAGCCTACAGAGTTTTTCAATCATACTTTTTATTGTAGTAATTATTCTATACATTAAAATAACTTCCTATATATAGGTTTGGCATTCTTCAGATAGTATGTCAATACACTCACCTTGCCCTCCACCACATCACCAAGTGTTCATCATGTCCAGTGGGCTCCGCCACCATTTGCACCCCACCTCCCATTCCCTATTGGTCACCTCAGTTCTGTTGCTAGTGACCAAGGGTTGGTTTTGTTTCATCTGTTCCTTTGTTTCGTCTATTCACGAGGTCTTCCGGTATCCATTTTTCTTCTTTTGACTTGTTTCACTTGGCATAATCCCCCCTAGTCCCATCCATGTTGATTCAAAATGACAGGATTTCATTTCTTCTAAGAGCTGTGTCATATTCTATTTGTGTATATGTATCACATCTTCTCTATCCATTCGTCAGATGTTGAACTACTTAGGTAGTTTCCAGTTCTTAGCCATTGTGAATAGGACTGCAATAAACTTGGGGGTGCATAAATAGACCCTATTTTGCCTCTGCAAAGTTTAAACAGCTTATTTATTAGCCAGAAACCCATGGTCTCTGCCTCTTTCTTCTTGGGTCTAGTGTTTACTCTGTGCATGGATAAGACTTGGAGGAGGTCTTTGCAGAACTCATGTTCTAGTGCAGAAGTTGAGTTCCATCACTCTTGGTAGGGAGCCGGGAAAGATACATCCAGAGAACCGTGACCAGACCGATGGAGGGATTTCTTGCATATTTCTTCTGGAAGACTTCCTGGAGAACATACTTGAACCCAGTGTTGAAGTGGACCATGGGGGTCAGGTGATAACAACATTCTAGTGCATGTGAGTAAGGATCCAGAAGCTCATGATACCAAAGTGTACATAGATGGGCTGTGTGTGTGCGCGCACTTGTGTGCACGTATGCGTACACACTATCAAAACCAGCTGCAGATAGCAAATGAATTACTCTTTCAACTTAATCTTCTCCATTGTTGGGTTTTCTGTTGAAGACTCAATTGCAATGTTTAGAACAACTGAGAAAAGAACAGGTATTCAGTCAACAAATCTTCATGAGATGCAGGCAAAGGACAAAATTGTTGCCTTAATGGAACGTCTATGGGGAAGATAGATAAGAAACACACACACACACAGATGTAGACATTGGGAGAAAAGGAATGAGGTTGAGAAATGAAAGACAGCCAAGGAGAGCTACTCCAAACCAATTAGCCATTTCTACCTAAAATGAAAATTTGTGTCGAATCAATATTCCAGGCCCTGGGCCAACGTCTGGAGTGCGAAAGCTGAGGCATGTAGACCTTGATCCTTAAGGAGTACAGAAGAAGGTCTGGGAAAGTTGGGTGAGGACAGCATGATAAATGAACTGGGCAGACAGAACACTAAGGCAAAGGCAGGACCCTGGGAGATTCATCTGCCTCCTTTAAATCAAAATAATCATGTGTTTTAAAATGGGCTTTGCAACTTGGCTTCTCTATGTTGTCTGTCATTGCCGAGAAGTCTGGCATACTAACTGGCATCTCAGGAGTGGGTGAGGTCCAGCGCTTTGGGGGCATGGCAGTGTCTGTGTCCACTTTATATCTTTGTTATAAAGCAGACTTTCTCCCTGCATGCTTCCCTCTACTCTACTCCCTTAGCTACTGCGCATCTGATATTTGTGATTTTATAACATGTAATGGCATTTCTCTGCCAAGTTCAGTGCCAGTTACTCTCGGAACCTGAGCTTCGATGCAGGCAGTCAGGAGAGAGCCGCCAAGACCTGTGGGCTGCCCGTTCCTTGGCTGGAAGTCCCACTCACATTGGGAAACAGATTTTTTAAATGAATTTGCCTGGGAAGCCAGGCCATCCTTTTGTAAAGCTGTGTCAATAATCATAAACCTCATAATCATGCCCCACAGTCTTCGGCCAAGCTGACAAACACTTAGGCGTTGGTGTGACCTCACGATGCCACCCTCTGCTGACCCTGTGGGACTCTCTTGCTGTTTGCATTGGCCCCAGAGCATCACCTTCTGTTTTATGTAATCAGGCAGATGAGAGAAGCTCTTTGTGCTTGGCCTTGGAGTGGGTGCCGAGCAGAGGTCTTCTGTACCCCGCTCTTCGTACAAAGCTAGTGAACTTTTCTGTGGCCGGGTAAATGTTTTCCCACTCTTGGTGATGGTTTTGTTTATTTGTTTGTTTTATGTTTTGTTTTGTTCCCCAATGCCATTTTACTCAGAGCGAGGATCATCATGACCCAGCTTTGGTTTAAGATGAATGTTGCAAATATGTGTGTTGTGGTATTTTAATGTTTTTAAAGAAAACATGCAGGGGCATGATATGGGCTGGTAGAATAGAGCACCATTTTGCTAAATCAGGCTGACAAGGCTCACTTATGCTTTGCACATAGTTCCAACATGAGGGCCAAGCTCTTGGAGATCTGCAGGAATAGATAGTACTCTATCTGTCTGAGAAGGCTTGTTACTAGCATGGAGCAGCCCACAGAGCTTATTTTCTCATCTAGTTTTCATTTATGCTGTAGAATGTCAAGGGAGAATGCCACTTAGCTTTCTTATTCATGTTGCTCCTTTTTATTACTTTTTTTAAAAAATGATGTTAAATGTTAGCGTCAGGTGTTGGCAGGGGAACAGATTGCTTTGAAATAAACACAGCTGGAAACTGACCACATATTGTTGTTCTTTTTTTTTTTTTAAGAAATGAAAGACACATTCATAAGAAGGCTGGAGAAGGCGTTCCTGTCCCAAATTACTTTATAGATTTATTCCTCCAAGTCTGGTTAATGATTAATGTCAGACCCTAGTGGCCAAATGGGCCCACTTCCCTTCTCCCTTCCCGAAGCGGTCAGTTCCCAGACACAATGAACTCACAGAGGCTTGCTGCAATCTGAACTTGAACTTGAGGGGGTGGAGTCTGTTCAGTTCTGTTTCTCTGCTCCAGTGTGGGCTTGGGAGCTCAGTCAAGAATGCCTTCTGCGGGGTTTCTTCTGCTCCTTGCAGCCTTGCAAACACCTGAGTCTCTTCTGCGGATCTCTCTCAGTGGTGGGCAAGTGAGTTTTGGACTGACAGTGTGTGTTTGTGATTTTTATTCCTTTGATCTACTTTTAAAAAGGAAGGCAACTTTTTTTTTCTGTGTAATTCAGCTAGGTGTTGTGTCTCCTGGGACAGTTTCTCTTGTGCTGTTCAGAAGAGACTTAGTGTCTTCTCTTCTCATGTCTGGACTCTTCATTGTTCTGGTCATTGTATCCATTTAGTCTCCATGCCCAAGTTTTCTCTTTGATTGCTATTTCTTTGTATAGACAGTATGACAATGTGTGGAGTTAGTGTAATAAGAAATTGCTAGTAATTAATTGCTGTGATGTAATAATTCATAGCTGTGTTAAAGTTTTCCAAAGGAGATTTTCTCCATACATGGCTATTTCACTTGCCCTCTATCTTACAAGAACCCAGTTAGGAAGAAGAAAGAGACGAAGGAATTTAAGAGTTACTTTTAGCAATTTGCTTTAGTTAAATGGCAGTTGGGGATCCTTTTGCACAGGCAAGCTATGTTTTACTCTAGATTTGTTTTCTCTGAGACAACCCTAGGGCTGTATCTGTTGGGATCACCTGCCAGCTGTATTAGAATCACTATGTCATCATCTGGACAAGTTGGATTTGTCATTCATTCCTCACTAGAGTATCTCATTGAATTTGCAGTCCCTATCTGTTTGAGGCCCATGGATGAGACTTGTTGGAATTCGATCATAAATCTCTTTGGATTCTCACAACCAGATCCAGCACCAGCATTGCTCTTGCTACCTAGTTAGACCCTCTGTATTGTCAGGGACTAATTTAGACGCGTATCATAAATGGCCATCTGAACTCCACTGTGAGGAAGTAAATGGTGGGTTTTAAATTTTATGAAAAACATCGAGACACCGCCCTGAGGAAAGTGTTGAGATAACCTGTTATAAAGAAGGTGGTCCTGAAAGGTTTCCTCTGTGTTGATTACTGTTCGGCATCCTTTTTTTCCTGGTTTTATACAACTTAGCAGAATTGATCTAGATTGTGGATTTCGAAAGCATAGAAAGAAAAGACTCATTAATGATATTGGGCTATAATAATGTGATCTATTATGTTTGTTTTCTTAAATGACATTTTTTAAAAATGAGACTGTACAGATTGTTTCTCTAAAGTATTATAATTAGCAGCGACTCAAGATATCTCAGGGCTCTTTCCTATTATCTCATGAGGTTCTTGTCAGTCTAATAAGGTGGGTATTGATGCTGCGTATTTGTTTTACAATTAAGGGTCTTGATGGTTTGGTTGGATGAAAACTGTCTCTGGAGATCACTTAGTGAGGGGAAAGAAACAATGCCCACTTTTTTTTTTTTTTTTAACTCTTACTCTTATGCCTTTCTTGCCTCCTTTCCTCTGGTCATTTCTAAACTTCCCCCACTGTGGTGTGGTAGAAAGAGTTCCAACCTGGATATTTGGAGACCTGCATTCTGAGTCAGACTTGGTCATTGTTGGCTCTGTAATGCTGAGCAGTCCTTAAAGTCTTTGGATGTTTTTTTCCTACAAGGAAGTTATAATATTTGATTCCTTACATTTCTTTCCAACTTTAGAGTTTCTCTCAGACCTTGCCCAGGGCTTGGGTCAGCTCCCCAGTGCATATCTGCAAGGTAGAGAAGAGGTAAGGAGGAAAGTGGAGTGAACCTTGGGCATTCTATCCAGGTCTTCTTTGGTATCCCTGCTAGACAGGAGAACGATGTCATCTCCCTAGCTGAGGGAAATCCAGGGCCCTTCTAAAACTGTTTGTTCTGACTGCTTCCTAAGCTAGCATTTCTCAGTCTGTTCTTTTTCACTCATCAACAAAAGTATTTGAGCCAAACTCTCTGGTAGTTTCAGCCCAGGGATGAGCACATGAGTTATGTTTCCATCTGGTCCCCAAAGAAGCACTAACCTCCTTGCATGAAGCCATCTGTTACCTGCGTCTTTCTTGGAACACATGTAAATAAATAATTACTCCATCCCTCTCTTAGGTGATTCATCTTAAGACAGGCGGTTGAAAATGGGCAGAGCAGAAAAGTATTTTTAATTCCACCTCCCTGGTTCTCCACCTCTCAGTTGTTCACAGTTCAATTTAGAAATTCAGGGATATTAGTGCACTCTGGTAGAGTTGTGGTTATGTCAGTTGCCTCCAAAGGAGTGCAGGCCATATACCCCTGGGTTCAAGTCCCAGGTCCGGAGGAAAGCAAGCGGTGTGAACAAGTAAATAAAGATAAAATAAAGTGCTTCTTCCTCTTTTCTCTTCCTGCCTGTCTGCCTCCTTTCCTTCAATCCTGCCTATGCCTTTTCTTAAGAAAGAAAAAGAAATTTAGATATATCGACATAAGTGAGATTATATTTGATTGGCATTAAAACGACCAAAAAAAACGGCCATAGGGTTAAAAAAAAAAAAGAGACCAAACCACCTCCCTGCCAAAACCAAAACCAACCCAAACCCTACTATCACCAGCACCATCTACCATGATCATAATCACATGTAAGAATGAGCAAAGTTCAACTCTCAACAGTTCAGAAAAGGGAAGGTGTTCTAGGTAAAGAGAGTTGACTTTCTTAGACTGGCATTTTCACCCTGGGCTGGCAAGAAACATCCATCCCCAGGTACTGCATTTGGGAAGCTCTGCTCTGCCTGGCGCTTGTCACTCATAGACTTCTAGGTGGAAAAGAATGTTCTGAATGGGGAGAGGACAACCGAGTTTCCAGGTCAGCCCTCGTCCTCTATGCAGTCTCTGTCCCTGCTGTGCTTAACTTTTCTCCTAATCTTTCCCCACAGGCAAGAAGCGAAACCCAGGTCTGAAGATTCCCAAAGAAGCATTTGAGCAACCTCAGACCAGTTCCACGTAAGTTGGCAAGATCACCATCTTCATCCAAATACTTGCGCCTGACAGGTTTCCCGGGAAGGGGGCTTTATTCTGGACTGGTGAGCAATCATTTGATGTTTGGAAAGAGTTGTTAGAAAGAAGGGCCCTTGAAGGAGGAGAAGCCACGTGGTCACCGTTCAGAGACCTGGAATAATCATATTTGGTCAGTCAGTCTTACATGGAAAACTTTGAATTCAGTGTCAGCCACTTTATGGGTGTTGAGTGTTAAAAATGCATTTGTCAAATAGGGTCCAAAAAAGTCAAGAAAGGTCCTCGTGTGTGGACTTTTCTTTCCTTTTCCGTATAGATTTGAGTCAACAAGCAAACTCTTATGAGGGTAATATAAATCTTGGGTTGAAATGCAAAAGTGGTATTTGGTTGAAGACTCAGCATCTTGATTTTTGTTAATTGATTTTATTAAAGGACTACTGCTAGTTACATGATAGTAAATCTACATCCATATATATTACAATAAGTTTACCACTTTCCTTTTTTCCTTCACTGTACAATTGATCCCCTTGATATCTAAAAGCTGTAAATAGGATCCTTTGTCAACTGAAGCTTTGTCCTCAATTCCTAAGTGATCCCAAGTCCTGGTGAAGTAGGATACTCTCTCCCTCAACTGCCCTCTTATTTCACTGTTTCTCTGTAGGGTTAGGGAGGTGCCTCCTTTCTAGTTGGCCTTTTGACCACCTATCAAAATATCAACCTGGGAAGACAGGAAAGTCCTAGGCAGGGGAAATCACCACCTAGTACTAGAGAGACAGACTGAGCACAAAGAGAAGCCATGCCAATGAAGGTCTGCATTTTAAAGTCTTTGGCATATCTCCACATGTGTCTTCCTCTCTAGAGGTTTTTCCTTAACCATGATCCATCTAATCAGGAGGAAGTCATTCTGTCTTTCACTATTAAGCATGGCTATGAATTTGCACCTGCTGTTTATGAGGTTGAAGACATTCCTGTCTAGCCCTGGTGCATTCAGAGTTTTTAATTCTGAATGGATATTGTCTTTTGTTGAACAGTTTTTTGTACATTGGTAGATATGATCATAGATTTATCTTCCTTGTACTATCAACATGAATGACATCGATAGAGTTTTAAATATTGAACTAGCCTTACATAACCAAAATAAATTCTGCTTGGTTGTGATATATTGTTTTCTTAGACATTATTGGATTTGATCTTATACATTGTTAGATTTGATGTGTTGAGGATTTTTGGGTCTAAGTTAGGTGGGTGCTATTACTTTCTGGTTTTGGTATTAATAGAATACTGGACTCATAGAAAGAGATTTACTGTTCTGTTAGGTAAGTATCTGATAGACGTTGTGTAAATCAATATTGATTCTTTTTATTTTACATTTTAAAATTCTCCAGTGAAACAAAATGGGCCTGATTATTTCTTTTTCTGGAACTTTTAAATTACGAATTCAGCTTAACACGATTATTCAGACAATCTATTTCATCATGGCTGACCATGGGTGGTTTGTGGTTTCCAAGCATGTGGGCCATGTTTTCTGTTGTCAGATTTATAAGAGCACAATTTTTCATAGTATTTCCTGATTATCCTTTTAATGTGAGAAGGATATTTTGTGATAGCCTCTGTTCTCCTACCCCCAATATTAGTAATTTAAGTCTTCTCCGGTAATCTTTGTCAATCTTACCAGAAATTTATCAACTTTATTGATTTTTTTTTTTAAGAAACTAGGCTTATTTTTTTTAATTTTCTTGCTTTCAATTTTGAATTCTGCTCTTATTTTTATTATTTTCTCTGAGATATAGTCTAATACCAACCTCCAATGTGTCTTGCATTCCTTCCCTTTAACTTTTTTCTTCTTTTCTTCTTGTGATTGTGATTGTTTTCTGTATCTATAAATTTTTTTAAAAAACACCACAAATCCTTTCTTGGTATAAACAAATGCATGAAAACCTATACAAGGATAAGGGTAGTTTTTATGATGTCTTTCCCTCCTGTAATAGATTAAATATGGAATATACTTTTCTGTTTCACTGTGCAAACTAAGAGTATCATTTCATTATTGTAGACTATACCACATTATCTCATGGAGAGTCTCCTTTTCTCCTCTTCCTCCTTCTCCTCCTCCTCCTCTCTCTCTCCTCCTCCTCTTCTCTCCTCCTCCTCCTCTCTCCTCCTCCTCCCTCTCTCCCCCTCTTCTCTGTCTCTCTCCTCCTCCTTCTCCTCCTCATACTGATGCTTACATTTACACTTCTTATATCCTGCTCTCTTCTACTATACTACACAGGAATAAATAGAGCAAATAGAATAAATATAGCAGAGCTATAGAATAAATAGATCAGAGCTCCATTCTCCACAGTTTCAAGTCTGTGGTCCCTCTTCTTAAGATCTTTGAGAGACTGATGGCCAATGTGTTTTTGACTCAGATGTCTGAGCTGTCCCCTCACTTGATTGGCAGTGACAAATTCTAAACTGATCCTGTGCTAGCCAGCATCATTTTATTTAACCCTGACAAGAAACTCAGCTGCTATTCCTTTCTCTTTACAAGTAAGAGAACAGACCTATATAAGAATCAGGTGTCTTGCTCAAAGAAACTGAGTTAGCTTTTATGGATAAGGGTTCAGGCTCCAGCTAGAAAGCCTGGGTTCTTGGCTAGAGTCAAATGTCACTACCTGAAGTCCTAGACAGGTTACCTAACCCCGCTAAGCCCTAGTTTCCCCTTCTGAAAGACAAGACTAAACAACGATGTGGTCGCTATGAGGAGTAGATGTCCTAATCCATGGTGAGTGTCTAGCCTTTTGCCTGTTCCATTATAATTGCTCGATGAAAGCTCCCCAAGTGCTGTCGCTGTTTTTACTACACACTTTCAGAGAGGAAGAGCTGGCACACACACCCAGGGCCTTCTGACGCTCACGTAAGGGCTTCCACTACGCATTACATGGGTGCAGATGTTGGCCATCACTCCATGGCTAGTGAAGTGAATGGCGGGATCTTTTATTTCTGCAGCTGAGAAGACTTCATGGCATGGCTCCGAGGTGTAATCTCACAGTCCCCTTGACTCACCTTAAATGACTTAAGGCTTCCATGTCAAGTCTTCCCACTGAAGTAGAGAGAATACCGCTAAGAGTCGTGAAATCTGAAGTGTTTTTTTTTAATGTAAAGGGTCTACTACAGTCTCTGACCCAAGTAGATATTTAATGAATATTGCTGAATAGATGACTAAAAGATGAATGCTGACACTGAATTGACTGCTCATGTAGAATTATCAGCAAATATTATAATCAACCAAAGCTGGCTGTTCATATGACATGCTAACACTAGTTGACCTTTGGCCCTCCAGGGAAGGAATTTCATGGTAAGTTTGGTTCTTCCCCCTAGAGACTGAAATACTGAGGAGCAACAGACACGCCCACCCACAGTCTAACTTCCCGCAGAGCCCCAAGCCCCAGGCAAAGTGAGACGCCCGTCCTGGACAGGACACAGCGCCACCTCAGCCAGCACAAGCTGTCACTCCAGTCTTGGCCCCATGAGTTGATGTTCTTGGCAGATGGATGAGCCCTAAGGCCTAAAGCTTGGGTGGATCGATCGATTTTATAGGCGGAGGCCTGGCTGTTGGGAGCAGTGTCCTTGGCTTCAGTCAGACTTGGATTAGAGTCATGGCTTCACTACTTAGGAGCAAGTTATTAAACTCTCAGCCAAAGACTTTCTCATCAGGAGCATGGGAATAATGGTACTGATAGAGGTGGGGTGTGCGTGTCTGTGTGTGAGCATGTCTGTGAGGGTCTGTGTGTCTGTGTGTGTGTCTGTGTGTGTGTTCGTGCATGTCTGTGTGTGAGCATGTGTGTGTCTGTGTGTGTGTCTATGTGTGTGAATGTGTCTGTGTGTGCATATCTGAGTATGTATGTGTCTGTGTGTCTGTGTCTTTGCATGTGTCTATGTGTGCATGTATGTGTGCATGTATATGTGCATATATGTGTGTGTCTGTGTGTGTCTGTATGCGTGCGTGTCTGTATATTTGTCTGTGTGTGTCTAGTGTGTGAGTGTGTCTGTGTGTGCATATATGAGTATGTATGTGTCTGTGTGTCTGTGTCTTTGCGTGTGTCTGTGTGCATGTATATGTGCATGTGTATGTGCATATATGTGTGTGTCTGTGTGTGTGTGTATTTAAGGAAAAAAATGAGACGCAGGTAAAACAGACTAGTTTTTAGTTTCTACCCCTTTTCTTCTGAGGTCAACACTGGCACACAGGTGAACTATGTGTTTTATTTTCAGCTCTTTGAGGACTGTGTGGGTTCAGCAAATCCCTGAGCCTTTCTGGGTTTCACTTTTCTCAATGTGGAAAATGGTATGAAACCCTCTTATTAGGGAAAGGTTTAATGCAAGGTTAGTATAAAGCTCTGGAATAAGTAAACTTATTTCGTATTTGCAAAAGGCCAGCTAGTGAATGTTTGAGGCTCCCCAGGCCATGTTGAGTTGTCTTTGTTGATTTTTTTTTTTTTTTTTTTAATACTTTAAACCGGTAAAACTCATTCTTAGCTGGGCCACTGGCTGTTATTTTGTGAAGCCCTGGTATAGAATGCGAGGATATTAGACTTGGAAGCGGTCTTACCCAGTACCCTGTTTGATGGCAAGGGAAGGGAAATATCTTCAAATAATTAGTGACCTTTCTATTGCTTTGCACTTTTTAAAAAAGCAAGGGTACTGCACAACTGTAAAGGATTTTCATTGTCTTTATCAGTCACATGTTTCGAGTAACATTTGCCTTTATTTCAAAGTTCCACTGCAGTCAGCACAAATTGTGACTACTAAAGAAAAATAGTTTTAGAAATGTTATGAATGAGAAATCAGATTTGTAGAAATTTGATTCGTCTGGGAAGCTTTTCTGAAGCAAAATTTCCTGCTCAGAAACACAGGATGTATAAAACATCATTACTGTTGTGTGTGTGTGTGTCTCTGTACATCTGTGTGTGTGTGTGTGTGTGTGTGTGTGTGTGTGTGTGTGTGTGTGTGTGTGTGTGTGTGCGCTTTTCTTCCCTTCCAGTCCCTGGTTTAGATTAGTATTTAAAAGTTATAATTCCATGCATATCAAAGGGACTTTGAGGTGAGGACAGGATTCCCATTAAAAACCTTAGACTCATGTTTATATCTCTGTTGATATTCCCGTTTTATTCCTTATTTGTGTATTAGTTTCATCTTAGCAGAAAAAGAATGATAATATGTTAGGGTAGAGAAAATCCATCATTGACAAAGGATTCCTTGCTCTCTTTCTTCTATCTTCCCTTCTTTCCACTTCCCCTTGTATTTTTCGAGAGACAGTTCTGGCGTAGAATGTCTCTTCCAGGAGACCCGAATTTCTGCCTTTGTCACCTTACTTCTGGCAATGCTTTCTTTTCTTTCCTTTTTTTTTTTTTTTAAAGGAAAGGTGCAGCCAGGAGTGAAGGCGAGCAGGCAAACAGGCTAAGAGACATTTATTTATTTTATTTAGTTGTTCATCTTTGTGGTTCCTTTGGCGCTGGTCTCCAACCTGGGTCCTTGGGATGTGCATGGATTACGTCCTGTGACCTTATTGACTAGGCCACCCGGGTGTGCCCAGGATTCTTTTCTTCAGCTTCTAGCTGTTTTGTCTGATCCTGTTAACAGCGTGCTTCTGGCATTTGCATCTTTCATTGTGATACTTTTGGCGCATTTATTTTTAAAAACTGCTTTCCTAGGCTACTAGTTAGGCACATACTGAAAGCCACACTTCTCTCTTATGTGAACTGATATCCACAGAGTTGGTATGGAGGTAATAAAAGGCATATACATGAGGGCCTTCTGTGCTCCCTCTTATGGAGTACAAGGCCAGCGTCTGAGTGATGACATGACCCTTGGAGAGTGTGCACACTGTGTACAGAAGAAATAGCAGCTTGGTGTCATAGGAAATATTCTGACCTGAAATACAAGAGAGTTGGATTAGTTCTGACCTTGGGCAAGTCAGGTTACCTCTCTGGATCTTTATTCTATCCAAAAATGTAGGACTAGATAGATTTGGAATTTTAATGGTCTATGAACTTTGTGAGTTCACATAATAATATACCAATCTGTGTGTGTGTGTGTGTACACATATATGTACACATGCACAATTGTGGGGAAATAGTGGGATAATTGGTACAATTGGGTGAAAGAAAAAGTTGGGGGCTTATTAGAAAACTATATGGTTCTCTATATAACTCTCTACAAGTACCTTATATTTATTGGATATTTATTGTATACCAGGCATTCTACTAAGCAGTTTATGTGGAATATCTCAGGTAATACTCTGTCCTACTCCACGAGGTAGGTATACTAAGATGCCCATGGCAAAGAAGAAATGGAAGCTCAAAGATATTAATTTGAACCCAAATGCATTTTATTCCAAATCCCACACAATTAACACTTTTATGCTGTTTCAGTTTACTCATGAACTACGACCTTATTCCTTTGGAAAAATCTCTCCAGGTGCATATGATTTGGGAAGGACATCCTTGACTCATCTCCTATTTCTTCTTTCCCCTTGTCTTCCCAGGCCACCTCGAGATTTAGACTCCAAAGCTTGCATTTCTATTGGAAATCAGGTGAGAATATTATGTCTTCCCATTACTGCCTTCATCATTTTACATGTATGCTTTCTGTCACCATTGAAAAATGTATTTTCTCTGATGCACTGTCTGGGGATGAGTCAGGTTTGAATGTAAACAGAGCTGTGGAATTTAAATGGTATTTGAATCTTTCGTTATTTTGAATGTTGAGTTGAAGTCGGGCTCTTTTGTTCCTGATGGAAGAAGGTATTTGAGAAGAGGAGGTGACACTCACTGAAGGGCATTTCTCCAAGTCCAAGCATAGATTCAGTTGCCATCAATCAGCAAATGCATTGTACATGGAATTAGCGGGGCTAAACGACTCTGCTGTAGATCAGTTTGGAAACTGAGGTGGAGTTGGACCTCTCCTTTGCCTGTGACAAGCAGGTGGCATGCTCTGGAAGTCTAAACCTCTCGCTTTTAGTAGCTACTTGGAAACAACTTCTAGACCAGAAACAATCCTGAGGAGGTTGGGAGAAACCAGAGAATCTATTTTTCTCTTTCCTATCGCATTATTACTTCTATCTCTTGCAGAACTTTGAGGTGAAGGCAGATGACTTGGAACCTATAATGGAACTGGGGCGAGGTGCATATGGGGTGGTGGAGAAGATGCGACATGTACCCAGTGGACAAATCATGGCGGTGAAGGTAGAGTTGAGTTTCCCCAAACGTTTATATCTGTGGTGTGTATCTGCACTCTACTTCTCAATTGCAGATCAGCCCTTTTTATACAGACAAGACAATCTTCAATGGGTTGAGACAAAAAAGAATCTTTGAAGGGAACAATATTTTCCTCCAAATGTGTGGCTAATGCTTCCTTGGTAGTAGCATTTACTGGTTTTTTTGAACCTGATAAATCCTGCTCCCCCGTTAACATTGTTAGACAGCCACAACGCCATCATCATTAGTAATACTGCCTTATCATCATCTAATATCTGGTCCATATTAAAATCACCTGGATAGTCTTGAAGTTATTATCATTGTTTTGTCCTATTGGTTGTTCAACTCATAATCCAAACAAAAGTTCACATATTACATTTGACTGTTATGTTGCTAAAGTCTCTTGAATTCTATATGATGCTGTGTTTAAAGAATTGTCCCTGAAAACCAAGAAACCAAGTTGAGGGCAAGAACTATCTCCATGGGGGGGTTGGGGGTTGGGGGGGCAAGGATGGGTAAAATACATCTTGAGTGAATTTGCATTATTTTTTAACTTTAAAAAAGAAATTTAGCCTCATTACCTATGTCTTTAGCAGATGCTGGAGGGACCTTAGACAATTGCTTTCTCTAGATGAGTTAATAGATTTGGGCCATTGTTAGGAATGTGGATGATTGGATAATTTGATTCCCTTTGTTTTTGGAGAATGAAGATGCCTTTTCCTTTTCTTACAGATTTTCAAGTTGTTCTTCTGCAAAGTCTTTGCTAAATGAGAAAACAATATGAAAGCCTAGTGGTTTTTTATGGTTCCTGTCACTAAAGACATAATCATGTTTCCTTATGGCCACATTTGCTTGTGTGACAGGTCTCTCTCCTCTCAGAGCACAAAGATAGGAATGAACAGCTTCCACATTTCTGATCGATTTCGCCTATTTCCTATAGATAAAACAATTCTCTCACAGTTGCTGTTTAATGCAAATATTCTTACATGTTCCCAAAGACAGCTTTGTTTTCTGGGACCCCAAATCACACCACAAAGTGACCTCTCGCGTGACTGGCATAAGACAGAAAATCAGACTGTCTTTGTAACTGGAAATACCTTCCCAATCATTTGCACGGCCACTCTGAAATATCAGTGTGCTACTTACTGGGATTATTTGGGAAATCAGTCAAAAACTCTCTTCCATATTTCCATTTGTTACAGATAGCTTATTTCTTAGGGAAAACTTTTGAAAAGTTGTAGAAGTTATGCATGAATTTGTGTACTGTTTTTGGATAGGACTCTTTCAGGTCCCTGCCTAATGAACTGACTCACGCCCAGGGCAGTAACCACACATTTCCCATGTATCCCCTGCAGCGGATCCGGGCCACGGTAAATAGCCAGGAGCAGAAAAGGCTACTGATGGATTTGGATATTTCCATGAGGACAGTGGATTGTCCTTTTACAGTTACCTTTTATGGAGCACTCTTTCGGGAGGTAAGTGATCCTTTGGATCAGAGCTCAAGGAGAACAATGATATAGAAGGAACCTGCTCTGATTGCAGGAGTGCTGTGCACACACGTCCTCTTTCTTGTGTGGCTTTCTAGAGAGAGTTACATGTTTACGCCCCCAAAACATTCCCCGATGCCAAGGTGCCTGGAAAATTATGGTCTTTTCAAATGTGTTTCCTTCTTTTAAAGATGGGAAGACTCCGTTTCCCCTTTCTGCTTTGGTTTGCCTGTTTGGGAAGAATTCTCTATATCAACTGCTTGTAGACTGATTTGGCTAGATTCCTCAAAATTAGCATATTCTGGTGTTTTGACTACTTGATTAGATTCAGGTGACCTTTGCACCTTAGAGGTTGGGTTTATCTCTCTGTACACCTGTTGGTTTGTTTTTTTTTTTTACTTACTGTTATCTGGAATCTCTTGCTTCACCTCCTTCTTAAAATCAACCTTTGATGAACTCTCACCTGTGCTCAAGGTGGGAGGTCAGACTAGACTTATTACCTAGAGGCAGGAACATTAAGGGTTGGGTCTCTGGGATTCTATTGCTTGTAGCACCTAGTATTTAGATCCTAGTTTTCATTGAGGAGTAGTGATCACTTCTGAGATCTGCTTCCCTGTCTGCTAGTTTGCTCTTTGGAGATAGTCTTTTTTATTATTATTTTTTTGTTGAACTAACATTATAACATGTTTCCAGTACACATCCTTATCTATGTATGTCACATTAAAATCACCACTCATAGTTGAGTCGAATTCTCTCCGTCGTAGAACTAACCCCTTTTATGGCCATAATCTTGCTTGTCTTGAGGGAGGCCCACCTTGGTGGAGTAGCAGTTGGGTCAGTCGCCTATGAAGGATGCAGGTCATATACCCTTGGGTTAAAGTCCCCGGAGTGGGAGTGAAAGCAACCAGTAGAAACAAAATAAAGGAAATAAAATAAAATGCTTCTTCCTCTTCTATCTTTCCATCTGCCTACTCACCTTCATTCCTACCTATACCTTCCCTTAAAAAAAAAAATCTTGAAGGAAAACATTTCCTCCAAAACTCAAGCAGGAAATAGTTTTGTTTTGTTTTTTTCCTAGCAATGAGCTGTGTTGTCTCTTTTTTCTTTTCCATCCTGTCTAATAATCTCTGAAACAATTGGTCTCCAGGGTGATGTTTGGATCTGCATGGAGCTTATGGATACTTCACTAGATAAGTTCTACAAACAAGTGATTGATAAAGGCCAGACGATTCCAGAGGACATCCTAGGGAAAATAGCCGTTTCTGTGAGTACACCATGAGCCTACCACAAGGGTAATGTGAGAAGTCTATGATATGTCTCTGTATTCCCAATAGACAGAAACCCTCCGCGGCCTATGGCTCCCACCAGGACATTGAATGCAACAGCTCATCTGTGGATGGACTGTTGAATGCTTTTCTTTCTGAGCACTGGGTAGAAGATTCTGCCATTGACTTAGTTTGGTTAATGCTCAGTTAAAATGCCTCAGGCAAAGCATTCTTCTGCTAGGACCTGGTATCTGGTGTCTATACCCTGAGAGAAGTTCATTTTAATTTCCATTTGTAGATGTTTAAATGTTTTCTTAGGACTAATGGGAATGCAAAGAAGCAAAAGATCAAGAAAGAGAAAGAAGGGCTGCTTCCTTAATGGTGCTCGAGGCTCAGGAGGGTGGAGAGAAGAAAATGGCGGCAGCTAAAGGAAAATCTAGTTGGTTGGCTGAGACTCAGACTTGTGCTTTCTGGTGGGTGGAGTCCAGTTTTTGTAAGTTGCCGTGTGTTTTCCTGGAGAGGACCACACTGCTATTTGGAAACATACCTCACCTTGTGACCTTACGCCAGGGATAATAAACCCGGGTATATTTAACCTTCAACTTCTTTCCAGTGATGAGGGAAATAAATCTGTTTTGTGTTTCTCTTGCAGATTGTAAAAGCATTAGAACATTTACACAGTAAGCTCTCTGTCATTCATCGAGGTAAGCATCTGTGGAGCTGCCCTCATTATTTCTTTTGAAAAATTTATTTCTTATACTTGGAATTTCCTACCTCACCCAATGAATGAAAGCAAAATTAAATCAGATTAGAGAACCGAGGGGTTTCCTTTGGGAAGTGGATCACACATCCTATAAGTAGCTGTGCTTTATCTTGAACATTTATTGCGAGATCATAAGAAGAAATGAAATAGAAAAGGCCTGTCACCAAGCAGAGTTGTGGGAATTTTAGAGCGTCGTGTAAAAATTCATCTAGTTTTGGCCATCACCTGAGAATTGTAAGAAAAGCACAATCATGGTTCTGAATCAGAGCCTACAGTTATGCAAGGTCCCTGTGTTACCGTGAGGATCTGGGGGTTCCTGCTCCAGGGTTCTTGTGGGTCCGAGAAATTCCATCAGGCCCACCTACTCAGGGGACAAAGAAGTCAACACAGCCATATGAAATCAAAAGCAGATGGAATTTACTGAAAATAGTATACTTTGAAGAGACAGGTTGAGGGTGACCATATTCCAAGAGGGAAACAGGCCAGGAGGAGCTTCAGACTCTGGTCTTTAAGGAGTCTGATCCCCACCCAGAGATGTCCTAGTGGTTCCTTTAACGGAGGACATTAGCTTGGCACCGCTCATAGTCTCTTGTCTTTTTGATGGGAGGGCTGTCTCTGTTCCTTTCCCTCCTGCTTCCACTGACTCTACCTAGCACCAGTAATTTGTAATTCATGTGCACATTAAAGGATGAGAAGTTTGGTATAAAGAACAGCTCTTTCAGAGCAGGAGGCAGGGCAAGGTGAAAAAATTGGTGCATTTAGCTCTCCCTTCTATTTCTCCTTCCTTTCCTCCCTTCCTATTGACCTGTTTTATCTATGCATCCATCCATTCTTGTATCCATTCTTCTATCTTTCATCCACCCATTCATCCACTCATTTATCATTTATAACTATTTTCCCACCACTTTCACAGTACTCTCTCTCGAACACTGTGCTAGATGCCCTGCGAGGGTATCTGAGAAGAAAACATCAGCAATCTAATTAGATAGGGATCCTTGGGAGGGAACTTAAGAAACACACGTGAAAAATAGAAGTCACATTAAAAATATGAAAGTATCATCTATGAAGTCATAGAGGTAGAAAATAAATAAGAAAATGATTAGCGTTCGCTGATCGTAGTAAAAAGTAAAAACTTCTTGGAGAGCTATGTACAACCAGGTTTTCAGAAAAAATAAGGGAAGGTATTGATAGTTAATAGGGCATGGTGATTTGATAATCTTATGCTCTCTGATCCTGAAAATAATGTGTCTATTATTTTCATCAGTTTTCCTGTTCTGGTTATTATTACTATGACTACAATTTGGAAAAGATAGAAAGAAAGGAGAGAAGAAAGTGGAAGGAATCCACGTAGAAAAGGAATGTGTGTATAACCCACAAATGGGAGAGTGATTTTTAAGGATATGTTTCAATATGTCACTTCATCAGAGAATACATAAAAGTTTAAAAAACAGTGGAATGGAACTTGTATATCTGCCATTTAGTCTAAGGGAAAAATTAGAAAGGACAATTTAAAAAAAATTCTAAAGTAAGTTTTTTCCTTCTGATTGTACATTCTCTGTGAGAAGTATCACAAAGGAAGATTTAACTCTAATTTCTAATTCTATTACCTAGAGATAAAAAGGGTTCATCCACTTAGAGTGGGTAAGTGTGTTGTATCTTCATAGTCTGAAGGATTCATTAAGAACTGTTCAGTTACATTTCTTTACCTACATGTAGAAACTGTGATCTGCTTGGTGGTGTGGAATAGCTGGGTCGATGATGATTTATACTTACGTAACCTCCGACATGCCTTCTTGTAAAAGTTTCCATCAAAATTGATTGCTTTGATTGCATGGAATGTATCTTATTTCCCAGCCTGCCTTGCCATCATTCCATGACCTATTTCTCTAAGACGGGTGTGCCACAGATCACTCCAGCGGGACTTTGGAGCAATTGCCTTATTGTCATAAGGGCACTGACCATAAAGCCTACCCTCCTAACAAATGTTTACCTGTCCTGTTCATTAGAAGTAGTGCAGCACCTCTGTAGAATTCAGATCTGTGGTCACTAAGACTGTGCCCATAGACTGGGCACTTGCTTAGTGGTATGGGGGTAGAGGGCACTGAAGATGGTCATCGAGGAAAGAGTTCTTTCTGTTGATGGAGTCACAATCCTACAAGGCGAAAACAGGCAGTGAAAAATGAAGGGGAGAGCAGTCAGAGGTATGACAGGGGTTCAGGGATGGCAGTTAGGTTGTGTGGGGTCTGGGGAGGAAAGGAAAGGGGAGGAGGTGTGAAGACTGGCGCTCTGGTGGTGTAGGAGCGCGTGTCACCGCAGGCAGGGCTGACTGGCTCTGGCTTGTTCTTGCTTTCAGACGTCAAGCCTTCGAATGTGTTGATCAATACTCTGGGACAGGTGAAGATGTGCGATTTTGGAATCAGTGGTTACCTGGTAGATTCCGTCGCTAAAACGATCGATGCAGGATGCAAGCCGTACATGGCGGTAAGTGTGACAACGGAGGACAGGCGAGAAAGAGAAAAGGGATGGCCCCCAGGGACGATAACATTGTGCCTGAACCGCAGGCCTGTTCTGCAGCTTTTTATTTTTAAAGGGAAGATGCAGGCAGGACGCGAGAGGAGTAAGAAACGCTGTATTTGTATTATCTAATTGTTCATCTCGGTTGTTCCCCCTGGACCCGGGAAGAAAACCTGGGTCCTTGAGATAGACGTGGACTGTGCTCCTTTTGAAGCAACCTTCCCAACCATTATACCACCAGGATGTGCCTATAGCTTCTTATTCTTTTTTTTTTAAATTATTATCCTGTCTGAAATCTTCAACCATTTGCTTAAAAAAATTGAAATTCAGTAAAATATTATGTCAATAGGTATAGTGTTCGTAATAAATACTGTAAGTAATTCATACGGCTCACACAATTTCCACAGCAAGCTGGAGGAGAAGGTTACCTTGTTTGTTGAGGCAGACCATAATGGAATTTAAATTACTCAAGCACACCAGTTAGGAATCCAGACAGAACCTCACAGCTGTGAGGATTCGTCGCCATTAGCAGAGACCTTGGGACCCCCTTTAACTTAAGAGATTTGTAGAATTCTATTCTGAAATGAACTTGTGTTTGGGGCTCAAAGCCTTCTTGTGTTCAACTAAAAGTTGTTCAGGTCTCCAAGCACCAGATAATAGCCAGCTGACTGGTGGATTCTGTTTACTGAGTTCTGGACTGTTGGTGTTTTAAGCAAGGAGGATCCTAGATTGGCAAAGTTGTTTTATAATGATGCTCCTCTTTCTTCTTAAGGCAAAAATCGAATGAGATTTGAATTTTGAGACAGCTTTGCTCCATGACTGTCTCTATAAAACACTAACGTGGAAGGAAATTCCACCTAGATATTGGTTATAATGACTGAGTCCTCTTATCCTGGGAGACATGTTCAAAGAACTCATTTGGCAGCTGACACCTGACCCCCAGAGACCGTACTAAGAATATGATCTCAATTGTCTTCTTTTTTTTTGTCTCCTTTCCAGCCTGAACGAATAAACCCAGAGCTCAATCAGAAGGGATACAGTGTCAAGTCTGACATTTGGAGTCTGGGGATCACAATGGTAGTGTATGATAAACATCACGGACTCTGAGGTTCTGGGCATGACGCTAGAATGGGGTCAACTTGGAGACTGAGTGACAAAAGCCCTAAGCGTTGGTCTTGGGAATCCTTCCCCACTTGAGGGAGCAGCAGACATTGAGTGACTATTGTTTGCGATGTGCCGTAGTAGAAACACTGAATGGGAGCTGGGCACCCCCTGTTTTTCCCTTTGTCTCCTAGTTGTATGCTCTTGAGTAACTGATGGAGTCACATGGACTAATTGCCCTCACGTAAAATGAGAGGGTCTGACTATTATTGTCCTGATAGCTTTCCTTATTAATTATTCTAATCAAGGCACGAAGAAGCTTAAGCTACTCAAAGAATGCTGATGTGTGTGGACTCTGTGTTAACAGGGCATGGACAGACTACACCTCCCAGAATATGGTTATGTTAGAAGTTTTGGCTGTCAAGGTCAAGAATAGCTCCAAAGACTGATAACAAATAGGATAACTTCTGGAAGCACATCTCTAATGTTATATGATCAGTGCCTGTACGTAGTTTGGGGGATCGTAAATTTTCAGTGTATCACCAAGCTCTGGAATTATCCACTGTGGCCCTGGCTCCTTCCCAGGGACAGCAGCTGATTAAATCTCGTGCCCAGAAAGCACATGACCTTGTCATGGCAAAGTGGCCTTTGCTGAAGTCCAAAAAAAGATCAGTCATTTGGTCCTAGGTTTGTTTTGTTTCGTTTTAGTTTTTATTCCATGAAGGGACCTGCAGATGGCAGCAGACTCTAAAAGTTTTAGGACGAGCCTTCCTTTTCAGGACAAACATTTGAAAGCCTGGTTATTTTATTTCTTGAAGTTGAATACTGATGCCACAGTGGGCTTTAGTGACAGCTCAGTTTTAAATAGGACCAAAAGGCTAGCTTTAATAAGTTCATATCTGAAAGTCCCTAGCACTAAGCACTGGGGGGAAATTGCTAGAGAAATCTTCTTAATTTAATTTTCCTCCCAATTTTACTTGAACTTCACCTTTGTCTTTCCACTGGATGTCTTGGAACAAAACACAGCAGATTCCCTCAAGTAGCCCTATTCAAGCTGTTTTCCTTTCCCTTTTAGATTGAGTTGGCCATCCTCCGGTTTCCTTATGATTCCTGGGGAACTCCCTTTCAGCAGCTCAAACAGGTGGTGGAGGAACCATCGCCACAACTCCCAGCAGACAAGTTCTCAGAAGAGTTTGTTGACTTTACCTCACAGTGGTAAGAAAACCAAGCATCCCAGATGCCAGGGTCAAGAAAGAAGAGGATGTCCCATGAAGTTCCTCCATCAGTTTTAATCCATAACACCTACATTCATTCCAAAAGCATTTATGGAGTATACCCTAGGTGCTGGAGAATAAAAGGTGCCTCCCTTCCAGGCCCTGCCCTCAGTGAGCTCCAGGTCAAATTGAGGAGTCACATCAATCACTCATTACCATTCAATATGGCAAGTCCAGTGATGGAGATAAGCATAGGGTATTGGAGAAACTCAGAGAAAAGTTATTAGAGTTTCTGGGGTGAGATAAATCCTGAGCTGAGATCATCTGAGGTGGGAGAGAGAAAAGTATTCTAAAGAAGGAACATCAAACATCATGCTACAAAAGTGAGCAACTTCTTTATGAGAGCCATAAACAAGTTGATGTTGACATGGACCTTCAGAAAGTGGTAGTAGGACCCATTGGAGGACTTGGGTTGGGGAGTTGGTAAAACGTAAAGAATTATCTTAGATGAGAAGACAGTGGGTGGTTTCAGAGTGCTACTTGTTGCCTAGAAGTCTTTCAAAGTGATTTTAGTGCTTTGAGGGCTGCCTCTGACTTGCTAACTGGATTTATTTGCCCGTGAGGGTCTGCTGGAAAGTCCTGGGAATCTAAGAAGGAAAGATGGAAGGATGCTGTCAACTTAGTTTTCAGGGAAATGTTCGGTGGAATTCAGAGAAGTATAAGAGGGATAATTTTCTCCAGGAAATCTAGTGATTTCTGTTTGCCCAGTAACCACGATGCCCAATTGAAGTCCATACTGTTGAGCATGGCAAGTGCCTTTGGAAAAAGGGTGCGAAAAATCAAGAATAAAATAGAGCCAGATTAGTTTATATGGACAGTCTGCAGAAGCAGATAAGGCGTGGGAGGAAGGTGAACCAGAGATGGCAACTGCCTAACTGGGACCCTTGGAGAGAAGTTCTGTTGGGAAAGAGACTGGAGCTTTAAAGGCTATTTGACAACCTAGAGGACAGGGAAGCAGCACCTTCCTCAAGGTTATCATGCTTTGGACTCCATGCTCTTTGGAAGAAGTATTCTGAGTACAGCTTTTATTAGGAAACATAATGAGACAAACAAATGGTCTGTTGCTTGTGAAATGAAGGACTCTTGGGCTTTTGGTTGGGCCCCAAGTCATCTCTAGTACTTTTCCCAAGTGATGTCTGAGTTTGGCCTACCCTTGTTTGTTTTTGTTTTTATGTCTTGGCTGAATGACCAGAGATGGGCTGGAGCACTGAGCTCTGGTCTGGTATGTGGTTGGCTTCCTCTTACAATGGGCATCCTCTGGACTTCTGAGGTGGGTCCTTCTCTGGGATTTCTTTGAGTGAGTGCTGATGATTTGACACCCAGGTGGAGCTGGGTTCATGATACTGCCTTTGGGATTGAAGAACTTGATTTTTAGTTTGTTTGCTTATTGTTTTTGTTTTTGATTTTTTGATTTTTATTTTTATTGCCTTGTCGTCATATTTTAAAGGTCACATAGGAAAAGGAATGAGTCATCTTGGATGGTTCAAACCAGTAGTTCTCAAGTGGAATTTGATGGGGGAAGGATCTTATCTCGGGAAGTCTTTTCAAAGGATCTCTGACCTTTCCCCAACCTGTCCCCAAGATCCTGGGTACTTCAGAACACATTGGCAAGAGCAGTGTTGATGTGAACAGTCAGAAAGCTGAGCTGTTTTTGGAATCATCAGTTTAATTTAAAAGTTCTCACCTCTGGCTGTTCCTTTATAAAACACAAGAGAACTTTCAAATGTCCTGAGGCCTCCCCCTTAGAGAGGCTGATTTAACTGGTCAAAGCGAAGTCTTAAAGATCAGTATTTTCCAAATGTTCGCACATCGTCCTTCTGCATACCTGAGTGACAGCGCCTAGTGTTGGCTGATTATCCGAGGCCCCCACTCTCAATGACTTGCAGCTCAAAAGCTGCTTTTCTTCTACAGTTTATTAAATAATTATTTGTTTTACTTTCACCAAAGTCTGTTTCTCTCGTACTTGGCATTTTCCCTGAAGAATGTGAAAACCTTTCAAAAGATTGAAAAAGTTGAAAATGGAGTGTTTTCTGATTAGGATGTAGGCACACATCTGTGGAAATTGCACATACCTTGTATTACTGCTTTTTATATAGTGAGCATCACATGCCTTCCCCCTAAAGCACGTGCAGTGTCTTTGTGGCCGTCTCTTGACACTTCCCTTTTCCTTTTCTTTTTCTTTTTCTCTCAACTCGAGTCCCAGGTATTATAGTTCATACATTCAAAAAAAAAGAGCTATAAGCATATTTCAGCTTTCTAGAAGCTGTTAATGTTGTGAATACTGATTATTCAATATCATTTCCTTTGTACTCAGTTAAGCCAGTCTACCTGTATATCCGGTTTACTAAATAATAATAGTAATAATGATAACAGAAATAAAAGTCAAATCGCTTCAGTATTGAGGTCAGCAAGGAATAAATTCTTTCTCCAATGTCAGTCTTGTAGCTGTGGTAGAATCTGATACTCAAGAATATCAACTGAATAAAACAGTGAGTCATTTTTTTTTTTTTTAACTGTGGGAACTGGGAAGTAGAAGGGAAGCCTTCATTCTGAATTTTATGAGCCTTCTTATCCTCGGTTGGATTTTTTAAGTGTTCCAGCTCTCCTGTTTCAAATGCCAGGTCAATCATTTTCTGACTGTAAACCACCAATATATTTCATTTGCTATCCCCTCAGGAGCAACGTGATGTGAAGCCAGTTGAGCTGGAAAAGTTGTTGGAATGCTTTAAAAAATGGTGGTGCTTTTCAGATTTTATGAATAGTCTAGATATACAGAACCAATTCTGTTTTTTCATGTGTATTGGCACAGAGATCCACACCTCTCCACAATCATAGCCTAGTTACTTCACTTGTTTTCATTACCAAGAGTTTTGGGCCTTTTTTTTAAATTTTATTTTATTTCGTTTTATTTTTTAAAGGCAACTGTGCAGGCAGGAATGAAGGTGAGCAGGCAGGTAGACAGGAAGAGAGAGGAGGAAGACGCATTTCATTTTATTTTTATTTAGTTGTTTATACTGGCGGTTTCCCCCAGACCCAGCCTCAAACCCTGGGGTGTGTGGCCTGCGCTCCTTCAGAGATGGTTGACACAACCCCTGCTCCACCAGGGCGCACCAGTTACCAACAGTTTTAAATTTAATCTGAAGCCGAGTGGACAAAATGAAAAAATGATCATTTCCTAGGAACATACCTTCTGAATCTGGATGAACAGAAGGTTATGACCTCTGGTTATGACTCCCTTTTAGAGACCGTCTTCCATGTTCAGACACAGAAAGCTGTGCTTTTGCGATATATCTTCATGAAAGGGACTTTATGAATGACCTCCATGATTTGGGGGTATTTTTATAACATAATCAGGCTATGATCCTTCAAGACTTTCCCCAAAGCCGTAACTCTGGTAAGTGGGGAACAGGGACCATAGCTTTGGGAAGCAAAAAATGTAATCTCAAGTTTCAAGATAGCTATATCTATGTTTTTATCTCCCATTTCCATCTCTGGGCTAGCGAAGAACTAGAGAATAAAAGAATGTACATTTCCTAAGCAATCTGTCAAGTGTCTGAGTCTTCGGTGGGAATGCAGCTCATCCAGGGATTTGATGATGGCACAGTGCTGTGGTCACTGAGTTAGCTGCCAATCACATTTTGTGAGGCAGAGAAGAAAACACTGAACGACTATAGCTCTCATACCCCAAGTGAGGTGTCAACCCCCAGGGAGGCAGCTGATGTTATTTCTTTTTCAGTAACATAAGAGAAATCTTATCTTGGGGGTGGGGTGGGTGCAGGGAGCTCTGAGAAAAGAAAAGAAGGTTAAGACATTTATTCCTTATGAACTTGCAGAAAAAAATGAAGGATTCTTTAAGACCTTTTCTGTGCTGAATTTGAAATAGGACTACTTCCTCTTGTTGTTTTATTTCCTCCCACATATGGCTTTCTTATCAGAGGGTTGTTTTTTTGTTTTGCTGTTTTTTTGAAGGAAAGGCGCAGGCAGGAACGAAGGCGAGTAGGCAAGTAGACAGGAAGAGAGAGGAGGAAGAAGAATTTTATTTCTTTGCATTTAGTTGTTCATCTTGGTAGTTGCCCCAAACCCAGAAATGAACCCGGGTCCTTGGGATGTTTGTGGACTGTGTTGGCCAGAGGCGGCAGACCCAACTGCTGCTCCACCAGGGTGTGCCAATCACAGGGGTTCTAAAGAGTTCCTGGGTGTGAGTAGCACTGGCCACGTAGGCCTTGGTTTGAGAGTCCTGATAGAGAAGACAGATAGAAAAACCGCCTTCTTGATGGACTCGTAGCAGACTAACTAATACTTTCCTCATAACTTTTTCCTATCGGTTCCCGGATATGGCAGGTAAAGAAATCACTGCTGAGTGCCCGCACAGCTACACTGCCTTTTTGCTTTTGCTTCAGGTCTATATAAGGGTCTCAGTGCCCTGCTGATCAGCCCAGTGGCACGCTGGAGGCCCACCCAGACGCGAACGCTGTCTGAGTCAGAGGAACCGGTGCCAAACAGACACAGTCAAATTAGTTCCCGGCGTTGTACGGGAAGGACAGCAAAGAGAAGCACAGGATATTTATTTAGCTTATGACAGATGTATGGCTGAAGAGGCGCAATGTGTTTTTGTTCTGTGGATGCACCAAATAGCCCTTCTTGGAAACCATCAGGGGGAATTCAAAGAGGCAGAAATCCTCTGGTCAGCACAAACTTCAAGCTAGCAATTCTCCAGACAGCAGGAAGCTGTTTTTTAGTGTCAGCTACGGTCAGGAGCGTGTGTTGTGGCATTTGGAAGAGGAATTAGGGCAGTTAGCTAATTGCACGCTTGAAAATGACAAGCCACTTGAAAATCCAAAAGTCTGACTCAAATCCAACAAGAAATTGGTGTAGCTTTGAACTTCACAGTTGTTGTTTTATACTGAATTTCAAGTACTTCCTATTAAACATGGAACATTTGCTCCCCCCACCCCAGCCTTATCCTGAGTCTCGCGCTATTCTTAGCCCCTGTTTTGAAGTGTTCTTGATTTAAAAGATGGAGAGAATGATTTCGATCAGTTATAGGAATTCAGTAAACAGCCTTGGTTTGCCGTGTAAGTATTTTCCATCCACACTTTGTAGTAGAACTTGTGGTAGATTTTGAACTTTCTAATCAGGGGCCCTGAGTCGAGAAAGAGCTCACTGGCCAGCAGTCCCTTTATGACAGGTTAACAAGGGGAATTCTCTCTACATTTTCATTATATAGACTGAAAAAAAAAAAAAAAAAAAAAAAAAAACTGGTGAAATTTTCATGAACTACTTGCTCTGTAAGTGAAACGATAACATATCCCGATGTAAAATGACCTCTCCTTAAAAAGAGAAAGTGCTGTGCTCCTCTAATTGATCAGAAGAGTCTTATTTTGTTACCTGCTAAATAGCAAAGATTTTCAGATGGTAAAAAGAGGCCATTGTTTTAACATTTGAGAAACAAGGCCCCTCCAGCCCCCTGCCAACTCATATTCCCTTGGTTCTTTAGTTTTGTTTGTTTGTTTGTTTGTTTGTTTATTTAAAGGAAAGGTGCAAGCAGGAACGAAGGTGAACAGGCAGGCATGAAATGAAAGGAAGAAGCAGCGTTTTGTTTATTTTATTCAGTTGTTCATCTTGGCTATTTCTGCAGCCCCAGGTGTGGAACCGGGCCCTTGGCATGTACGTGGACTGCGCCTGGTGACATAAACCAGTAGACATAAACCAGTGCCTCGGTTCTGTTTTGCTCAATGAAAGCTAGCCATGGACCTTAGGAGAATGCTTCAAAATCAGTGCCGACTGAGGGTTTGTTGACTGACTAAATGTTCATTTAGACAGAGACATCTGCAGTCGGCCACCTGCATGCTGAACGTGGTTTTCAGATTGCCTTTTTTTGCGTTTCATCATTGACTTTAGCAAGTTAAATTGTTGTAGAGAAGGCTTTCTGGTTTTTTGATTTGCTTTAATGAGAGGCAGAAATTCGGGGCTTTTGCAGTCAGTCGGCCCCCCCCACCTCCTTTTTAAAACTAGTTTCCGCGTGTAAGTCTGCACCACTCCTGCACATTCTTCTGTGTTCCTTTCTAGGTGCCCTTGAACTAACTCTTGAACTTGGACAGAACAACTTGCGTCCTGGGGTGGTGGGGTAGGCAGAGGTGGTCAAGCTGGAGAAGTTTCCAAGCAGATTCCATTTCAGGGAAGGGGGTGAAAGTTAGCAAGGATGAGAAACGCCCTAGTACATATAACTCCAGGGCTTCCAACCTCAGCACTAATGACATTTTGTACTGGATCACTCCTTGTTGTGGGGACTCTCTTATACATCAGGGGGTTTTCAGCAACTTCCCTGGCCTTTACCTATTAGTGCCAATACCACCCTTCACCAGCAGTGTGTTAACCCAAGATGCCTCCAGACATTGCTAAATGTCCCCGAGGGCAGTGGAGTACCACCAGTAGAATCCTATCATCTTAGGATACAGGAGATCCATTTCACTCAGGCACACCCCCATATCAATCCAACTTTGACGACTGATAATTCTTCTAATCCACTCTTATTTTTATCCTCAGTTCAGATGAAACTTTCTCTCATAGGTGGTCTGGTCACTGAGGTCAGTAGGTCCTAGACCTGCCCTCAGTTCCAGGTTGAAACTTCTCTCCTCACATCCACCTGTACCTTGTCTCAGGTTCCCTGGCTTCTACCCACATCATTGCCTGGAATAAACTGGTAGGCTGCTTTAAGTTGTTTTGGTTAAAAAAGCTCTCTCTCTCTCTCTCTCTCTCTCTCTCTCTCTCTCTCTCTCTCTCTCTCTCTGTCTCTCTCTTCCCCTCACCTCCCTACCTCTTTCCATTTTGTTTTGCTTTAAACAAGTTTCTCAACTCCTTCACTCTCTTATGGTTCTGTACTTTGTCCCCCATCATTATTAGTAGCGGATGTGGGAGGATCTCATGTTACACATATTAGGTTTCGTTTGCGCAGCGATCCATTCGAAGAAATCCCAGTCGCCTAATAATCAGTCACATTTTGGTTCCTTCAACACCAGGCAAAATTCCTTTCCATTCATATTTGGTTCGGGGGCCCTCTGGGCAAAGGAGTCTGTAGGTTGTCTTGTAAATCATAGTTTTCAAAACCATCCTTTTCTCCATTCTGTAACCTGGGATTCCAACTCCCAATAAACCACTTGTTTTCAATTTTTTTTTCATCTTAAGGTCATGGGTGGATACAGGGGTGGGGTGAGGGTAGGGGTGAGGGCTTGTTTTCGTCTTACTACAGTTTTATTACTGTTGTCTCCAGTATCACTGTTACTAAAATGACTGTGCAGACAGAAAGTGAAATGAACAGGAGCCTCTTGACAGTAGTTCATAACCACAAAGTATTTCTAAGAATTGCTAAGTCACAGGCTTTCTCTTTCATCAGCCAAGAGGTCATGAGCAAATAAGGTTTCCTTATACGTGTTGCTGCGTATTTCTTCTACCCTGGGCAGATGTGACTACGAGTAGATGAAAGCAAATTATATATACAAAGGAACCTCAATCAAGGAGAACCAGGAATTGAAGAGAGTGACGCGATAACAAATGTAATATAAGAAATAGCTGCCAATTTCTTTGTCAGTGTGAATGGATTAACCGTCTTTTGAAGGCAAGCGGCAATGTGTTTTGAGTATAATGGCTGTCCAGGAGGAAAGTCACTTGATATGTCATCAGTGAAACATCAAAAGGAAAGTAAACACACACACACACACACAGACACACATCCTTACTCTTACAATCCAGATACTCTCTGAGTGACTTAAAACATAATTTGTAAGTGTTACAGAAGAGGAAATTCAAGATAGAAGATTTATGTTTTCAATACATTTTAAAAGCTGGTTATGTTTAGTCTTCTACAGGTTCTGAAATCCTAGTCTAGTGAAAATACAGATGGTTTCTAGATTTTAATGTGATTCTTTTTTTTCTTTTTTTCTTTAAGCTTGAAGAAGAATTCCAAAGAACGGCCAACATATCCAGAGCTTATGGTAAGTATTGTTAGCAGTATAGCCAGGTCCACACAAACAGCTAATAAAGAGAAAGTGACTAAAGCCTAAATTATAATCAAAACAACCATATTAGAAGAGCTGATTCACTGAGACACTGGTAGCTGAAATTAAACTCAAGGATAAAGGAGTAGGGTCCTATGTTTGTCCTCCTTCCTTTTTTCCTTTAAGAAGAGGTACAGGCAGGAATGAAGGCAGGTAGGCAAGCAGGCAGAAAGAGAGAGGAGAAAGAAGCATTTCTATTTATTTTATTTTAACTGTATATCTTGGTTGTTTCCATCCCCCCACCCCTAACCCTCCAGCCTGGGGAAGTGAACCTGGGGAAATGTGTGTGGACTATTCCTGGCCAGAGGTGGTAGACCCAACCTCTCCTCCACCAGGATGCGCCTCTACTTCCTCCCTTAGTACAACTTAGGGCATGTCACCAGGCTTAGCAGTCTTTTGCATGCTGATAAATCTGTCATTATGATTAGAGATTTTGTGTCCTCTGAGTATATGCCCACGAGTGGTGTTGCTGGATTAAATGGTAGATCCATCTTTATTTATTTGAGGAATCTCCAGACTGTTTTTCAAAGAGGTAGCACCAATTTACATTTCCACCAACAGTGTAGGAGGGTTCCTTTTTCTCCACACTCCCTCAGTAAAAAAGATCTGACTCCTGATGTTCGTAGAAGCTCAGTTCACAATAGCTAAGATATAGAAACAACCTAAATGCCCACCAACGGATAACTGGATAAAGAAGCTGTTGTCTAGATACTCGATGGAATTCTATGCAGCTACTAAAAAAGAGGAATGAAAGAAAGAAACTGTGCCCTTTGCAACAATCTGGATGGAATTACGAGGGATCATGTTAAATGAAATAAGTCATAAAGAAAAAGAATAATACAGAATTGTTTCATTCAGGTGTGTAATATGATGGAATGAAGTAAATAAATAGGTAAACCCCAGCAAAAACTCTCAGGACACAATATGATGACTGCCAGGTTGGGGGGCCATGGGGAGGGATAAGTGGGGAATGGAAAGAGGGGAAGAAGTGGCAGTGAAGGACACTGACTCTGGTGGAGGGTGTGGTGTGAGATATAGACTGAGATACAATGTCGGTATTCAAAAATTAATGTAGCATTGTGAACAAAAGAGGTAATAAATATCACAAATTTTTAAAAAATCTGTCATACAGACCAAATTCCATCTATAAAATTCACATTTCCAAGTTTTAAAGGTTTTAAGAGTTATAAATCACTGCTATAAAATGAAGGAAAGCATGAGTTAAAAGATTCCAATAATGAGAGAAGCTTAAATGCTATATGACTGGTCAATTCTTGATAAAATATTTAGGATTAGTTGGATGAACTCATTGGTGGATTCAATGAGGGAGGAAAGAATCACTTTGCTTTCCCTTCCAGATTTCATTTTAATGGGGGAATAAAGTAAGGCAAGCTATTCGTTAATGTGAATTATTTTAGCATTCATAATTATCATTTGTATTATCTAGGGAAAGAAAAGAATGGACATTCGTCCTCAGAGTTGTTGTGTGAAAATGGTTTATCTTAAATTGTGTTGACTCCAGTTCTAAGCTAATTACAAATGGTTCTCAATGTAGACAGCACTACTCTCTAAGTATATGTTGAATATGGAAGAAGCAGATTTTTTAAATCCTATAATTAAGACTATTATTTTATGCTAACCTGTTTTTGAATTTGTTTCAGCTATCAAGGTTTTCATTTTAGTGGGGCATAGAAGAGTTCTGCTCATCCCCAATTTCAAAAGAGATAAGATCAAATGTTGACACATTTCTTACCGAGCACAGTTACACAGCAGGTGCTAAATGCTTGCTTCTGTACCATGCCACTCATAAGCAACCTCAGTCTTCAATACTAGCTCAGGACAGGTGATGAAAGTTTTCTGATCTCTCTTAACAAATGACATGGGGAGGTGTGGTGTGGTGTCTCCGATACAGAAACAGTAGAGTTGATTGATCATTTGTCTGTCTTCATTGGAAAACATCTCTTCAGGTCCTTTCCCCATTTTTTAGTGAGATTATTTTCTTATCTTATTTTTTGCTATTGAGTTGTGTGAGTTATTGATATCTTTTAGACATCAGCCTTTTATCTGATTTAGAGTCTGCAGATATTTTCTCCAATTATGCAGGTTGCCATTTCATTTTGTTGATTATGTTTTTTGCTGTGCAAAAGCCTTTTAGTTTGATGTAGTCCAGCTTGTTGATTTTGGTCAAGACATAAATGAAAAGGAGTTCATCATCATTAATCATCAGGGAAGCATAAATCTAAACCACAAAGAGATACCATCTCCACCTGTCCATTATCAGAAAGACAAGCGATAACTAGTGTTGACAGGATGTAGAGAAAAGGGAAACTTTGTGCACATTAGTAGGAATATAAATGGGTCTAGCTGCTGTGAAAAACAGTATGGAGGTTCCTCAAAAAATTAAAAATAAAAATAGCCATTCCATTTCTGGGTATATAACCAAAAGAGATGAAATCGCTGTCTCAAAAAGAGAACTGAATCCCATGTTCATTGCAGCATTATTTACAACAGCCAAGAAGGAAACAATCTAAGCATCCACTAATGGATGAATAATAACGAAAGAAATATACATATGAGGAAATACTGTTAATGCACAGAAAATCCTACCGCTTGCAACCACATGAATGAAACTCGAGAACATTGTGCTAAGTGAAATAAGTCAGACAGAATAAAACACAAATACTGTATGGTCTCACTTATATGTGGAATAAAAAAAATGAGCTTATGGAAATAGAGAGTAGATTGATTGGTGGTTGAGAGAGGCCGGGGATGGGGGAAACTGGTGAAAGTGGTCAAGGGTACAAGCTTTCAGATACAAGATGAAGAATTTGGGGCAGATGAAATACAGCACAGTGACAACAATCCATAATAGTGAACCTTAGATGTGAAAGTTCTTAGGAGAATAGATCTTCAGAGTTTTTTGCACACACACACACACACACACACACACACACACACAAGAATGGAAACTATATGAGGTGATGGATGTTAACCAACCTCTTGTGGTAATCCTTTTAAAACAGATAAGTATATTACCTGATTATACTGCACACATTAAACTCACATAATGTTATATGACAATTACATCTCAAAAATACTGGGGGGGAAATATAGCTTGGAGATGTCAATCCAAGAAGAGGTAGCCCCTTTGAAGAGGTGGCCCTTGGGACTCAGCATTCTACTGGTTTTATTCAACTGAGACCCACAGAGAAGGGAGAAAAGAAGATGTGTAATGCTTGAGAAAACCCTAGAATTCTGCATGTTGGGTGCATTTTTCCTCTCTAATTATGTTTTTAATAGCCAGTCAAGGTTCTTTTCATTCTTGATTACCCTTTCCCTTGGTATGTTTATGTAATCCCTAGAGCGTTTTAAAATTATTTCACATAAAGTGCAATAGATATACAGTTATTCCTTTTAGGATCTATGGAAATAGGAAACTATTCTGGTTTTAAAGTTGCCTTGTTTGTCATTATTTTCAGATAAAAGAAGAACTTTTTTTTTTTTTTAAATCTATTTCTAGCATTTAAAATGCAGAACATTTTCTTTCCAAGTGACCTCTTGTCAGAGGTTTTACTGAAACATACTCGAAAAAAAAAATGCTGAGTTCTAGCTTCATATATTTATATATACATTGGCATCTGAGGCTGAGTTCTGCCTTTCCACTCTGTTCCAACACTGGGGTCTCTTGTTACTTGGGTGCTAATATAAGAGTGTGTGTCCCTTCCCCACTTCTTTTTATGGCATTAGTCTTTGTGGTGCTGGAAATGGACTTGCCTTTTAAGGTTGTAACTGCATCCTGCTTTCCTGTGGAATTGAGGTTTTTAAATGGAAAATCTGAGTCCAAGCTCTTGACTTCAGCATTGTGAAAAACATACGCTGAGCGGCTATTGTTTAGATCATCAGAGTTGGTGAAGAGGTAGAAAGGAAAAGAAAAATTGCCAGGTGAAAGACAGTATAATTAACCCCAACCCAGGCATGTTCCTCTTACAGAAACTCCAAAGGTGTTTCTCTCTAACTTGAATTGAGGGCTGTACATACTTTAAGAGCGTCTCATTTGCTTGCTCTTCTGCAAGGGACCATGACTCAGTAGGATCTGTTCTACTGGAGTTAGAGGCCAGCCAACTTCTCTTGTCAAGGTTTAGAGAATAAATAGTTAAGCCTTTATAGACCTTCACAACTATTCAGCTCTATTCTTTTAAAGTCTGAAATCAGCCATGTACAAATGTACACAAATGAGTGCAGCTGTGTTCTAATAAAACTTTATTGCAAAAATAGGCAGTGGGCTTGATTTGACCCAGGAATTGTCCTTCGTTGGCCCCTGTTCTAGATCATAACCTTCAGAAATGATAACCACATGACTCAGGTGTTTGCCCTGCAAGGTGATCCTAGAGATCCTAGAGATGCTAGATGGAATCCCATTATTCAGCAAGGTTCGCTGAAACCACGGAAAACTAGTTCTGAGAGAGAAGATGTGCATGGCATCTACTGCTGACTGTAGGTTGACTCGATGTTTCCAGAATCTTCATGTTTTCTCCTGGCACAACAATGAACCTCACGGGAGGTAAAGTCCTCCTTTCCTGTACCTGGTTCTTCTTTTGAGAAACCCAGCCCAGGACTGTGGTCAGGGGATGGTTCCTTAGTGTCTCCTGTGCTGCTTCCCGGTTGCTGCCCTCGCTCTTTTTAGTCCATTGCTTATAGAAAGGACGTTCCCTCCCAACCTTTTTCAGCCCCAAAACCCACACAAGAAGGCATGTTACTCTTTCCATTTTGACATGCCTGTCTGCTTTCCCCTCCCCCTGCCTGCTGGCTCTTCCAGCATTTTCCCAGCCTGAGAATGAACTCCAAGATGCCTGAGGAGTTTTTTGTTTTTTTGGGACTTCAGGCTTCTGTCACAGACTCAGGCTATATCCATCCCCTGAGCTAAAAGCTAAAAGCCAGCAGCAGAGGCAAGATGGGGTGCTTGCAGACATGGGAACCAGTCCCGGCGATAATCTGAGGTTTGATGTGTCCTGTTTTGATAGTAAAAGGCTTTTAAGTACATTAAAAGAGCTCCAGATGTCGAAAGGATGTGGGAAAGCTAATACGCAGGACCGTGAAGCACTTGGTAAGTGGACTGTGTAAGCGGTTAGTCCTCAGAAGTCACGCTGCTAGTTATTTGTCCAGTGAGCTCAGGATGGAGGGCCCGGGATGGGGCACTTCAGTCAGTGTAATGGGTATGAGGCTCGAAGCCAACACCCAATCTGTATCTTCAGATGGGCAAAGGCAGAAAACCTCATTTCCATGTTCTGAGTCACGATACTTAACAGTGACCACCTGCCTTCCTTTGGGTTTTATTTTTTGATTTTGATTTTTTGGTTCCTTTCCCATTTGCATTGTTTCCTAAGCCTCCCATGGGTGGGCATTTGGTTCCCCACAGAGCTGACTCATCCAGCCCTCTGCTGTCAGGTTTAAAACAAATATAATTAGAAAACCTACAGCTAGGCAACGTGAAGACTGTAAACTGCAGTCCCTACAGTCAGGGGAAACGTGAGTCATAGGCATGTCTGCAGGCAAAACGCTTATATTCCTGCTTAACAACTCTGACCATACTCCATCAGACAACGGAGGTGGCCCTGCAGGGTTGGCTGGTAGGAGGTGGGGGGTTAGGCGGCCTGAATTCTCCCTGAAGATTTCCCATTTTGGGGTTGTTTGGTTCAATTTTTACGGTGAGATGGGTGGATCTTGAGTCGATGTATCTCCTTCTTAACAGAAGAGGAAGGTTCCAGTGTGACATCCATGCACTCCTATCACCAAATGGAACAATGTGGGGAGGACTAATCTGGTGTGGAGATCCTGACTCCGTTTCCTTTGCAATTGTTTTGACCTGTGAGGCCTCTTGCCCGACACCATGCTTCTTCCCCCAGCAGCGCTGGACTTGATGTGGTTGTAAAATGTACTTACTCTGAGCTGCATAGAGACACGGTTTTTGCCTTTCAATTTGTAATCTCCGAGTTGAGTTTTCTCCGCTCATGCCTGGAGTCTGGTCTAGATTATTTTCCAGATGGATCAACCCTTCATCAGCAGAGACGTGAGGATGACTCGTGGGTGTAGATGTAGCTTAGAAAATAACTTTGTTCACGGTTTCCCTTCCAACAAGCTCTCTCCAATGTCAAGGGCAAGCAAAGCTTTGCCCTCTCAGTGCTCCACAGCATTGACTTCTGATTCTCCCACTCGTTTCCCGAGGAATGCAGGTACCTACATCTATGACATCTCTAATTATTTTTCTGCTATGTCTGTCTCAGAGTACGCTGTCGAGGACATGGTTGTTTGTATCAGAGATCTGGCCTACCTTTATTACTCCTTGCGTTTTTATCATAGATGGGATGTCTATGGTTGAATTATGTATGTTTTTAATATGCACTGAGGTAATTTTGCTTTACAAAATCGTATTGGCCCCTATGCGCAGGTTCACCATGAATCAAGATATGACAATACACCCTGCCCACCACCAAATCGCCAAAAGTCCTCCCGCACTGTCCACTGGACACTCCTTGGCCCCACCCCCACTCTCTTCTCTCCTACCTCACTTCTGTTGTCAGCGTCCAAGGGTTGGCTTCTGTTTGGTCTTTTCCTTTACTTTGTTTCTCTGTAGTCCACAATTTATATATTTTTTAAAGCAATAGATACCCTATAGTAGAACCAGGTATCAAGAAGGGAGGCCTGGCAACAATGAAATAGGTTTAAAATGTTTGCATCGCTAGTTATGGGCTTGATGTTGGAAGTGGTTTTCACCGCGACAGGGAGACTTAGTCTGTTTGCCAAGCCTATCTTAATTTTCCAACCTCAGATATTGCCAGTGACAAATATTAATATCATGTCTTTTTCTTTCCCAGCAACATCCATTTTTCACTCTACACGAATCCAAAGCAACAGACGTGGCATCTTTTGTAAAACTGATTCTTGGAGACTAAACATAATGGACTCAGCCGGTTGACCCTCCTGTGGATTGGTGGGTTTGCGGGGTGAAGCATGTTCACTCAAGCGCCAATAGAAACTCATTTTTTTAGATAATTTAACCCTGCCTCTCAGAAGGTTTTATTCTTCCCAGTTTCTTAATTTTTTTCCCTCCCAAGGGGGCCTTGGAAGCTATAGTGTAGAATGAACTGTCTAGATGGATGAAATATGATAAAGGCTTAGGACTTCAAAAGATGATTAAATATTTAATGATGTGTCATATGAGTCCTTAAGCTTCTCAGACTTCTCTTGTTCTTTACAAAATGAATGCATTGGCCCTGATAAAAAGGTGCTACCGTACTGATGAAATTGTAAGTAGACCTGTAGTGTGTCCCACTTTGTTATTTTAATATTTATGTTTTTAGCGCTTGGTTGAAAAGATTCCATTTTATGCGAGGAGGGAGACACAAAAGACAAGGAGGGGTTGGCAATATTTATGGGGCTTTTCTTTTTAACGTTCAGTCGTGGCTGTGGTCCAGAAGACATTATTTAATGTGCACCTGTGAGAGTATTGTAAACATATCCACAAGGAGCTCTTCTCTGTGAAATATCTGTTCCAGCTGTTGTGACTGCTGCCATGTTTCCCAATTTCTGCTCAATCCTGGGTAATAACCACCTATTCAAGGTGACGTTTCCAGGTATCCTGGCCAGACTCTGTTTCCCAACTTTGGAAAATGTAAAATCCCTTGGTCACAACTCAAAGAGTCAAACAATGGGTTCTCTTGACTTTTGTGGTAGAGTATTAATGGCATGTGATTCGTGATGTGATTTTTATATCTCCTCTCTTCTTTGTATATCCGATCCTTCTATATGTGTGTGTGTGTGTGTGTGTGTGTGTGTGTGTGTGTGGTGTGGTGTGGTGTGTGTGTGTCTGTGTGTATGTACTTGATGGGTCAGAAGTTCTGCCGAGTGGCTTCTGCAGACATCTACGAAGAGAGCCATTTGTCCGTCCTGAGGGGAAATGCCATGTCACACATTCACATGGAGAATCGGTGCCTTCTGCTTCTGCCCCTCCCTTACCGTGTAAGCCCACGGATCGCCTTTGCCATGAACCTTCTCTTTGCTTTTTTTGTTCGTTGGTTTTCTCGTTCAATGAAGAAGCCTTATTATTCATGGAAGGGCTGCAGCAGAAGAAAATGAAAAGCAGTTAGTAGTTCTTTGATAAAACGAGGAGACAAGGAGGAGGGTTGGAGTATTTCATCAGAACAGACCGCCAGGTTTTCACAGATGGAAGTTGAGGCCGATGTTTCTTCAGGATCTGCATGCAGTAGCTAATTCCACTGGAGAAAGCTCAGTCCTTCGTGAGTTCCCAGCAGATCGACCGAGCAACGGAGCTCTCTTGTGGCTAAATACGCCCATAGGTTCTTCGATGGGGGACCCCAGGTTCCTTCGGAATGGAGGAGTGAAATGACTCCCAGGGAACGTACAGACCAATAGGAGCCAGGACAGCTTGCGTTTGGACACTGTGTTGGTAAAGGATTTCTCTGGCAGTATAAGGATAGAGGATTTTGATCTGAAAAAAGAGAACACACTCTGCTTCTTCCCTTGCCTCAAGTTCTCCTAGATGGAGAGAGGATTGTTCTCTTTCATCCTCCTCTTTCTTTATTAGATTCATATTTGAAGTGCAATGATACATGTTTCTCTGTTTGCCTTTGCTCCTGCGTTTTGTGTTTAATTCACAGCAGGTGCCCAGAATGAGTCTGGCACTTCCATACCCTTCTTCAGGTGTTCGGTTCCAAGAGACACCTCTTTGATTAACTGTCAGTTTCATCTGCTTGGAAGCTACCTCGGCCCTTATCTTTCTTCCACCAGAAAAGGGGTGTTCTCTCAGTGATCATCGCCATTCACTTTCCTGCCCAGTTTTTTAAATCTGGAGTTTTTCTCTTTGGGATGGAGAGGGGGGAAAAATTGTAACTGTATTTCTTGCTCTGTTTACCCATCTTATGAAAAGAGGAAGTAGTAGAAAAAAAATCCAAAGTCATTTCATTACAGTGTCTGGTGACATATGGAAAGCAAAATGTTTTTCTGGTCTGAATCGGATAACTCTTACCTGTTGTTCAGTTTCTCTTTTGAAATATTCTTAACGAAGTGTGTGTTTCTTCTGTGCATACCTCTGCAATCTGTGAGCCTAAGGCCTGAACTTGCAAAACAGTCACGCTGAGTGGAGAAGGAGTTAGTCTGTGGCTCTCCATCCTGGTGCACTTTGGGACCACAAAGCAGGTGGACTCTCTGTACGAGGGCCCCCGAGGTTTGGATTTCAGAGGCCCATGGGGATGGGGTGGCTGGGATTTGGCCTTTTGTCCAGGACTCTACTGTGACAATGATGTGCACTCAGGTTGATACCACTGGTCTAGTCAAAGAGAGGTCGACTTAAAATTACTTTCTCCTGAATACTTATAGAGACCAAAAGCCACCATTTCTTCTCTGTCCTTATCAGTGGGGACATTTTTGTCATATCAGAGAAGGCATGTTCCTGGAGTATGATACTGTTTTTTAACATAGGAGTCACATATTCCATGATAGCTGGCTGTCTTATATATTAAAGTAAAATGGCTTACAAGTCTAAATTTTTAGAATGTGGGTTTTTGTTTACAGTGAGAACTATACTCTTAAGTTCTTAATAAATTTTAAAAGATCAAGATGCATAAATTATTGTAAATTGATATAAGTTGGGAGTCTCCTCCTCTATGTATGTATATTTATACAAACACACCTATATATACATATATAAATGTATATATTTAATGCATAAATATATATGTATATATCTTTATAGATATATACATGTATATCTCTGTATATCTACATAGATATATAGAGACATACATATCTATATAGATACAGATATAGGTATATATAGAGAGGATAACATGGACCACCTGAGTATCAGCCCTGTATTTATCTACCGTGTATTACAAAGTCAGCATATCTCTAAAAAGACATCATGCTCTTTTTCCCAAATATATTTGGTTTGGTATCATATAAATTATTTTTCTGTTCATAAAAATACACATCTCTTTCTATACATTGTTGATTTCAGCAGTGTGCCATAAAAAGTAAGGTGAGTGGCTTTGAAGATAATTTATATATGTATGTGTATATATATATGTATATATGTACATATCAATGAGTATTGCCAGAGTAGCCACTTTGGAAGACTATAGATTTATATGAATAATACTACTAAAATATTTTGTCACTTTTTTTTCAAAAAAGGCTCAGAGCCCTGAACTCTCTCCTGTACATGTAACATGTGGAATCATCATTTTATAATTAATCCTGAGCTGTTTGTTTACAACACTCCTTCCCCGGTATTTTTAAACTCTTTGGATTGTCTATTTATCAGAACCAAGTAGTAGCGGGCAATTTCTAGAAGTCCAATTTGCCCTCAGAGCTGAAGTTTTGCCATTACTGAATCTTTTTAAAAGGTCATATTATGGGCTCTGAAGAGAATTTCAAATGTAGATTTTCCAAACAAATGAGTGTTTGTGATAAAGCACAGTCCATCTTCCTGGAATAAGTAGAGTTTCCCCACATGGTCACTTTGAAGGAGAAAGAACTCCCATTGATGTACACATACGATGATCAAGTGTCAGGCAGCAATTCTTCTATTTCACACACCGCACTCAGGCATTAGCATGTCTGAAGACTCTGAAATAGAGGAACAGTCTGTTGTACGAAAGACTGTGTTTGGTCACATTGATATCTTTGGAATGAACTGGTTAAATAAGTAGCTGCTAGCTTGGTTCAACCATCTGAAATGGAAAATGAGACTGTGTGTGCATAGTTGTTTGTGTTTTACAGTTCTTGAACATCCTCCAATCTTAACAAAAACATTTATATACCAGAGATTGCCACACTTTCCCTGTTCCTAGTGACATTGATTGTCTTAGTAATTTTTTCATGATTGCCCTAGGCCAAAAGAAAGACTTGATAGTTCCATGTATTAAGTAGTTAGGTCTAAACACTTGAAGAGTAGTTTTTTGCCCAATGTCCTACAGATGTTCCCCTGTTTCCTCAAGTATTTACAGAATCACAGGGGTCCCTCCGAGTTTGCTGTGGTGCCCGGGATGCTTCAGTACATCATTTGGGAGCCATAGACATTTTAGACTTATGTTTGAGCAATCTACAGTTGGTGATCTTCAAAATGGAATTCTTGGCTACTCATATATTATATCATTCTTTGTGTTTCATCATCATTATTATTGTTTGTGCTTGTCTCCACTCGATTAGTTTTTTAATTGAGGTCCTATTCTCTTTTTCTGTTCATCAATCCTGTAAGTCTGGGTGTCAGAGTCTGGAAAGTAAAATGCTCGTTAGCGTGAGAGGAGGCTAACACTGAATGTCAAGGGACCCGTGTTCTCCAGAGGTGATTGATTTAGTATCTTTGGAACATAATCACAAAGGAGGAAGTTCTCATAGTTTTACACCAAAAATGCTTTTGTTGACTAACCCCCTTCATGAGCTTTACTCAAACTACACTGTTTCCTCTAAAGGGCTCTAACAAAACATTAGGATTTAAGCATTTAAGAGACCACACTTACCTCAGAAGTAGAAGACAGATTTCTTAAAATCTTCCAATCCTACCACCTCCTCTCTTTGACCATCTTTTAAGGAAGTAAGAAAGAACAGCTTGAAGTCAAGCTACTTGTTTCTAGTTTTAGAGCTCCCAGCCCTCCCTAGGGCAAGAGATTTGCCTCTACCTGCTAAGTATTGTCCCTGGATTTAGAGAGAGGAGGCTGCTATATCTTACTCTTTGTTTTTAACCATCAGTAAACTTCTATTTTAAGGAACCTGTATAAAAATACCTCCTTTGTCGTGTGATTATCTTGAGTTATCAGTCCTGCTTGAATTTCTCAGACCTCAAAGTCTCTACTGAAACTCTGCCTTCCCTGCAGGACCAGAACCACTGTTAAATGTGTTTTGCCTTTCATGAGTACTTGCACCCTCTCAGCCATACAGAATGCTGTATGAGTCTCTGCCTGCATTATGTTAGGTGTTCTTCCAGAACAGGGCAACACGTTTTCCTGAAAGCTAGAGTCACTTTATTATTCGAAACCTCTTTCTTACTATATCATCAGACAAATATAAGTTAGACTGACACTTGGAAACTTCTTAGAGAGTATATTTAAGTATTTGATCTGGCAGTTTACCTAAAAGAATGTATTTCTCTTCACCTAGGTTAATGAGAGCTTAATTCCAGAGCCTTCTAATGATATAAAATAGCATATGCAGACATGATTTGTAGTGATTCACACCTACCTGAAACTAATACTATCACGCAATGTTACTTCAATACAATTTTTTCATAAAATATCAAATTATCTTTCTGGAGGAAGCCTATTGCCATCAAATACATCACTCGCCCACCTCTTCTGGTGTCTGCAGAGAAGATGGATCATTTTTTTTAAGGTTTAGAGAGTCACTGTTTCCAGCTCTGTGTAATTCAACCAACCATTGCAGGTTTTCTAATCGAGTTGCTTGTGATCAAGATTTAAGTTGAGATTTATCTTTTCAATTCCTGGTCCAAATGCCCTTTTCAAACAAAATTTATCTAAAAAATCTCTTTCCTGTCAGATCAAGAGGACATGGGTCTAAGTTGAAACACCAAGCAAGGTCAAAGAGTTTGTGGTAGGTCTTGGAAAAAATAAAACAATACAACAAAGCCAAAATCACCTTGTAACACAAGTATGTTGATAGAATTTTAAAATATTCAGTCTAGTTGCCTGGCACTTACTTGATATCATCAGTGTTGTCATTTGAACTAGGACCTTGGGCCCTTTCTTCTTGGGCATTTAGATTACGGTTAGATTTGGAAAATGTTTATTGTGTTTCTTTCTTATACATGTCAGTTTGAACAGCTGTCTTTGTAGGCAGTTAATTTTGATATGCATAGGTTTTCCCCCAGGTTCTACTTTTGTATTTCAGAAATTCAGGATCTTTTCTAGGAATGAGGTTAAATGTTCTTACGACTTGGAGATTGAGTTCAGGTAAAACATGGGGAAATTGTATCTTCATGAGGAAGCAGAAATTCCTAAGTAACTCCTGAAGTTGGTAGCTATACCAGGCTATCACCAGTCTTATCTGCTTTTCTTGATTTTCTTTGCTTTTTATTGTTTTTCTGTCAGTCACAGATTTAACACTGGGTTAATTTAACACTTTTGTGGGATGAATGAATTTAATCATTTTCTTATATCTAAAATAAAAGTCAGTAGTTTTGCTTCAGTCTGCCCAAGTGGATTCTACTCTTCCCAAATCTCAAAAATGTAAGAGATATCTAAGAAAGTGTGTAGCAAAAGCCCTCGTTGAAAATATAAGACCTTGTAATAAGAACATCCATCTGGTCTTTTTTTAAAAAAGAAAGATCAGCTGAGTTGGGTTTCTGTTTCCCTTAAGTCATATTCTGATGTGGGAAGGAGTAAGCTTCATATGGTCACTGCCAACATTCATTTTGAAGTCTGCAAGCTATTTCACCAAAGCACATCAGAACACTGGCTTAGGGAATTGTCATTGGAGTTTGATGTTTAAGGCTCAACAATGATGTGAAGTCATTTGGAGGCGGGATGCTGGAAATAAAAGAAATACAAAACACAGTCCTAACCTGGGAATCCCATGGAAGAGTTAACTGATAGGAGAGGTTGTTGGCAGACAGGTAAAACCCTCAAATTATTTTCAGTATTACTATCGAGTTGATCTCCCATCAGAAAATCCATCAAAAAGCCAAGCCTTCATTTTCTTAAAAATACTAATGTATAAGAAGACTTAGAGAATAGCATTCATTTGTATATCAGAGAATTTTGTCTTGTCTCTCTAACGTTATTGATTTGGCAAACTGATCTTTTAAAAATGATGGCACCCAGAAACGAGGTGAATGACTAAAGCCGTGTACAGCCCACCCATCAACTCCCTTCTTGGTAGAGAACAATGAGCACAAAACTGAGCCCTTACTCTTTAGTTCTAGTGACAAAATTTTGTAAGAAACATTATCTGATGAGAATACTTGTTCTCCAGCACAGAGAACTATGAATGTGCTTAGAAATACACTACAGGTCTTACCAGAAGAGCTAGAATTTGTCATTTTAAAACATAACACACAAAGCTAGTTTGGAAAAGTAATTGTTTTCTTTTTAGAATTTTCTTCTGATCTTCAGTTTCCTACATGTATGTTCAATACTTGGATGGGAAATAGTCGAGGCTCAGAAGTGATTTCTAGGTTCTATTTGATGGTATCCCTGAGTCTCTTATCATGAAGGGACATGGAAGAGAGTATAATGAAAGATAACCTTGCCCCCCTGAAACCTTCATCAACCTCCAATCAGAATATTTACCAATATTATATTCCCTGGAACTAAAGTCTCCATGGCTATTAAAGCCTGGGGAACTTGGGGACAATGCCTACCAGATGACCCTAAAGAGATCAAGAATCTGGGAAATTTTGTCACCAGTAATGTCTGTAAGTCCCTGACCTTTGTTTATTGCCTATATACTTATAGGACTTGGTAGTGAAGGAGTAAGAAGAGAAGGCCAGGATTTTCATTTTTAAGCAGAATCATTTGAAAGAAAATACAGAAATAAAAATAGGATGCCCATGCCTATAGATCTTTAAATTGGTTATTTCCCTAAAGTGGTTGACGGAGAGCAGTGATCATGAGATGAGGACTGGGGTGATAGGGCCATGGAATCTTTACATGTCTGTGTTTGCGGAAGTAGGAGTTGGCATTGCTGTTCAGTGACCTGTAGGGAGACCTTTATTGGCCCAGAGATTCTGCTCACAGTTTGAGACTCAAGCCAACAGTAACCAGTGCTGGGTTTTATGAAGGATATAGAAAGTGGACAGTCAGAGACACCTGCTATAAGTGTAAAACTATGATGATGTCTCTGTCATGAACTAAACACAAGGGGATACTCAGCCATTAATGGAATCACCTAAGGTGCCTTCTACAGAAACAGTGTCTGTGGTAAGTTGTAGTAGTAATTTCTTAGCCCCAAAGCCAAATTTAGCAGCACTCCATAGCAGCCATTTGAGAACTTTGTGTGTGTCAAAAAGTTCCATTTGGCACCATTTTGTAGTGTTCTTAGCCAGTCTCTAATAGACACCAACCAGTTGTGATTAAAAAATTCAGATAATGAATCTATCCTATTACCCTTGCGTTTGATTTATTCCAGAGTCTCAAATGTATTTTCTGAGGGGAGTGATTTTCTCTGTGAACTGAAATGATGAAATCTTTTAATAAAATAGCATGTATTTTTAGAAATGAAATGCTTTCTTGATGTAGTTAAGGGGCGGGCACAACTGGAACATTTCCCATTACATAGAATTCTCACATTGGGTCACTTAAGGCTGAAAGAGCTGTCAGAGATGTCGTTCAGATTCTTCCTTGAAATAAAACGACATTTTTCTTCATATTTTGAGAAGATTTTCACGAGGCACCAGCTATAACTTCTCTATGGAACTGAACTCTACACGAATTTTAACAAAATAGGTGAGTTTCTCCATCATCGTTCATGCCTTAGTTTCAGCATTGGAAATGCTGCTTCCTTTTGTGAATCTGTTCTTTGTACAGGAAAGAAAAAAAAACTCCATTTATTTTCTTACCTTGTGTGAATTTTATATAGGCCTTTTTTTTAGTTTGCATGCGTGATTGTTTTCTGAGGGTGCACTGCTGTCTTCTTTAAATCATGTTTGCTGTAAAGACAGCTGGTGAGCAAGTGAGACCTGACCGATTGTATCAATCCCTTGATGCTAGAATGAAGCTAATTCAAAACTCTAGTTAAGACGCCCTGCTGTCTGTTCCTGGCACCTGAAATATTCTGAAAAAAAGATTGGGAAGGTTGTGCGCCCTGATTTCTTCCAAGCCTGTCTCCAACACTGTGTTTCTGGAGAGTTTGAAATAGAAGAATGAATACTTCTTGTGGATTCTCTTGCCTGCACTGTGTTAAGCCTTCTGCTAGCTTTCCCTGGTGAAAATCGTCTCTTCTTCATGGATTGCAGTATCCTTTCTCTGTGAAGGAGGCAGGCTGGCCTGTAGAGTAAGGGATTCCTTAGAAGTTCATAAAGTAAAGACTTCTGAAGGGTGTAGGTGGAATGTTCTATGCCTTTGAGGGGAAATTTACATCTAAATTCTGGTCCTGGGAACATTTAACTTGTAGCTGAAGATGGGAGGGAGTCAGGGGTACACACTTAATCTGTGTTTTCCTCTATGGAAATACATGGGACTACGAACACTCTTTGGGTGGAAATAGTCCTTGTCATTATACGGGGAAAGCAAATTTAGGAATATCAAGTGATAACTTCCACAGAATCTGGGATTACGTTTACAACCTGTTTTGTGGGAAGGCACACCTTTTATTTTCCTTGGCCATTTTTGCTTTGGTGATCCTTATATAATTTCATTTTAGCCAAGCTTTCCTGCTAATCCAGGCAGTGTGTGTGTGTGTGTGTGTGTGTGTGTGTGTGTGTGCGCGTATGCGCACGAATCTTTTTCTAAAAAGTTTTTGAACTGCTGCTTCTTATAATTTTTGATGTTATCTCAAAAACCAAGGAAATAGCTCATGTACTTGGGGGAGATATAAGCATTGGTGTTGATGTAGTTTAGTTGGATTAGCATCCCCAGAAATATACTGAAATGATTTGAGAGATAATGTGACTTTAAACAAATCATCTTTGTTGTTAACATTTGGAGAAACTACCTGTCCTGAAGTCTTTATTCTTAAGATATTTCTCTTTTCATGCAAATACCAATGTTGAGGCATACTTAATAGCCTAGATGAGTGTCCTCTATCAGCCAACAAGCAAGGAATTATAATCATTGCCAAAGGTGGGGGCAATTTTGCCTTATACAGGTCATGCTATAGTGAAATGTCTAACCACAGTATCTTTTTAAAAGCCTAAGTTTCTGATCTCTCTCCTCTTTTTCTGATTGAAGAGCACAGTAAAGGAGGAATAAGGTTTTGATGTACTTCAAAGTCATTCTTGGGATCTGTTTTTGATTGAGGAAATGGCTGAGATGTTGAACTGAGTGGTGTACTTGGTGACCTCTCGGCTCCCCTCTCACCACTGCAAAAGGAAAATGGACTTGGGAGATAAAGTCAAACCTGACCTCCTCTGTTGATGAGGAGCTTACCCTTTGATTTCCTATCTCAGGATATTCTTCAGGTTTACACTGCTGCTGAGACGGGGGACAAGCTGCAGACACTGTGACTGGTCTCCGGGTATTTGTGCGTGTGTATGTAAAACTTCACACCGTGTGTGTTGTGTTCAATGTTGTGTCAATCCATGAACTGACTCAAACAGCAATTGGAACCTAGTGAAGACAGTGCCGATGGTGAAAGACACCCAACCACCTCTTTCTGTCAAAGTGCTTGCTATGACCTTCATAGCTAGAACAATTAGCATATGTATTCAGGAACAAGATATCCTGGAAAGAAATGGTGTGTTGATTGCATAAGAAAATGTACAACCAATAAAAGACATTTGAAAACATGCACTGAGTCTGCATATTAATTGAGTTGTTCGTGGAAATCCTTTGTTCCAGAAATATTGATGGTGTGTGTCAAAGCCTGCAGGTAAGAGCTTAGCTTAAACTATGTGTTTGCTCTTTCTTCCCCATTCTACTCTCCCACTTCCAAAACATAATGGAACAAAGCAACAGGACTGCAGTTTTGAGGGTTCATTAGAAAGTAATTTCATCCGCAGTGAGCTCCAAACTCAATATTCTTAGAGGCATTATGCCCCAGTAAGAAGTGAAGGCAAATATTTCATTATTCAAATCAGATGGCTTGTGTTGGGAAGAGACCACATGGCTGAAACGAAAAAAGACCAAGTCTTTGATTGGCATGTGTTTCTGACACTGATCTATTAGGCCAACTAGTCATTCAAATTTTTTCCTGGTCCTCTACGCAATACGTGTTAATACTAGGAAACATGCCTTCTGCCATCAGGGAGCACTGGAGTGCTGGTGATCAGGAAAAGAAAAAGTTAGTGCAAGCACATGTGGTTGGGTTCCTTGATGTCTCTTATAAACTGAATGAGTGACCTAACCATGAATATCCAGTTTAAGAGAAGAATTGCTAAACCTTAATGTTGCCATGTGACTACATCACTAATTACAACCAGACACGCTCACCTTGATCCTACTTGCTGCTTAAATATGTTGATGCTGTGGTGTGAGGACTTGGCTCCTTGAAAGCCCCTAGTCTTTCATCTCAAGTTTACATCATTGCAGCGGGGAGCATCCAGCATAGGGAGCTCCCCTGCTTCTGCATCCTTTACTCAAATGACCTTCCAATGACAAGGAGCACTGTTAGACAGTCATGCTGTAATGTCATGCTGTAAGTGTCATGCTGTAATGACACTTCAGTCAACTCTAGATTGCAGACACAACAGTGATCTACCTAGGTGTGTGGTCGAAGAGCCCGTCTAAGTTTGTGCAGTTTCACTCTGCCATCCATGCACAGAGTGGTGAAATCACCGAAAGACGCATTTCTCAGAGCCTATCCTGGTTGTTAAGCAACGCATGACCACTGATTTTAAAGTCCTCCTCCTCCTGAACTGTTTACGATCACTGAGCCTTTCATCTCTCCAAAGTGCTAGACTTTTCTTGGCATTAGGAGTTTTGCCTTCGGTTCCTATAAGGGGCAGAAGTAGGTGGAGGGGAAGTGTAAACACACACTGACTCCCAGACATCAGAGGTAAAAGTTATTTTGTCCATTTCTCCACCACCAGTCCTTAATTTCCACCGGAAGGGAATGCACAGTCATTCCTTATTTTCATATTTTAAAATATCATCAGACTTTGTTTCTTTAAGTGGGTAGCATGCCTTCTTTCTTGGCATGGTGACGGTCACTGGCTGGCCCCATCAAAAGGACTCCCTGCTTAATCAAGACGCTGTAGGAAATTGGGAATGAAGGTGGGAAATGGAGAAAGATAACTGGGTTAATAACCAAAGCTTTGTTGTGTGTGGCTGTTTCTTGGTGTTTTGCTTATTCACTGTCATGTAACAAATCCTGATACTTATTAGCTTGAACCTAGAGCTCATTACTGTTTCTTCCATTCTTATGGGTTCAGGGTGAGCCTTCTTGTCATCTCTTAAGCAGTTGCAGTCACCTGGTGGTTGAAGCAAGAATTCCCGGGAGCTTCAGTCTTGCCTGATGACTGTCCAGGGCAGCGGGCTGGGTGACCTGGGACCTCAGAAATTCCCTCTCTTCATGGGGCCTCTCTATGAGTCTGGCTTGGCCTCTCATAGCCCAGCTCTCTCAGGGTAATTGGGACTTTTCCATGGCAGTTAGCTGGCCCCAGAATTAGTATCCAAAGGGCAAGATGGAAGCTAGAGGAGATGACATCGTGTCATTTTCACAGTCTCCTGGTAAGACTAGCTACTCTACTTGGTCAGGCCAATGAAGACAAACACCTTATTGTTTTATTTTTTAAGCAAAGGTGGAGGCAGGCATGAAGACGAGCAGGCAAGCAGAGTGGGAGAGGAGAAGCATTTTATTTCTTATTTTCATTTAATTGTTCATCTTGTTGGTTCTCCCTAGCCCTGGAATGTGAGCCTGGGTCGTCTTAGATGCCTGCAGACTGGGCCAGAGGCAGAAGATTTAACCACCACTCCACTGGGGAACACCAGATCTTACTCCCTTTTTCCTAAATTGGTGGTCAAGAAGCAGTAGAAAAAAAAAAAAAAAGAAACATTTAGATGACATTATTTTCCATTTATTTATCATCTACAGTTTTGTCAAGCCCAGCACTTGAGTCAGAATGTGATCATGGAGACGGGGAGTTAGCTCTCTCTGCCTGCAAGTCAAAAGCCACAGTTAGAGTTAAAATGACACCGGAGAGAATGAAACATTGACACTAATGACTCACAGAGCTCCAGTGAGCACTTCCCCACCACCCCAGATGGCCATGGTTCAGAAATACTTGCTGAGTAGGTGTTTTCCCCTCACATGGAAATAGCTTTAAAAAAAAAAAATTACTTTAAAAACAATAGATTATGAGAAAACTTTGAGATTTCATGCAGGAAAATAGACACTATCCACATTTTGGAGTTAATTGTTCATGTATTCTCTAAAATGCATCCCCCCCTCCCCTCCAACATTAATGGGATTACATTGCTTTCCAGTTTAAATCATGGGCATCTCATCGTGACAATATGTGTCAAAAACATCATTATTTCTCATTGATTTTTTTTATTTTTATTTCCCAAGCAATGTTAACAGCATTTACTGTATGTCTGACGTGTAAATGCTTTACGAAAAGTTCACTCATGAGATTCGTAACACCTTGTAGCACAAGTACAATTATTCCCACTGTACAGTGGAAAAGCTGGGGCACAGAGAGGTTAAAAAACTTGCCCAGGACACACAGCTTGGCATATTTTTAATGGTTGCATAATGTTCTAATGTATCTATATTTAAATACTCTCCTACTGGGAAACATGATGATTTTGATAAATATCTTTATTCTTATATCTCTGCACAGGTCTGGTTGTCTTGGAGGAACTGTAAAGAGCTCAAGGGTCTCAAACATTTCCCAGGACTGAGCTTCAGCCCGGGTTTCCTGTCTTTGTCTCAACTCGGGTCTCCCCTCCCGCATTTCCGGTGCCCACCTCCCTGCAGGTCCACCTTCCTCTCCGAGGCCAGCTGTGTCTGGCAATTAACCTAAATCAAGAACCTGCCCACAGCAATGGCATCCTGATGACCCCTACACTCCGTTTCTTGAGCAAGTAGGGGCACAAGGAAGGTCTTTCGGGGCCTCCAGAGAGGATGAGATCATCAAGGTGAAGTCCTTGAAGGAAAAGAACAGAGCGAGGGGACAGAGAATGGACTCTGCCTACAAGAAGCGAAAGGTCTTGTTATTATTATTTTTGTAAAACTTCTTACAGTATGGCCATCATGATTATGCTAGGCCTATAAGAGGCAAGAGCAGAATTTCCAGGTAGTCTACCCATTTAAGACCAGATTAGACTTAATGAAGTTAGAACTAGAACTCAGCAAATAAAGCTAATCATCACATGCAAGGGACATTAGCTTGACCCTTTCACAGGTGACAGTTCCACTCACCTTGAGAATCTCTGCACCACTGGGTCCCCCTGGGGACCTTGCCTTCTGTGACCCTGTTCTCCAAAGCCATAGCAGTGGTATCACTATCTGAGGGCCTGCTCCCCTGCAGAGAGGAGCAGGCGTTTCAACACCCTCCCCATGTGGTTCATACTCATCTTCCAATTTGAGAAGTGTGGCTCCACCCATCTCATCAGATTTTGAAGATTCAACAGGTAAATCTCCATGTTGTCATTCTATTGATACCCCAAATTATAGGCAAAAGAGGACTCTGGAAGTGATAGGTAAATATATAAAGTGTAATATCTATCTTGGCTGGAGAGATACATGTTAAAGTGCTTAAATATATTTCACTCTGATGTCTAGTAAAATCCTTTCTTCCTTCCTTCTTTCCTTCCTTCCCTCCCTACCATCCTCTCTCCCTCCCTCCCTCCCTCCCTCCCTTCCTTCCTTCTTCCATTTCATCAAAGAGAAGTATCGTAACGGAAACTGAAAATGCCCCTTAGGCTTGAACGCCTTTACACCTTTATGTAGATAAGTGTTTCATCAGTTCCAAATGAAAGGCTGCTTTAGGATGCAGAGCACTGTGGGGGCTTCATAGTACCACAGGTCTGGGAGAGGGTGACCTGAGGCTTAGAGAATGACCCCCAAAAGTGCTGCTCCTGCAGCTTCCAAATTTGCTGACTTCCTGCTCTTCTCTGGGCCTTTATTCACCTCCCCTGGGACTTCCTCGCCTGCCTGTCTGCTCAGAAACTTCCTTGGCAAGCAGTGGCCCTCTGTCCCCCAAGGAAGGATGACAGTCAGATTCAGAATGCAGGGCCCCTCTCCCAAGGATAGTTGGCACAGCAGAAGCCATCACTTTTCCGGTGATCAAGAGTGGCTCTGTGGACCGGGAGGCAGAGTTGCTCTCAGACAAGAACTTGCTAAAGCACTTGACCTTTTCACCAGCCGTGGACTGTTTATTGAGAGTACGCCGTCTCTCTTGGCTCCTCTCATTCGGCAGCCTGGAAAGACAAGCCAGTGACACTGTGCTGTACCAAACTTCTAAGCAGTTCACAACTTCCACCAGATCATAATTGCTCTCACTAGTCAGAGAGTTATCTTTGGACAGGCCTCTCCTTCGAAGGGTCTCCCTCATTCACAGGAATCAAATGAGCCACCGCCTGGATGGGAATGTAAATACCAGTTGGCCAGGGCCTCCGATTCCACAAACTACAGTTCATAAAGAAGACGAGATTAGGGCCGCTTCAAGATGCAAACCTAGGGCAAATGGAGATGTCTATTTTCTAGTAGCAGAGAACGAGGATTCCGGTCATGTGTGTAAGTCATTTCTCAGGAAATTAAGCAGCCAGTGCCTTTTCATGGAGCTTCTCAGAAAAGTATGTGTGCAAGCCTGTTCAGGATTCATTACACAACTTTTGCAGGAGAAGGTGAGTTGAAATGTAACTGGAAAATGCTAATAAAATGGACGAGGTGCTATTGTAAAACTGCGCAAGTGATGGTAAGAACACTGAGCAAGAGATGGCGCTTGAGGTGAGACTGAAACAAGGAAGAGGATGCCAGTCTAAAGCCATAGAGGTGGCCTGAAGACCTGGTTTTGGGATGCCCTGGTGGAGGAGCGGTTAGGTCTGCCGCCTGTGACAGAGAGCATTGTCTGCATACATAACAAGGACCTAGGTTCGTGGTCCAGGCCCAGATGTGTGTGTGTGTGTGTGTGTGTGTGTGTGTGTGTGTGTGAACAACCAAATAAAACAAATAGATGCTTCTTCCTCCTCTCTCTTCCTGCCTGCCTGCTTACTCGCCTTCATCCCTGCCTGCACCTTCATTTAAAAAAACAAATTCCTGATTCCAGCCCTTACTAGCTGTGTAGCCTTGGACACATATCTTAAACAATCTGCCTCTCTTTTTAAACTTGAAATGAAAATGAAAGTTATAATAGGATATAATTTAGACAGTGCTTGTGAAAATTAAATGACATTGCTGGTAAAACGCTTCACCCAGTGTCTGCCATATTATCATCACACAATACATTTTTCTTAATATGGTCCTCTGATCACATCCTTTTCCAACCAAGACACTTAAACAAAAATCTATATAAAGGAAAGATAATCAGGCAAGTTCAAGTAGGAGGGAATTTTAGACCATCTAGCACGATGCATCACAGTAAATGCTTGGCTCCTGTTGCCTGAGTATGGAGTTTTCCTGGAGCCAAATTTCCACAACACGAACACATGTTCCTATTTTTTAGTCTGCATATCACATTAAAAAACACTGTTGAGCTCCTCACATCAATGATAAAACCAACCTTCTTACTCTTGCAAACCCTGCTGTATCAGATGAAGAGTAGCATCACCACTTTGGAAGTGGCAGACTCAACATACATTGCAAGACAAGGTATTCGTTGTGATGGAAATGTGCTCCTTCTACAGAAGTGCAGTCTACAGACTTACTGATAATTTTTTTTACACAATTTAGGCCACAGATATCAAAATAGTGTAGACTCCTGGAATATAATTTATATCCTTAATACATTAGATTTTTAAATAATTTATTTTTTGTAATTTATCAGATTCTGGAGAATGTGTTCATTACGGATTTGATACCCTGAAAAACACATATACTTTATCTTTGGAAAAAGCACTATGCAGAGGATAGTAGCAGCGTATGATTTTTGCTGCCATTGATGGAGTTAGCACAGAAAACATCCCAAGTCTCAGAAACGGTTTCCTGTCCATGCTCCACTCTAACATGAAGAGCCAAGGACAATGGAGGACAGCCCCAGAGGGAAAGGAGAATCTCTCATTTTTTCTAGACATGTAGTTTTTCCCTTAATCAAGGGAGCCATCTTCTGCCCCTGGGCCTCCACCCTGCTCCTAATCCAGAAATGGTTATTTGTCCCTATTCTCTAGAGGAATGTAGAAAGGAGAGTTACCTATCTTTACTTTCAGAGTAAAGATAAGTCATTCCTCCTAGCCATGTGGAGACTGCCTTCTCCCTCCCCAAAGACCACTAGGCCTCTCAGTATATAAATGTGGGTCTGCTCCCATCACCTCAGAATTCATCGCCATGTCAATTCTCCTTACGTATGCTATTCAGTCTGGACTTTTCTCTTACTAATCATGCCTAATGTTAATGTATTCATTTGTCCATCCTGTGAAGAAGCTCAGAAAAATAGGGGAAATTTTCCTTTAAACCCCACATGATCTAGACCTGGGTTTGAATCTCAGCTCTACTGGCTGCTCACCTGAGGGTCTAGGATAACTGCTTTATACATTCTAAGGCTCTGTTTCCTATTGAAAAAAGGAGAAAAACAGAAAGAGCTGCATGGGTGGGGGCAAGAGCAGGAGTTGTAAGGATAGGAAATAAGGAATCTAACATTGTGCTTGGTAAATAAAGTCAATCTTTATCTACCAATCTGGTGATTTCTGTCATAGACTCAAGAGAACATAGTTTCCACATATACATAGTTCATTAATAAGGACCATATCAAGTGAGGACAGTCATAGGAAGTTTTCAATATATGATGGGACTATGTAATTGTGAGTCACTAAAAATGTCAGTAAGGAGGTTGATATTTTTCTTTATAAGGAAACATAAATGAGAAGAACATTCGTGGCATAGCATAATTTCATTTTCATCCTGACCAGTGTCCAGTGGGCGTGCGATATTGGTGCATCTGACAGCAGGAGAGAGACCTAGAAATTCAGTAACTCAACCAAGTTTATATAGTTAATAAGCGGAGGTGTTACCACAGGGGCTTTGGAAACTTGCCTCTGCTTTCAGGTCCTTGAGGGGTCTGGGAGACTATTTCAGTGGCCCATCACATGCTCTGAGAACAAAGAAAGCAGCACAGCCAGTAGAAAACAGGTGAGGTTTATTGAAGGGAATGTGTGAAGACATGCTTGGGTCATCCCAAGAGGACCTGAGCTTTTAATGAGTCCAGGGGCTAATTCCCTGCCCTTAGCTCCACCCAGGAGGGTTCTGAGTTGGCCCTGAGGTTTCTTATTAGTCTCTTAGTGGCTTCTTCTAAACTGATTGGAGTCCTTTAGATTCACACCATTTTGTAATTACCTCCCCCCTGTAACCATGTTGTGATGAACCCCTAGCGAACAGAAGCACTGGATGTCGGACTGTCTATAGAAAGGACTGGTCTCTACTGCATGTCTTCCAGATTTACATTAGAAAAAAGACACTATTTTCTTTCTTGAGCCTGAGAATAACTTTTTCAGTCTTCCTATTTTGCCAAGAAAATGGATGTTTTCAATGAACTCGTTTGTACACCCTGGTGACTGAGCGGTTCAGTCTGCTACCTCTGGCCAGCTCAGTCCGCATACATCCCACAGATCCAGGTTCATGGGCCCTGAACCTGGGACTGAGGGTACAACCAAGATGAACAACTAAATAAAATAAATAAAATGCTTCTTCCTCTCTGACTGCCTGACTGCCTGCTTTGACTTCATTCCTGGCTTCACCTTTCCTTAAAAAGGAAAAAGAGAGAGAGCTAATTTGGTAACTGAGTAAACTGGGATCTTAGTACCCTGTGTGGTCCAGAGAAAAGAATTAGACCAAACTCTAGAAGATCCAGGACCGGTAAAGGGATGGAATGCAGGGAATCAGTTGGGTGGGCAAATGTTATCTTAGTGGGTCTGGGGGCAGATACCAAACTTTAGCAATCAGGCAGGCTTTAAGGTAGTGCTAGGTAGTGAGTCTGTGGAAGCAGGGGAAAGAAAAGGACAGTCCTTCTATCAAAAAGACAAGACATGGTCCGCCCTGGTGGCCGGGCGGTCTGGTACGCCTGGGAGCAGTCACACATACATCCCCAGGTCCCAGATTCAAGACCCGGGGCGGTGTGGGTGGGGGAACAAACAATGTGAACAACCAAATAAACATAAAGTGCTTCCTCCTCCTCTGTCTTTCTGCCTGCCTGCCTACTCACCTTCATTCCTGACTGCACCTTTCCTTTATTAAAAAAATAAAATAAAAAAAGCAAGAGACCGTGAATGAGGCCTATCTAATGTCCTCCAATAAAGGATCTGCTTGGACACCCCTTGATGGGGATAAGGGCTACCAGACGCCTTAAAAACCTGAGTCCGAAGCTCCTCCAGGTCTGTTCCCCTCTTGGAATATGGTCCACCCTTCTGCTCTCTCTTAAAAGGTGTACTGTCTTTAATAAATCCCATTTGCTTTGCTTTCAGCTGTCTGTGCTAACTTCTTTGTCCCCTGAGCAGGTGGGCACCAGAGGATTTTCTCTCAAAAAGCCTGGAGCATGACCCTGAGATCTTCACGGTCACAGAGATATTTTCTTCTGTTAAAGTGGAGCCAGGATAAAGGTCTGCACCCTGCTCAGGGCTGTGGAAAGGGGACATGAATAGAAACCAGACTGATGGACCAATAAGAGACAAAGAATAGTAAACAGCCCAGGTGAACTGAACATGTCCCTGTGTGTTTGATTTTATATTAAGATTGCAATGCCGGGAATTCTGGGGCTGATGATCAAGGACAGACAGCATGTAACTCAGTGCTCCCAATGGCAAGACTGACAGGTCTGGGAGCGAGGCTGCAAACAAACTCACTGGTATGAACGGGTGTTGAGGGACCTGATGAAAGAGAGATTCTTTGTGCTTATTTTGCTCTTAGAAACAGGCCAGCTGGCATTGAACCTTATGGTGATCCGGATGGGGAGATCCAGCTGAGAAAAAGTGTGGGATGAGGGGCTAGTCAGCAGAACCCCTAATCTTGGACTTAAAGCAATGACAAAATGATTTCCCAGTTGGAGAGGATGTGGTCACCCCACACCCACTGTTGGGGGACAATTAGGATGAGATATGAATTTCTATCAGCATTTCTGCAAACTTCCAAAATCAACCTGGGGCCCAATAAGATGGGAGAGTCCACAGGATGGAACAATGAAAGAGCATGGAATTTCTTGGGCTTTTCAGTACCAAACGGAGAAACCTCTCAGGATGCTATCTTCCTGTCTCACCTGAAACTGCTTGGTCTCTGATGATTGAAAGTATTCCTGTCGCATCAATAGACTACTCAAAAAGGCCCCTCTGCCTGCCCACTAATCGTTAATGCCGCTCTTTCTGCCCATGAGAGCTCTACTCTCTCGTGCTTTTGATTTCTTCTCTATTTTCTCTCATCAACCTATAACCTGAACTTCATGTCTCCAGAATTCTTTGTTGGGCCGTGTCATCACCAAAACCCAGGCGCCCAGCAACAGCCCCGCATGCAAAGCGTAGACTAAGGTGTTTGGAAGAAGAGCCCTCAGAGCACATAAATCCCTTTCAGGGAACTCCTTAAGAAATCATCCCAAGTGAGAGTCATTGTCTTCCAAGGGGACTTTACCCTTTGGAAGCTAAAGTTTGTTAGTTGGCAACTCTGTTCATTCTTTTGAGGTAGAATGTGAAAAATGAGGTACACTTGTTGAAACCAGTGGCTGTAGAGCCTCTGAACATTTTTCAAAGGTGGAAAATAAATCCATTCTTTCAGAGTCCCATTAAAGGCAAACTCTTCCATCATTCAAATGTGCAATCATGCTTCATGACTGCAAAAACAGTCATCCAACTCCTTTAAATAGTTACCGCATCTCCATGAAATGGCACCATTTTCTAACATCAGATCATACAATCTGGGACAAGAGAGGGTGGGGGTAGGCCTCTTCCCAAATACATAATCCTGTCCAGAAGAACATGGGAAAAACTCCTATGTGTTATATAGTCTGACACTTAGTGAATGAATGTCTCTTGTGGTCAGAGTAAGTTATGGAAAATGTAAAGTTAATATCTTGCATGTGAATAGAGAGCTAATTCAGACCTAACGATAGCAAACATTACTAGGTGTGTGGTGGGCTGGTCATGAAGAGGTGGGAAGATGTGGTTGGGAAAAGCTCCAATGAAACTCTCCATTCATCCTCTTTTTAATATGTAAGAGACTTTTTGGCATTCTCTTATGGAAACTTCAGAAGCAGATGGAAATATTTTAAGATGTATAATGCACATGGGTCTGTAACATGAATTTCCATTTCCCTCACAGGAGTGAACAAGGGGAATTTCTGCATTATCCTTTGGATGTTAGCAAAAAATACCAAGCTGTGGCTTCTAGGTTGTTTATAAAAAATCATCTGATTTGCAAATGATGAACAGACAAAAGCAGTGCTCAGCTCTTCCCATTGTATTTCAAAGGTCAAGGGCCAGTTTTAAGATCAGGGAGCTGAAAATCCTAAACTTTGACAACAATTCAGCAAAATTCCAACCCCCCCACCACAAAAAGAAGTATGTCTTTTGAGGCAAGACATGATCAAGCCTGTAGGAAAAAGAATGCCATCTCAATGTGTTTTTTCATATAGAACAGCATCCATTTAAAATTGTAAAATTATCTTTGGTAAGATAGCCTGATTTCAATAGTTTACTACAGAGAGTACAGTGCGTTCAGAGTGCAAGGTTTATTAGCATATGCCAGCCATAAATTCAAACAATATAATCTAGTCTATTCAGACCTACGAATAGGAAAATAAGACTCACTCATAACACCAAATATGCTGAATGAAGCTCAAGTTTATCATCAACGAATCACATTCCAGATACTCGGTTTTGTAAGCCCCCACTACCACTTAACAGTAGCTGAAATCTGGTCTCTTAGTTAACCTGATGGGCTTATGTTCTTCCTGTCAGTGTGAGGGGCCCTCATTGGTGCTGAATGGACAGCTCTGAATACTGTCAGATCAAGATGCCGTTAGTGTTTTGGGACCCATGGATAGTTTCAAAGGAACTGTAAACTGCATACAATTAATTGCAAAACTGTACTTTTATGAATGTATCCCATCTCTTCCGAGGGGATCATAGCAGTGAAATATTGCAAGAGCAACAAAAAAAGATGAAACCTGCTGCTTTACTCCTCTTAAAAGAAGCACTGTTTTCAGAGTACAATATTCATTATAAATTTTGGTAATGTTCCCAACCTTACTTATTGCCACACCAGAGAACAAAATGATTTTAGCCCATTCACATGCAAATAGCTATGTCAACTTTTCTACAAAGTGAAATAAGATTTCTTTATGCATGAACACAGTGTTATAATATTTTGCTGTTCCAAAAAGATAATGTACCCTCAAACTTAGAGTTCACTACTTTTTATATAAGTGGAAGTGGAAGATAGTAAATTTTGACCAAAGAAAGATCAACCAAAGGGTAAAAAGTCATTTTGAGTGTTTGATTATTGATACAGTAGACATTTGTAGCTGTTAAAATATTTTTTAAATGTGTTTGATATCTCTCAGAGGAACCTTTTTAAGATAGGTGGTAAAAATTTGAATGAGCATAAAAACATTTGAGCAATGAGGTTGACAAATGTTTAAATTAACTTTTAAGTGATTCAATTAACATTTTCTCAAAATTTCCAGGCATATTTTGATCAGTTTACAGATTTAGTAGTACGTCAGAGACCCCACAAGAGCAAGCCTTAGACCAGGGATTAAAGTTCAGCTCTCAGGACAGTGAATTGCCTCTGGCGCCAGCACCCAGTCGTGGATGCATCCGGATCGATAAGGAAAGCTGATGGACGAGTTCCACATGTGAGAAGAGTACATGACCAGGACAGACCCTCCACTAAGAAACAAAAGAATGACACGAGTTAAAGAAGACCACCAATAACTTCATAGGACAATGACGCCTTGCCCAATCAGGAACTGAAACCTGGTCTCCTCTCCATCCCCTTTCCTCACCATGTGGGATTTTCCCTTAAAAACTCAGGCTGCTGGCAAGGCAGGGGAGTCAGCCTCCCTTGGCTGGCTCCATCCTCTCTCTGTCTCTGCTCCCTACAAATGGACCCCCAACTTGCTTACTAGCTGTGCCTGTCTGGTATGTGGAGCGACCCTGAACCCACCGGGTCTGGACCTCCCTTGGTCGGCTCCATCCCTTTACCCTCTAATTAAATCTCCACTTTATAGTGGATTCTTTGAGCGACCCAAACCCCACATAGTATTTCGTCATCCCATTTTTGTTTTTTTGATCAACCGCTCAAGTCTGGTATGCTCTTTAGTACTTCTAAAGCAGTGGCGAAGAAATATTTTCTAAATGCTTTGTAACTTCTCTCTCCATTTAAAATATTGAAATTTTGAAAAGTCTTCTTAAAAGCAAGTAGCAGAGAAAAGTTTATAACTCTCCTCCTCTCCCTTTCCATGGAAGGTTCTATTAGATTCATGAGCCAGCAATCAAAGAGTGACACTACACTCTGGAGAAAAGATGGAACTTTCTATGTGTTGCTGAAACTTCCATCAAAAGACCCCTTTCAGGTGCAGTTGAGAGTTTACCCACCACGGTGTCAGCGATGATAGAGGGAGATTCAGAACGCGATGCTGCCTGAGTCACACCAGACAGGCCCTTTCCTGAGCACTAGAGGACAAAGAGGACAAAGCACAAGACTAACCCTCTGGAAAGATTCCAGCTTAACGTTTCACCCCAGGCAGCAAGGAGCCTGGACACCAGAATGCAGGAGGTCACTTCACAGACCTGGAGAACTTCCTGGACAAGCCCCTTACTTCAGCTTTTGAACTTCCTTGGGAGTTCTATCCTCTTGCTAATTAAGGGCACTAGGAAGGGGGTGCGCCCAGAACCCCCTTCCCAAGAGTATAAATCCAACCAGCCTGCAGTCTACAGGGCAGCCCTCCCGCTTATCAGACTGTCTCCCGCTTTGCCTTCTATGGCCTCCAACTTCTCTGATAAACTTGTATAAACTGCACTCTGACGCTCAAGAATTCTTTCTTGGACTGTTGGCCGCCGGACCCCAGAGGCCCCGCATCAGTAGCGACTCAGTGACATTTCAGTGTGCTGGTGTCCATCGCACTTCCTTTTTTACCCCCGTGACCTTGGTAGAGGCGTGCAGACTTAGTCCTCTGAAGGGAGGAATTTTACGTGGAAAGTTGCATCCAGGTCTTGTATCCAATGTAAGAGAAAAACGTAAAATGACCACGAGGGGGCAGCAAAGCACTGGGTTCCCTGTCAGGACAGTCGTCGTAACTTTTGGGCCGGCGTCTGATGAAGGCAAACGGCAGAGCTCATGGAAGTCCCCGGGATCTCAGCCATCCTCAAACACTGGCATTTCTAGTACAAGTAGTGAGACGGGCGGCTACACCTCCTAGGAAAACAGAAGATACGAGGCACCTGATTTCTAAATATTTCTCCCAGAACAAGATCAATCCTGGCAGTTGCTCTCTGGCCTTCCTAATGGAGGAGGCTGTGCATTCTCCTTCCCCTTTTAGGATTTTCCTGTTATTTCAGTGGAGAATAACAATGGAATGATGTGTGCATAACATGTCATACTTTTCAAGTGGGGAGACAGACTCTGCTTAGAGGCAGTAACTACTCAGGAATCACTAATGATTAGGCACCGCTCTTCAGCAGGGAGCCTGACAAAATGCAATCAGGAGACCGGGAAAACATGAATTTTATGGTCAGAATTCCTGGGTTTGAAATTGCATCACCTTGGGCAGATGTCTTAAATTCTGGCTGTCTTGGTATCTTCACCTGTAACTTGAGGATAATCAAAGGTGAAGTCAAAGAATGCTTGTCCTCAGCTTTGGCAGATGGTCAGAATTCAATTCAGTCAGCAGGTGTAAGATGCTTTAACAGCTAGAGGCAGGTGGAAGTGCTGAGTAATTATTCCTTGATGACGAAATGATTATATGTCATCTCGCTTAATTCTCACATGAGTGTGAGTTAGGTTTACGTCCCTTCATTGTCACAGATGAGGCAGTTGAAGGTTCCTCTGGTTACTACCACGCATGCAATGGAAGAGCTGGGATTTGAACCCCTGACTTTCTGCCCCCTGACTTTCTGCCTCCAAGGCCATGTGCTTTCCACCATACCTAGTAGGTAGGGAAGGAAGGGCTGCTCCAAGTTTCAAACCTAGACTAACCTCAACTAGAATACCTTAAACTCATGAGCACATGCAGGTATTTGTGCATGCTCCTGCATTATCCAGGGCAATCCCTGTTTACAGGATTATTGAAATGGGCTGACCTGGCTATGGCGAAAAGATATATGGATGTCTGGAATCAGACCAAACTCCAAAAGTCTTTAAATCTTCATAAAAAATAGCAAGTAAATATATAAAATTTGTTCCACCTCATTTTTCTCACTGTGCCATGATCTATCCTTTCCTCTCATTCAAGGAGACAAAACCACATTTTCCATTTTTAATTGGCCAACACCACCCCTGCTTAAGGTTTTCAGAAACATGTCCCTCACCTTTTTAGAGAACTATACTGAGTGTCTTTTTAAAATTCAAAATACTGTAGACATACAAAAACTTTCCTCTGGTTAAGGCAGCTCTGAAGGCCACAGATGCTTTCTTATTTTAGATCAGAAGTTCCTCCCATATGAAAAATAAATAGCACTAAACTATAAACACAAAGACCATTAACATATACATACTTTTATCCTCTGAGAACAGTATTATAAAAATGGCACAAGAATTTCCTTTAGTACCTATTTATTTTTAAACATTATTTGGTATGCCCCCAAAGGAAAAAAAGCTGTGTCCTTAGATCTGAATTTCTTCATGGAGCAGCATGAGCATCAGAAATGCAAAAAAAAAAAAAAAAAAAAAGGGCCAATCAATATCCATCTTGATAAATATTCTATTGTGGAGAGTGTCCAAATGGTCTTCGGCCACCATATCAATCTCTGAAGGTTGGAACTTCAGGGTAAATGCCTTTAAAATTTCTTCTTAATTTTTATCTGTTGACTTTAAAATTAATATTTAAAAGTAGTATTCGTTTATATCTCGAACGTAAATTATCTTATTTTACTCTTCAGTACCCTTAACATCGCCTTGTTGTGGTTTGGGGAGAATTCTAAGTGGACTCTATTCTTGTTGAAGATGAACCTTGAGGAGCTTATTGATTTTCTGCATTGATTACTTGACAGAGGACGGTGTCTTGGGATCCTGTCAGATGTGGTGGTCGAGGAGGGAGATTGAATGGGGGTTAAATATTTCTAGTTTGCCTATGTTCTTCTTGGTTTATTCTTAAGTCAGACATATACTTTGTACAGTACTATCTATGTACACCGAGGAATAGCTCCCTAGTGTTTATTTTGGATCACACCCCTGCAAATGGAACTACTGTGAAACATATTATTATGTTTGGTAGATTATATATCCCTTGGGATTATTCAAACCCATGGGAAGGAATTCTCCAAAATATATATGTGGAATAGTCAGGTTTGAGAAGATATATAAATTACACCCATAAAAATTTCTTCTATTCATTCTTGATAAAATGCAAATATTATTTGTCTTCTTACATTGAAACGTTAAGAATGTAATGACACACTTTCTAAAATTGCATAAAGGAAAATTTTAGGCCAGCCTTTGACATGGAAACAAGTTGTTGTGAAACAATTAATCAAAATGGAGATTGTTTATTTACTTTTAACCAGAAATGTGTCTATACAGTAATAATGTGATTTATAAGAAATGTATATTTGGTCTCTAACCCTTTTCTGGCATTGTGTTCCTAAAGCCCTAGGAAGTTCCTAAGTGACAAGAGCACAGAGGGATCTTTTGTTATGTTAATGGGGTGACTTTTGGACCCCACCTCTAGATTGGGACTGTTTGCCAAGAAAACTAACCACATAATTAGAGGGATGGAATTTTAATCCCAACCTTTGACCTCTGGACTCACAATTATCTAGGGAGGGGAGAGGGCCTAGAAGGTGAATCCATCACCAATGGCCAATGAGTTTATTAATCATGTCTGTGTACTGAAGCTTCCCCCAAATACAAAAGGATACTGTTTGGGGTGCTTCCAGGTTGGGGATTTGGGGAGAGTGTCACACCTGGAGAAGACATGGAATCTCCATCCCCTTTCCAGCTACCTGGGCCTATGCATCTATTCCATTTGACCGTTCTTGAATCATAGCCTTTTATAATCAATTGATAATCTAGTAAGCAAAATGTTTCTATGAGTTCCTCTAGCAGGGAGGTCTGGGGAACCTTTAACTTGTAGCCATTTGGCACAGATAACAACTTGGATTTGTCACTGGTATCTGGAGGGGATGGAGTGAGAGGTGGACAGACTTACAGGACTTGACCCTTAAGAAGTTGTGAAACCCAATCTATCTCAAAGTCAATGGTATCAGACTTGAATTACATTGTAGGATAGCTGACTGGTGTCCAGAGAATTACTTGTTGTATGTATGAGGAATCCCCTCCCACCTTGGAATTGGGTCAGGAATCGAAAAACATTGATGTCAGAGAAGAGGAATTTGCTAGAAAGGACCTGACTCGTAGGAACATGTGGTTTGGGAAGAGAAAGGTTGAGAGGGTAGGGGATAAGGAACCTTTGATTTTGGGGGGGTTACGTGATCACCCATATATGGAGCACCGTCTGTGTTAACATCAGTTACTAAAGGTAAAAGTTACCCATGGGACTTAGAGATGGATCCAAGTCCTGGGCAGTCACTTTATTTAATGCATAAAGGAGTGCCTGTTAATAAAAAAAAGGCAACATATTCAGACCCTTGGCTATTGTTAACTGTAGTAGCTAAAATGAAAGTAAAAGAAAGTGCTAGATCTGGGCTTGATGCTGAACCAAGTTCATATCTGGGTCAGTCTGAGCTTAGGCCTCTTACTTCAAAGCTATCTAGAAAGGGAAAAATTGTTCGGGGACAATAGAAAGTACCTCTGAGACCTCTGTTCACTGAGAAAGCAGTCAGTGTAGAAGGAAAACAAAGCCAAGGAAGTATTGAAAACAGAGGATATAGTGTGAAAGAGTTGCCTCATTTTGAGGATTGGTATCACCAACTTCCCGAGGAACCTTTACTAAAGTGGATAATAAGAGTGATTAATTTGAGGGCGGTGTCTTTGGTTGTGAATTCTGCAGAGTGAGGAGTTTGTTTGGGTTGATGCAGGAGCCATAACCACTACTGAACAACCAGAGATGACTACACCTGATCCAGCCACAGAGGAGGTTGTTCCCGAGGGCGCTGCCATCTGGGTGGATTAAACAGTCACTGAAAGGTAAATTTACCTCGAGAAAGGGAACTGTACATCTCCCTCATGAATGCCAAATGGACCACCTCAGGTGAAGGAGCTGATGTGCTTTGTATGTATCAGGGAGGAGAGAAATATCCCTTTAACCTTTAGAGTCTTCTCTTGGTGGTTGAGTGCTCAAAATAATATGCAAATAATTAGTGAAAGCAAAAAAATTAAATTGCGTATATTGGGAGAATCTACACAAATATGTGGATTCCAAAGACAATGAGGCAAAATGGAGCTGTATTTTCTTAGTTAAGTACTAGGACAGAAACCTGGAGCTACAAGAAGAGAGAAGGTCACATGATAAGGAGGTGACTCATGTGACTAAGACCAGAAGTTCTGAAATGAGATGTGATGTTTATCCTGCCATACAAATAAGCTTCTCTGATAGAAAGGTTATTTCTAGTAATAACCCTATCTCAAGGTAAGACCTACCAATTTTCATTCTTTTAGGAAGTTATAAGGGGTGATTTCTCATGAACCTGTAGGATCTCAGTCGATCTCAGTTCTAAATAATCCACATGCCAAAGTAACACATCTTGGAGATGCCTGTTCTCAACATCTTGGGGAGACTAATCTATGTAAGCCAACTGGGAATGACTTTAGTAGGACTGTAATTTTCTGGTCATGGTCAATGCTGTGCTTAAGGGGGCCCCTTTCATAGGGGTACACTCACAGAACCGTATAGCTACAGAGCCATAAAAGAGTCTGGTAAGTCTTATTGAATTTGCAGTTTCAGCTTATGGTCTATGGATGATAATGAAAACATTAGGTTAATTAGCAAGAGACTGAGGAAAAGGGAAAGGAAGAGTCCCTTGACTCAAGGGACTCTTCCTAGCAATGTGGAAATTATTAAAAGGCTATTAAGAAATAAGGTGGTTAAAGTAAATAGTGATAGGAGCAAAACTAAAAGGAATCAGAAAGGGGAGCATATCCTAGCTGAATAAAATCTTCATATGGCCAGTAAGAAATGGGATGAATAAAGTAGATACCGATGGGATTAAAACAATGATTTTAATACAGCATTCCTTAAGATTGGGTGGGACAAAGAGATCCCCTATGAGTCCCAATATTAAAGAGCCTCAAACAAATTCTATTTACCCTCTTTGGAGAAATTGAGAAAGCTGGGAGGCAAAAGCTGCAAGAAGAAGCCTGACCAGCAATCACTTGGGGATAATGGTTAGGTAGGTTAATTCAAAGTTGTCAGAATTTCCATGGTCCCTTGATTGACCTCTCACTGGGGAGCCAGAGTGGTTTCTACTAGAATGGGTGAGATGATCAGAGGGTGGTGAAGAGAAGTTGGACTCCCCTTAATATGACAGTCCTGCAAATTGTGGTCCCCAAACCTGCTGGGGAAGCCCTGACTTGAGCTACAGTTAAACTGAGAGAAGGTTAGAATGTCATGGTTGAAAGGATTAAGACAGTTGGAATATTTAAGCAGATATTATATAAAGAAGCTGTGCCTGCTTTACCTGAATATTTTTTATGGGAATGGAGTCTGTTTTATGATCTGGCTGGGGAACGCTATCCACCTAAAATGATAAAACAAAAAGCTGTTGATGAAATCTGAATGGAGGCGTAGTTGGGAAAGTAGTGGTTGGTGGAATTAAGGTAAAAGTTTGTAAGAGATTTAGTATGTTTGCAGGTTGTATGTGAAGTTGTGAAGTGGTTGTATCTGTTGTACCAATTATATTGGGCGAGTGGGCATTTTATTTAACTGGGAAACTTTTTCTCCTACTAGTGTTGTGAAATAGAATGCGTTCATGTAAGCGTGAACTTCAAGCAAAATTAACTGAGTGAGAACCAGTATAGTTTCCTGAGTCATAGTTGTAGAATAGAAGCCAATGTGTTGGTAGGGACACACTCTCTATGGGGCATAGGTTGGGTCATATGACCTGAAGCTGTGAGTGCTTACCAAGGAGGACCCCTGGGAATTGTTCTCTGAAATTATGAGCTGAAGTTACTCCTATGACTGAAGAATGTAACACACTCTTGAATCCTGAAATACCTACAGTGTCTTAGGTGCTGTTTGAGAAACACTCAATAGAGATTGAATTGTCCAGTAGAGTCCCATTTCTACAGGATCATGAGACTTGGGGAAGCTAAAGAAAAGATTCACACAGGGAGCTTGTTTTTCTCTGGGTCTGACTTTAGAACTGTACGAAGAGCTGCCTGATTCTTTGGTCAAATGGGCAGTGTCCTGGAGAGAGTCTGACTAAGCAGAAAAGATTTGCTTGGTTTGTTGGTACAAGTTTTAAGGTGAATGGACAATATTCTGTTTGGGGCAACGCACCACTCTGATGGGTGAAGACAAAAATCAGCTCAGTGGACCGAATTGCGTGCTGCTTTCCTAGCGGTGATGGGAGAGTTACACGGTGAAAAAGGCCCCTATGTTTGGGTTTTTGCAGACTCCTAGGCAGTGGCCAATGACCTGACTTTGTGGTTAGCTAGGAGGGCAATGGAAACCTGACGTATTCAAGGGATGTCTATAATGAGTATAGTGTTAACGCAATTTTGACGGGTCCATTGAAGTACGACATGTTCGCGCTTATCATAAAAGCCCCCTTCCAGTTTGGAGAGGTGATTTGAATGAACAAGCAGATATTCCCATATGCTTGCTTGAGGTAACTATCAGGGTCCAATGAGTGGACATTGTGTTTCAACAATTTAGAAATGGGCTGAATCAAAACCTAATCCTCTTGCACCCTCTGAGATACGAAATGCCAGTAAGAACTTTTCTGTCGGCCAACAAAAATGATAGAGACTACAGATGGCAGATTCCCTTGAGGGAGGGACCCTGAACAAGACTGTCAAGTGAGATTGATGGTGGTAGCCCTGGGGGGAGGGGGGTTCCCCAAAAATCAGATAAGGATATTGCACCAATTTGGATGGATGGCAGTCATTTCTTCAGACCAAGGAATTTACTTCATAGCTCATACTATCCCATTGGACAGGGATAGCTTCCTCAGAGTAGTAGTTTGATAGACACTAGGAATGGGTGTGGAAGTATTGGCTATTTAAAATGGAGATGAAGGCATGAAGAACTGGTTTATATACGTTCATGAGAGTGTGCTCACACTCAACATGAATGGAGCCAAAAGGATAGCCCCAGTTGGTAGACTTCTGTGTGTTTTATCTGGCGGATCTTGGGAAGAAATGAATACTCTCTTCCTCACGTCATGTCATTTCTTACCCTCCCACTTAAGGTTAGAGATCAGGGCTGCAACCACACCATCTAGAAGCAAGGATTACTTCTAAGCAAGAAAGTGTTTTTAAATTTTACAACACAATTCCTAAGGTCCTGATGAAGCAGGATTTCCTTCACCTCATCCAACAAAATCACGATTAACTGTCAACACAGCTACATTGTCTGGTGGGAAAGAGCCTAATGGTTCTGTATCATGTAACTGTACTTTATCTGGATAGAAGTGGACTGGAAGAGAGGTATTTTCTAGACCATAACTACTCCCTGCAATCTAGACCTGCAAAGTGGAGACCTTCATGTTTTTTCTAAAGGTAGAAACATTTGGGTATAGAGGGAAGAAAAAATGGTAGCTGATGATAAAAGAATGAATAAATGAGTTATATGATGAGGTGATTCCTATATTTCATTAATCCCCGAAAAGAGGCTCAAAGGAAGAGATGATACCTATCTTAGCTCAATTATACCAGGTGCTTGAAAGTCGCATGTTTGTCAAGCCCACTCCTGCTTTTGGAAATTGACAAGATCTAATAAAAGCTTGTAAACCTGAGTGATCTCCTCCGGGAAGGTATTTTCTTATGAATGAGGATGGGTTTGATCATTATGAATGATGATTGGATTCTAATAATGTTCCTCTAGTTTTCTTGGACTTTTATGATTGTGTTCCTATTAGAGATTCCTGTTTGACGACCTTAGATAAACTATGATCTTATGATTTATATAAGAAATATATATTTAGTAATCATTTCCATTTCTGACGCAGAGCCTCTAAAGCCCTAGTCATTTCCCAGGTCTTGGGAACCTTCAGTTTGTAGTCATTTGGTCAGAAGCCCAGGTACCAACTTGGGTTTGAGACCAGCATCTGAAGAGGGGGGTGTAGTCTTAACCCATGGAACCTGACACTACTTAGAGATACACAGTGTCAGAGCTGATTTATATTGCAGGATACTCAGCTGCTATATGGAGAACTGCTTTTGTGCATGTGGGTATAAGGACAGTTTTGCCCCAATCTGCCAGAACTGCAGAGTAGCATATCCCACACCAAGAATTCAGCTTCACAGGAGGACCCAGAAAAAAATCACAGATGTTCCTCTCCTCTCCCTCTCCTCCTTTTCCTACTCTTCCTCCTCCTCATTCTGCTCCTCATCCTGCTTCTCCTCCTCCTCTTCCTTTCTCTCTTTTCCTTCCTCCTTCTTCAAGAAATGATATAATTTAAGACATTGCCACAGATGATTTAAACCATGTATTTACCTTCCTATTTTAGAAATGACCTAAAAGAGGAAAGAATGATGTAAAGGAAGAAAAGGGACAAGTTAGAATAGTTCATCTTTCTCTTTATGACAATAACTGTTTTGAGAATGAAGACTAATCTCTGGTAGTATAGTATGATGGTAGCTGGAGACTGTCTCAGTGTCAGGGTGTTATTTTGTGCTTGTTCGGAAAATGAAAACAATAATTTCATCACGTGTATGAATGCATGCTTGCCTGTGTGTATATATGTTTTAATAGAATTGTTAACAAATTGTTAACATGTTTTAACAGAATTACTCCATAACTCCTTGAGGAATAGCAGAGTAAGTGTCTCACTCCAACAGTCCAAGCAAGTGCGATTCCACAAGCAGTGAGATGTATGGTTGTTGCTGGGGCTGCTGGGGTTTGATGGGAAATTTATCGAGAAAGAATTCTTGAGGCAGTTGTATGAGTTTTATTAATAGAGGTCGATAGCTCAGGATGATAGGGTTCCTGTGGGCAGAGAGGCTGCACTGATTACTAGGAGGTTGTCAAATGTATATCCCTGCTTCAGCCTGAGAAGGGGGTTCTTTAGGCAGACTATTGATGGAAAAGGAGTGCTTCAAGACCAGGCAGCCATTTCAGGTGAGACTCTAAGAGGAGCATCCTGAGAAGCCTCTCAGTTTGGTTCTAGAAGTCTCTGGCACCAAAGAATTGCATGCCCTTTTGTTCTCTGAATGGAGGCTCAATTTGTTTTATTCTATCAGTTCCTCCATCCTGTCTCTTCCTATGCTAATTTTGGAAGTTTGCAGAAATGCTGGTAGAAATTCACATTTTATCCTGAATTCTTCATTATCATGGTGATGGCCAACCAGACTGAAGCTTTAGTTGTGTTCACCGTGGTTCCTTCAATATTCTTAATTCTTGCAGAGGCTGTAGACACCATCTGTTTTATTCTGACTCTCCAATCCGAGGTTATTTTCCTCTCCCAGGGCTGGTGAGAGTTGCCTCATCATCTCAGTGTGTGTGTGTGTGTGTGTGTGTGTGTGTGTGTGTGTGTGTGTGTGTGTGCACTTGTGCATGCAAAACAAGACCATAGGGAAATCTGTTTGGGAGAAACCCCCTTTGTGTTTGAAGTTACACTTATCTTAATAGCCTGACCTATAAATCAACAAATGAAACAAAAACCAGAAACAGAAAATAAATCAACAACGTCAACAGCCAAAACCAAAACTAAACTTGTCCTCTGCTTCTCTGGGTTGTAGATTTTTAACATACTTTCAAAGAAGAGATGTTTACGTAGAAAATGTGGATAAGCAAAAAAAAGTCATCTACAATTCTAACATTCAGAGATAACTATTGTTAACACTTTTGGGTATATATGTTCAATATGGCTGTGGGCATGTGTGTCTGTCTGTGTGCTCCTCTACTAATAGCTAATACGCATGATATATAAAACTTACCACATTTATTTACTTCCTAAATAAATTTATAAAAATGGAAACATTTTTGCCTTTTTTTCTCTAAACTAGCATACCAATCCTTTAATAACAACAAAGTATCTGATTGTATGGGTATACTCTATTTAATAGGACTGGCCATTATTTTGAATTCGTTAGATTTTATCTTATTGTTTTATAAAAGCTGTTCTTGTAGCAAAGTCTTTGTGATATTACAAACGCTTCCTTAAACAAAAATCCTAGAAATATGATTTCTATGTTAGAGGCTCAGAAGTTTTATAAAAAATGAGGTATTATATATCAATTATGTTTCAGGTGTGCAATATATTCAAAATTTGTGTCTGGAATGAAATGATCACACTTTCTATTTGACGTTGATCATCATAATTAAAATTTTTTCTTTTGTTGAGAACTCTCTTAGCAGCTTTCAAATGTACAATAGTATATTAATGCTGTAATGCTTATATTACACCCCCAAGACTCATTTATTTTATAACTGGAAGTTTGTACTTGCTAACCCCTTCACTCATTTAGTTCCAACCCTTTCCTTCTTCAGCTACCACCAAACTAATGATCTTGATTTTCCCTTCTTTCTTTCTTTCTTTCTTTATTTTTTTTTAAGCTTTCGTATCTAGGTGCAATCATAAGGCATTTGTATTTTTTGGACTTATTTTATTTAGCACCATGCCTTTAAGGTCCATCCATATCACAAATGTCAAGATTTTCTTTTGTTTTTATGGCTGAAAAAAAATACATAAATACTGTATTTTGTTTATTCATCTATCTATGGACTCATGTTTCCATATCTTTCTGTTGTAAATAATGCCATAATATGCATTTATCTTTTGAATTTATGTTTTTGATTTCCTTAGATAAATACCCAGGTATCAATTGGTTGGATTATATGATAGTCCTGTGTTTAATTTTTTGACGACAACTCCATTGCGTCTTATGTTGCACAGTGACTGCACTAGCTTTTCATTTCCAGAAGTGTTGTCTTGTCTCCACATACTTGCCAACACTTGCGATTTCTTAATTTTTTGATAATAACCATTCTACCATGTGTGAGGTGATGTCTCATAGTGGTTTTGATATGCATTTGCTTAATGATTAGTAGCCATCAAAAGGTTGAATGTCCTTTCATGTACCTGTTGGGTCTCTATTTCTTCTTTGGAAAAATATCTATTCAGATATTTTGCCAATAATGTTTCCATGTTTTTTGTTTGTTTTTTACTATTGAGTTTATATGTTCTTTAAGTACTTTGGATATTAGCCCTTTATCAGATACATAATTTTCAAATAATTTCTCACATTTAGTAGGTTGTTTTTTTTTGTTGATTTGCTGTTTTTAGTTTGATGTGCTCCCAGTTGTTTAATTTTGCTTTTGTTGTTTTTGCTTTTCCTGTCAAATAAGAAAAGTCATTGTTAAAACTAATGCTAAGGAACTTACTATGTTTTCTTTTAGTAGTTTAAGACTTTAGGACTTACGTTCAGATCTTCAATCCATTTTTAGTTACTTTTTGTGTACGGTATAAGATAACGGTTTAATTTCATCGTTTTGCATGTGGTTGTCCAGGTTTACCAGCACCACTTATTGCTGAGACTGTCCTTTCCTCCTAGTTTTTTCCTGACTCCTTTGTTGTAAACTAGTTGACCATATATATGTGGAATTACTTCTGGACTCTCTGTTCCATTGGCCTAAGCCTCTATCTTTCTTCTTCTTACTTGGATTATATGGAGTCCTCTATGGTTTCATACAAACTTTAGGATTACTTGGTCTATTTCTGTGAAAAATAACATTCCAATTTTGATAAAAATTGCATTGAATCTATGATTGCTTTGGGTAGCATTAAGTATTTTAATAACGTTAATTCTGACATTTCTTTGTGTCTTCTTCAACTTTGTTCATTAATACAGTTTTCATTGTATGGGTCTTTTACCTCCTTGGTCAAATTTATTCACCAGCATTTTATTCTCTTTGATGCCTTTGCAAATGGGATTATTTTATTAATTTCTTTTCTAATAATTTTATATTAGTGTATAGAAACACAACAGATTTTTGTATATTGATTTTGCATCCTTCAGTTGTACTGAATCTGTTTATTCTATGGTTTTTGGTGGAGTCTTTAGAATTTTCTTCATTTAACATTGCAATCTGTGGTAGTGAGTTTCACTTCTTCCTTCCTCCAATTTAGATGGCCTTTTTTTTTTTCCTTTTTCTTGTTTAACTATTATGGCTACGACTTCCATCACAGTATACACTGAATAAAAGTGGTGAGAGTGGGCATCTTTGTTTTGGCCCTAAAATGAAGAGAAAAAAACTTCCAACTTTCATGGGTGAGTATAATGTTAGCTATCGGTTTCTGGGGTGGTAGCTATTTAAGAACTCATCTCTTAGTCTTATGGTGACCAAAGCCAGAGTGTAGAGGTGTCCCCTGGCAGAAGCTGTCCAAATGGGTGTCAGACAAAGGTAGAACCTTCTTCCTTGCAGATTCTGAGGAGCAGCATGGAGGCAGAGGGCAGTGCGAGGAGGGTGTCCACCGGCCTCGGTTCCCCGAGAGCACGTCTCTTAAGCACAGGGTTGCATGCCAAACTAGAAACCTGCTCCTTAGGTCAAAGCTGCCTGGCAAGCAGGTAAGCCTCTTCCCAAAAACACTGAAACGGAGGGTGTTTCAGTGGGCTAGTTGTTTAGTGCCCAGGAGATGGTAGCCCGCCGAAAACAGCTTCTCTTTGTTTTAGTTCAGTGAGAACCAGGAACGCAAGTCTGCTGGGCTCTGGAGCCAGGCCTTCCGGGGGCGCCAAGAGCAGGCGCACCGACCAGACTTACTTCCGGGAGAACAGGCGCCGGGCCGCAGACCGATGGCGGCGGTGGCGCTGGCTGCCTGGGGCTGGCGCGGACGGGGAGAACAAGGCCTGCTGCGAAAACAAAACAAAACAAAACAAAAAACACGAAAAGTTTGGCACCCGTCGGGGTGGAAGAAACGACGAAGACAGCACCCCCCCGCCGGAGCAACTCAGGGGGAAAGCAAAGATGGGGTCCGCTGTTTCGGGCCCCGGGTGTGTGTGTGTGTGTGGACTCGGGCGCCTCAGATCGGGGCTTTGGTCGCAGAACCAGAGCAGCCTCCTCTGGTCTAGTCTCAGGCCGTCAAGGCCTCTGAGCTGGGCCCCGGGGCAGGTGAGTCCTGGACTCAGGCGTCGTCTTGAGAAATTCTGAGATCCTGCAGTCGGGCCACCGCAGGTTCTCAAAGCTAGATCTTGGGGACTGGTCTCTCGTGTGCAGGTCTTAAAAACGCAGGGTCCTGAGGTGGCGCTCAAAGTATTTCGTTCCCCAGGGTTTTGAGTTTGCTCCTGAAGGGATGGCGAGCTGATACCCCAGCCTCTTCTGGCCCCATCCCCGTGGTCGTTTGCTTATTCCCGAGCCGGCCTTTAGGGGTGTTTTTTCAGAGGAAATTCTTCCACGTGTGGTTGTAGACTGTGTGTGTCTGTGGGAGGAGCCCCTTCCTATTTACTCCCTTGAACCAGAACCTCTAGAATATTAAACACAAACATTTACATATTTCACATTGATTGTTAAGTAATGCCAATCTACCTTTTAGTGATTTTTCTCATCCGCTTTGCCTAAGACTACCCAAGCTCTCCTATTTCTGAGTGTTCTCATTAAATTATAAGCAAACGACTTTAATAGTGAATGTGTCACAGAATTTGATGAATGTCTAGACAGTTTCAATCTGCTAGTAAATGCAGACTATTGCAGTACCAAGGACCTTTTCAGGAATTCACTTCTTAGCAGATGATTTAGAATCATAGTGGAGGCCCAGGCCTTACAAAGGTCTTACCAGTAGGATTGAACATTCATTTATAAGAAAGGTCATGTCTTTCTTGCTTTATTCAAAGGAGCGGAAACTGGCCTGCTTCCAGGTGGGATATCCTGATTGGAAGTCACCTCTGACTCTCAGCTTTGCTCCTTCCTTACCATCCTTTTGGTGTGCATTCCTTAAAGAAGAGCATGATGCCTACACGTGCTGCTTTGCACACACACACGCAGTGGGGCGGACGCGTGATCAACGTGAGTCATCCGGTGCAGTTTCGGAACCCAAGGTGGGAGAGGAAACAGGCTGAGAAAACTGGAAGTTTCTCCTGGTAAGCGCATATCAAACATTCGTGTTTGGCTCATGAACAGCTGTTACATGAATTATTTGTATTAATAACAATGAATAATCATTAAAAAAAAATCAGGTACGCTTGCCAACATGACGTTTAATGCCATACAATATGCTTAGGTCAAAGTCCTTGTTAGACCTTTTATAATAGCCTTTAAAATAATGTCTTATATTTGCATGTCTCTACAGTTGACAAAGCATTTTTCTATTGATAAATTCATTTATGGGGAGTTGTCAGATTTGGAGGTGCTTCTGGTTTTTAATCTCTCTCTGAATAATGTGCAATTTCAGGCCTCCTCTAGATTCTCACTCTTTCGGGTTTATAATTTAAATCCTTACAAAGCAATGATGGGCTCCAATCTTTGTATACTGTTTCTTAACAAGATTCAATAAGATAGCAGATGTGGTTAGCTGTTATGGCACATTTCAATAAATTGAAAAGATATAAAAATCAACTGTGTGGCAAGATTGGCCTTCACTCAATGCCTTTTCCCCTGGAAGTTAATATGAAAATGTCCTGTGGGTCTTGGATTAGAAAAATCCCCAAACATCTTTCATGCAAGGCTGGAAGTGTAAGACTCTGTCCTGGCTCTAGTCCAGTGCAAAGGGGAATTTCAAGAGCTGCTTCACATTTTTGTAATTTTCCAGTTTGAAACACACAATTCCTATCCTGGCCATTTCTGCTTTCTGGGAGCACCCAGCAAATTGATTGTGAGGAGGGTGAATGCATTTTGATATCTTAAAACCATAAAGTGCTGTGGGAGATTTCTGGATAAAAATTCAGGGAGATCATTTTGTAACCACTGTGTGGTCTGGTCATCAGAGCAGTTCTAGACTTAAAAAATGTTTTTATTAGTATGGTTTATATTATTAGTAGTTTGCTTGGAGAAACTTTATTGATATCATCCCACTGTAAAGAAGCCTAGTAAACTGGAGAAAATAAAATAAAAAGCCAAATGTTCTGTTATGGCTTTTAATTCTATTTTTTGAATTTTAAGTGCTTGGGAAATCTACAGAAAGGTTTGTTAATTCCAATAAAGAGGTGCAGGTGCAGATGACCTGCAGAGGAAGCCTCAGAAAGCAGGAGTCCCAGAGGGTCTTTGAGTGACAAAGTAGTAGCACAAGCAAGAGAAGCCTTGAGTGATTGAATTGGAGGATTGTTGCAAAAGTTGTGGGGTAGTGGTATAAAAAGATTAAACCAAGAGCCACTGACTCTGTAGGTTAAGAGTAGCTTTAAAACAAGCAAGCAAGCAAAAAAACCCTCAAAAACCCCCCAAAAACAAAACACCAGAGCTAAATGCTAGGCAGAATCTCCCAAGAAGTGGACACATGTGGTTGGTTCTCCGTGACCCTTCACGAGTGCTTGGTGTAGGGCTCATTGCCAGAGGCTGCTCCATTCATAATTAAACATAGTTATTATGACTTGGCAGAAGCTCATGCTTGGGGTTGGTGAAGGAGATAGAGGGCATTCACATGAGAAGTATATCAGCCTGTACAGATAAGCCCCAAGTTCTTGTGGATGGCTGCCTTCAATCCCAACACTCCTGGGATCCGCTTGTCCTTCAGGATCGGTGCAATCCTCCATGACGTGGGCTCTGCAGATGAAATCATACTGCACACATGAAACTGAAACCTTCTTGTAGCACATGGAGCATCTCATGAAGCTCTTTCCATGTCAGTATGTACCGGACAACTCTTTGTTTTTAACTGCCGTTTGATTCCATGCTGTGCTCTGTACAGTCACTGCCCTACAAATGTATATTTAGTTCTCTGATGTGGCCCGTTTGGTGACAGCAATGTTGTAGATTGCAGGTGTCCGTTGTCAGTTATTTTCTGCCCAGACAGAGAGAGAAGAAATGATATCCGGGAGTGTTTAAGATTGGTTCTCTGGCCAACAGAGTTAAGACTGAAAAATTTTTTTTTTTGCATGTGGATTTGCATGAACAGCTCAACGTCACTCCTCTTATTTAGCAAATGACTTCGCGGGAGTCTACTGTTATGTGTGTGACCAGACAGGGAATACTTGAATTTATTCCAGAAGGATAATTAGATTATATTAACATCTTTCTGCTTTCCCCCTTCCTTCTGTTAAGGGTGATGGGAAAAATAATTTTTAACCTATATTTTAGAACTTAGTGTGAACCTTCTCTCTCTTTTGATGGTGAAAACAGTTATGTTTAGAATTAGCCTGCTGGACTCAGTTGAGAGGGGTCCAATTTTGTTGGCAAAGCTGAAAGCATCGTAGTCAGGAGCCGGTCGAACAGGTGCTTCTGTTCTGCATCAGGTCTGAGCAGGCTTTGACCTTGGCCACGTCAGTGTCACAGAGCTTCTTCACAGGCTGGTGAGCCGGGGCTTGCTGGGGTCCACCGTGAGCACACGTGTGCCGCCTGTCTCCTTCCCGGCTGAGCCGGTGCTGGGGGAACCTGATGACGGCACAGGGTCAAGCACTGCTTCTCCTGGGGCGCTCTTCTCATAGTGTTCCGGCAGCCTCTGGAGTCACAGGTCCAGGGCCTTCGGAAGGTGGGTGACCTGCTGATTTTTTTGT